>OY757917.1:113027187-113064687 GCA_963585895.1 Sepioteuthis lessoniana | reverse complement strand
CAATAATTCTATATTTTTTTATACAAAGATATAGCATTACAAGACTTACTTTAATCGGGATAAAATAATTTCGACATGAGATAAGGCAAAACCACTGGATCAACAAGGCAACAACCGTAATTATGCTTAACAAAAATTTCCTATGAATTCACTTCACCTTAAGGACGAGTGTTTCTCCCACGATCAACGAGCATTTTTTTGTACCTCATTTGTCAAATACATATTCTTTTTAAAATCATAACTTTGGCATAAATCAACGACACCTCTAACAACGCCAATTTCGTTTAAATTGTAAGTAAAAAACAAATATGAAAACAAAAAAAATTTCTATCAGTCTGTAAATGATTTGATATGAAAAGAAGATTCTCAAAAGAAACTGTACATTTATTTAAAATGACTCTTGACGCAATAAAAAGCGTTTAAAACTGTAAACCTTTCGGACAAATTTCTCGTTAATTTAATTCAGATTTGTATAGCCTTCTCCGTATATTCGAAAAAATAAAATGATAGTCCACAATTCTTCCTGGTCCGTTCTCTTTAATCACACACACACACACTTATATATATATATATATATATATATATATATAAAGAGATAGAGATAGGGTTAGAGAGAGAAAGAGCGAGAGAGATATGTAACAGTAGGTACAAGTATTTTGTCCAAATGTATCATATCGTTTTAATTTGCTGTAGATTTTGAGATATTTTTGTAATACCTGATTCATTTTAATACATCTTGCCTTGAAGACTTCTTTCTTGATTTAATCATTACTTATATGAAGAAGATAAAAGTTTTGCCTGAAGTGCTTCTACTGATAGCAAAAGGAAAGAGAAAAGCATGGATGCCCACGGGATTATTCGAGTATTTCCTTTCCTAGAACACGTTTACTATCATTTGCCAAAGAAAAACAATTCGAAATCACGTATCAGCGCCCTATTCGTCTATTCTAGCAGGCTTTTTCTTTCATTTCTTTCACTTGTCAATTACTACAGTGAGTCAAAAGCCTTTCAATATTTTGGTACCATGAAGTACAATTCAGTAGCTCAGGATGATTTTGATCCCATGATCATGAGGCTGACGATCCACATTAGATTATCAGATATTGAGATCGTTTTATACTTTCTAAATGCAACACGTTGAACTTGCGTCGATTGGGTTTTAACCTTACTTGACTTTAGTTGATCTTCTTCTTGCAACAAACTGACATTGTTAGTATCATATGTTTAATTTGATCAACTGTGCCTTCACCTTTTGCATTATACATGCTTTTCGTTTATTCTACGATATTTGGGTCCCAAAATCACGAATTAGAATGCCTTACTAGTTTATGTGTACAGCTCTAAAATCCCATAGGAAATGAGGTAATGTACAGCGTATCAACGCTATAACTTCCACGATGATACCAACCCGAGAGCGTTACATACGGCGGCTTGAAATGCTTATTAGGATTTGGCTATATTGTACGTTCTTATTTATGTATTTTGTGCAACTGTTTCTACGAGTTCATTTTTGCTGCTGGTCTTATATAATTTAAATGGTTTAAAAAAGATTTATTTAATCCATAGATTGGATCCTAACAGGTACTACGAGTTGATGTAACAGTGAAGCGGGGTGTAATGGCAATGAACATGTAAACTACATTCCCTATATCTCCAGAAGCGTATCCTCACCATACCCAGTACTCCTACTTTTGGATGGTATTACCTCTGAACAGAATATAAAAGTCACAGCGCGTGTTAACATCCACTGACAATGCTTGAAATCAGAGGAATATTCTGAAACTTTGAACAACAAGGTATAATTAATGTTTTTAAAGATTAGAATATTTACAGATTGCCTGGTATCTATGAAAAGGTATCGATTCAGAGTATAACTCAAAATTTAAACCCAAATAATACAACTGATATAGCTATTATCAGGCAATAACACTTTTTCAAAGAACTGAATGTGTTACGAGATTGTGCAACATGGAGTGTACAAAATATAATTGGCAATCGTATTTACATCAAAGAATAAGTAAATCTCAAAGAAAATAAAGAATATATATATATATATATACATATATATATATATATATATATATATATATATATATATGTTGGTCGGTCCAACGAAATAAGATAAATCGTTTGAAATCAATTGGTCTACAAATTCTAAATTTGGTATTTAGCGTTTATTATTATTATTATTTATACTTCATTGCGGGTTTTTCACACAAGCGTTAGCTGATGGTCTTTCACTTGAGTCTGAGTAACCCAAGCCTCCTCAGGTCGCCAGGACTCTTCTCAGTAATTAAGCTGATTTGATCAATGATGTAGTTTGGATGGTCTCGATTGGTTTTCCTACCCTTCCAGTCTCCTTTTCAAATCTTTGTGGACCTTTTAAATTACAATTGGCATACACCTATATCCTTATGTTCAAATGATTTCTAAGAATTTGTTAGTAAGATCCAAGTAATTGTCTTTATATGCGCCTTCTTTGATTTTCACTCTGTGATTAGCTCGGACGGCAAAGTCCACTGCACGGCAAGCTCACCCTTTTTATTTTTGTTAATTTTTATTATGTTTAAACTGGTCGGGATTAGATGATCTGTTTGTATCTCAAAATCCCAGGGAATTTTATACGTCTTATTGTCCCGGACAGATTCTGCTTGACGCATATACCACTTGGTAGTATTGTTAACTTTCAATTTTTTTCACATTTCCCAGTGAATCAATTTCTTTATCCAGTCATGTCTCCTTTTATGATAGATTGCTATATTAGCTTATTGTATAGGATTAATTATGTCGTGATTTTCACCACGTAACCTACTCATACAATTCTGTTGCGTTTTATCAATTTTAGCTTTTATATAATTGGTCCTTATGGCGATGGTTTGTGCTGATATTAGAAAACAAGGTTCTCTTTTAGGTTTTCCCTTTCATAGCCCTATCCTGGTCTTTTCGTGCGTGACTTCTTCCGTAATCTGTTTGTAATATCTATATTTGTGTTTTTCTTTCTATTTCTGTTTCCTAGTTCTTTTTGCTGTTCCCGTTGTCTTCATAATATAGTCAATACTCTAACTGGCCGCTGAAATTAGTCTATCTTTTCTCTTTTTAATGTAATATTCTATTTCCTTTTTATTTTACAGTTTGGAGAGTTTTTCATATCAGCACCACGTGATGGTTTTTCCCTGGAATTTGAGTGACAGTAAGTCTCCTCAAGTCATCCGGACACTTCTCAGTATTCAGCCCGATCTTAATAATGCTGTAGTCTGAAGAGAGCTCAGTCCTCTGATTTCTACCTCTTCCAATATCCCTTTGGAAGACTTTGGAGTTTGTTTCCAGCGCAGCAATTACAGTTCTTATGACCGTCACCATCTTGTTCCATACTTTAGTTCTTTGGTAAGGTCTATGTACAAGTCTCATTTAATAAGTTTCTAGATTTTTTCGTATGGGCACTTTCATTGATATTACACACATAAAACTCTAGTCCTTTCGAAGTAATCTCTTCTGGCTGCAATGCATGTGTTATTCCGTTCCAACAACTTCTGGAAGGCCCCATGGAAGTCCTCATGTGTGAGCGTGTCAATGACCTTCGTCACAGCCTCTTTCATCTCCTCAATTGTCTCATAACGACAGCCTCTGAGCTAAGGGAATAACCAAAAGTCACAGGGAGCAAGGTCTGGACAACAGGGAGTCTGAAGAACTGTCTTGAGGCTCAGCTTGGTCAAATAGTTTGTGACAAGGATGGAGTTGTGGACTGGTGCATTGTCCTGGTGGAAATGCCACTGACCCGATTTGAAGAGTGCTGACCACTTCCGACGGGATCTCTTCCAGAACTCCCTTAAAAGCTCAACATAGTATTCCTTGTAGACAGTCTGTCCAGTGGGAACCCAGTGCATGTAGAAAAAAAGGGATCATCAAAGGTTTGTGGGTGGATTTGCTCTTTCTGTCCTTCTTAGGTCTGGGAGAGCCAGCATGCTTCCTCTGGAAACTCAGTCTCTTGGTCTCTGGGTCATAGCAGTAGATCCAACTTTCATCGCAGGTCACTAGAGCATCAAGAACTGCGGGATCTGAATTGATCAGCTCGACCATCTCCCTGCTGTCATGATAACGTCTTTCTTTCTAATCTTTTCTGAGCACTCTTGGGACAAACTTCGCGCAAAACTTCTGCATCTTCAGTTCCTCGCGAATAATTGTGTGTACAGATCCCACACTGACATCAAACTGTGCACTTATTGTCTCTATAGACACACGACGGTCCTTATCCATGAAATTATTTATTTGGCCAATGAACTCTGGTGTTCTGACGTTTTTACTCCTCCCACACGTCTCATCATCCCTAACTGACTCCCTGCCTTCCTTGAATCTCTTATGCCACTCAAAAACTGATGCTTAATTCATGCAAGATGCTCCAAATCTATACGTTTCTGTGGCATTTTTCCGAGTTTAAAACATAATCTTATTGTCTATCGTTCTTCTAAAGTGTCCTCACGTCCAGATTGCATTTTTGAAATTCATCAGCAGTGACAATCAGGCTTTAGTAGGGTGTATCCCAGTTGCTGCTGTATCAGTTAATTTGAACTTGAAATCATAAAAATTGGTCAGTCATCTCATAAGAAGTATAGCAATAACATAGTGATTTTCAAGAGTCTACGATAATTTTAAGTGCCAGTACAAAAAAAAAAAAAAGGCTGGAAACCTATTGAAAACGCCTCGTACCTCTCTCTCTATAATAGAAATAACTCAATTATTATTGAATAACTAGAATATCATAAACAACATCGAGAATCTTAGTAAGATAAGTGTTTCATGAATATGATCATCATTCTTATATTTGTATACAATAAACATTGACTGTTTCTTTTTATACAATTAGATATCATTGCAATATATCATAAACATTAGGTATTTTTACAATATAAAATATTATTGCTATATTATAATCAATACAAAATAGTACTATCATTATAGAATATTACAAATGCCATTAACAGCATTTAATATTGCTATATTATGAGGGTGTGTTTATATGTGTGTATTATACGAAAGATTACTCGACCTCAATCGTTGAGATTATATCTTGTGTTACAATAACGTAATAATTTTTTTTTATCATTATCAAATTACACAGTAAAAAGCATAGCATATTGCAAATAGTTTCGTATACACATGAAATTTTGATTATTTTAGGCAAATTTTAATATCACAATAACCTAACTGAAAATATTATTTCTAAACGCATTTGTTCGGAAATGATCAAATCCTTTGAAAAACTAAACAGAAAATGTGTTTCTAATTCTTCCTCACGACATATACGAACAATTTGTTATTTTGTGTTTATTCTTTAAAAAAGTATATTCTACAAGCGTAAAAAGAAATATTTTCTTATGCATAATTTATATCTTATGAGTGGTTTTCTTTAAAGCTAACGTATTTTTTCGAGTTGAAATACTGCAATCATATCTTAAGCATATGTTCTGGGATGCAGCTATTTAAGTCGTGGTATAGTTAAAAAATACTTCACTCTGATCTTGATCAGTTGTGTTGACACATACATAAACAAATTCATCGAATTTAGCTATATTAGCATCCATCTACTCAAGCCTGCCACTAGGAGCGGGGTTTTACACAGTAATCTTTTTTTCATTGGAACACGGTTGGTCTAAATTCAGAATTGTTTTTTCTAAACAACCTCGTCCAGCGTTTGAATAGGTTCGGGGAGTTTATTTCTCACAAGATCCCTTTCACAAGACACTTTCCAGAATGTACATGTAATTCATACCATAGTCTCGTAAATTGGAATATATATTTACTTGGTTTTGCTTAAATCATAACAAATCATGTTTTTTACCCATGTCTATGTTACATTTCCTGGAACATACATTAATTATGAGAATATATTTTTAATTGGAAAGTCAGGTTACAACGCTGACAATCGCAGAATATTTTCTGATTCAGACTGCATGGAAAATAGAATACGAGGGGCAAGTTGAGATTTTCTTCAAATTGTACGAGCGCCAACAACAGAATTCACCTGCCCAAGAAGATACATCTGCTAAATTTATTATTACTAGTTTACAAAGTTACATTTCTATATGTAGCAAATTAAAAAATAATCCGAATGTTCAAAGAAAATTGCAATGTTCAAAGAAAATTGCAATATCATCTTTGTATATTGGTATGAATCCTATCGTTATAGAATATGTGATTCTTAGATTTCCAGAGTTACAATAATTGTGAAGAATGTCAGGTAAATATTTACCAACATTATCATGGAATATAGTATTCTTCTTCTTCTTCTTCTTCTTATTATTATTATTATTATTATTATTATTATTATTATTATTATTATTATTTACTCATCAGAGTTTTTCACATCAGTGTTAGCTGATGATTTTTCACTGGAGTTTGAGTGACAGCTAGTCTCCTCAAGTCTCCAGGACTCTTCTCAGTATTCTAGCCGTTCTCAATAATGTAGTAGTTTGGATGGTCTCCACTCGTCCGCCAACTTCCAAGTCTTCCAGTCCCTTTAGTAATCCTTTAGTTAGTTAGTTACAAACTCACCAATTGGTATAATTGTCACCTGCATGTTCCACAGTTTTTTCAATTCCCTAGTAAGGTCAAGGTACTTATCTTTCTTTTCACAGTCTTTCAGTTTTATTCGGTGGTCAACCGGGACATCAAAGTCGACAATTTTGCAAGTTCTCTTCTTTTTGTTGATTATTATTAGGTCTAGTCTTCGAGATTAGGTGATCCGTGTGTATGTCAAAGTCCCATAGGAGTTCATGTGTGTTATTTTCTAGGACAGGTGGTGGGTTTATTATTATTATTATTATTATTATTATTATTATTATTATTATTATTATTATTATTATTATTTCACTCGATGCTAATGTTTTCCACCAAACTTACGTCCTTGTCTTTCCTTGAAATATGAATGATAGGATGTCTTTAGAACTCTTCTGTGTATTCTAGTTTATCTTAACAATACCGTTCTCTATTTGATTCTTCACCTGATTTCCAATTGTGCCACAATTTTTACAAGCCCTTCTATGTTTGACATCTATCATTGGTAACACCAGCACTTTCCGCAGCTTTTTCCGTTCTGTGACAAGATCCAATTTTTTGTGAATTGTATTATCACGACCAGAAAATCCGGCGAGCACCTGCTCGTGACATACGAAAACACTGGACAGCTGTTTCGACCTTATTAGGTCTTATCAGCAGTGTATACCGTGATATCCAGCATTGGAGATCGAACCAGCGACCATAGAACGTAGAGCCGAAACTCTGCCACATCCGTGCTCTTTACAGAGGTGGAGATCACGGTATACACTGCTGATGAGACCTAATAAGATCGGAAGAGTTGTCCAGTGTTTCCGTATGTCATGCGCTGGTGATCGTCAGATTTTCTGGTCGTAGTAATTCAATTCACAATATAATTCCTCTACTTTAAAAAAAAAAGAAAAGAAAATGTACATCCAAGTCTTTTCTAAGTAGAGGAACTATATTCTGAAGTCTTTTTCGTTTTGTTTTTTTTCGTTCTCTTTTAGTTTCACTCGTGGTAAGCAGGAAGATCAACCCCTACAAGACATGAAGTTCATTTTTTTCTTGTCAATTAAAATTAGGTTCCTATTTCAGTCTTTGAATAGTGAATCTGGTGGTACATCAACATCTCAGATAATTTTTAAGTGTTGCATCTTCTGCTATGGATTCTGGTTTGTATATAAACTATTTGATAATGTTGGATGATTATAATACTCTGCACAATTACCTAAATATCACCCTTCCCATCCGATCGAGCCATTTCTTGAACTCCTTTTCTGTCAGTTCAACGCATTTAATTATCATATGATTAACCGTTTCATAACCGTCTCCAAATAACCTACACTTTCACAATTCCCGGTGAATCACCTTTCCCACTCAATCGTGCCATGTCTTGGACCTTTTTTGCTGTAAGTTCACGGCATTCAATTATTTTGTGATTAACTGTTTCCTGCTTACTCCACATAATCTACACTTGGTATTCTGATAAGATTTTTTATTTTTTGTTTTTATACAATTGATCTCTTTATGGCATTATTTAATATTTGTGAACTTCCTGCTTCTTTTATGTGTTTTTTATGCCACTATTATCTAATATTTTATGCCTATATGGGGTAAACAGTTGTTTGGTTATTGTTGGGAAATTATGACGTTGATAAATGGCTTTTCTTTTTATAACCATTCACTTGTTATCTTCTTTTGCTTGATGAAGCTGCAAAGAGATTAAGTGTTGGACAAGAAAGAGACAGGAATACTTGTAAGCAATTTTTTATTCTACTGGTCTTCAATTCTTCCGTTGAGGGGAATATTTTTCTCTTGCCAGGATAAACTATGTACTCCGTCAAACATTGTAAAGAGATCTGAGGAAAAGTTTCTTTTTGGTGTCATGAAGCCTATCTTTTCAGGCATGCGTGAATTGTGTTTTCTGTCAGAGACCACCTGTGAATATGTTATTTTTGCATTTTTTTAAAATTTCGTTTCCTGTTTATTTTATTTTCATTTTCATTTTATTTTTTAAAATTTGCATATTCAATCCCTACATTAATTTCTTTCGGTCTAAGGTCGAGATTATAAGCCAATTTAAAATCATTATTATTTACTCATTGAGAGTTTTTCACAGCAATTTTAGCTGATGGTTTTCCACAGGAGTTTGAGTGACAGCATGTCACCTCAAGTCTCCAGGACTCTTCTGAGTATTCAGGCCGTTCTCAACAATGCTACAGTTTTGATGGTTTCCACTCATCCTCCAACTTCCAAGTCTACCAGTCCCTTTAATAATCCTTTTGTTGCTGTACCAAACGCACCAGTCATAATATGTATGATTGTAACCTTCATGTTCCTTTTTTTTTCAATCCCCTAGCAAGGTCCAGGTATTTATTCTTCTTTTCACTTTCTATCAGTTTTATTTTGTGGTCAGGCGGGACAACAGAGTCGACAATTTTACAAGTTCTCTTCTTTTTGTTGATTATTATAAGGTCTGGTTTTAGCAAAGATTAGGTGATCTGTTTCTATACCAAAGATACAAAGTGTGTCATTTTCTAGGATAGATGCAGGGTTGTGCATACACCATTTGTTCGGATAGGCAAATCTAGATTTCTTGCCAATCTCCTAGTGGATCACCTTGCCGACCCAGTCGTGTCTAGTATTATACACCTTCTGAGCTAATTTGCTGCATTCGCTTATTATGTGATTTATGGTTTAATCTATGTCACCACATGGCCTGCATTTTCTATTTTGTTGAGTATAATATTTTCTTTCTTTGATATGATTGGTTCTTCTTCTTCTTCTTCTTCTTCTTCTTCTTCTTCTTCTTCTTATTATTATTATTATTATTATTATTATTATTATTATTATTTACCCTTTTGTGAGTTTTTCATACCAGCATTAGCTTAATATTGTTCACTGAAGTCTGAGTGACTGCAAGTCTCCTCAAGTGTCCTGGACGCTTCTAAATAATCTGGCTGATCTTAATAATGCTGTGGTTTGGATGGTCTCAACTTGTCCTCTAATTTCCAGGAGTCCTGTTGACTGGGGTTGTAGAATACATCGACTGCATCTCTGCGAAACTGTAAGACTTCACTCAAAAGTATTCTTGATATGACAAGAAACAATCTGATAGGGAGGCTCTATTAATGCTTGAGCTTTGAGGAATAGGGAATACCCATTCATTGCCATCGTTCCCAGGTCCACTCTGTCCCGGAATGGTAACATCGGAGATGGTGTGATATCGTCGTCAAATTAAACTATTTGCCATGTAAACTGAGTGCAAATAAATGACTTACACAAAACAAAATTGTTTGAAATAAAGCTCTTTATCTTTTAACGTTGTATAAACAAATGACTGATCTTTTAATTTAATTGTTAGTGATACATAGTAATACTTTTAATAATTTAATTTTGTTGACTCACACTTAATGGAATTGTTTGAAATAAAACTATTTGATGATTTAGCTGCGTATAAACAAATGACTTATCTTTTAATTGAATTAATAATGATACATAATCATTCTGAAAACCATTTGACTGTGTGCAAAAGTATCAGCTTAGGATGGTTTTAAAACATTATCAACAATGTTTTTTTTCCAAATTGTATATATTTAATACATTTGTATAAACAGTATTAAGTATTAAGTAACCCACAATGTGCCATAAAAAGAAAACAAGCCAAATCTTGTTCCCTAGTCTTTCAGTCTCTTTACCAATCTTTTGGGTCCCAAGTGGGCCAACTACAAATGGTATCATCGTCACTTTCATGTTCCATATTTTTTAAAAGTTTTCTAGCTATCTTTATGTACTTATCTCCCTTTCGTCTTTCTTTTGTTTTCTCACTGGGGTTTCCGGGACTGCAAAGTCTATTATTTGGCAGGTTTTCTTTTTTTCTAGACTCTCACTGGGTCTGGGGGTCTGGCCGAGATTAGGGGACCCGTTTGTATATTAAAATCCCTCAGAGAAGTTTGTGAGTCTGATTCTTCCGGACCGATTCCAGGTTGTAGAAATACTATGCGTTAGTATGGTCAAATTTAAGTATTCTACACCACTCCCAGAGGATTACCTTCTTCATCCATTTGCTTAATATATAATTGGTCATTTTTTCTCTATAAACCCTGTACCTACATTTATTATTTTATTGAGTCTAGTCAATTTTTGCTTTCACATTGGTGGTTCTTATGGCATTGTTTTTTTATGCTCTTTGAAGAGATTCAATTTCTCTCTTGAGGTTTCCCTTTCTTAGGCGTGTCCAAGTGTTCTCGTGTGAGATTTTGTCCGTCATTTCTTTGCTTGTTTGTCGTTTTATTATTTTTATCATTATTATTATTATTATTATTATTTGATTATTTTCTGAGGTTTTCACAGCAGCGTTAGCTTGTGGTCATTCACTGCACTCTTCTCTGGTTTCCAGTTCTTTTCTAGGTATTCTGGCCGTTCTGTATTTTGTGGGTCTCCACTCTTACAGTGATTTCTAATTTTCCTTGTCTTTTTTCCATGCATTTGAGAACTGTTCCAAGTTAACTAAGAACAATTGATATCATCGACACCCTCATTTTCTCCTGCCATCTTATTTCTCTTACAATATTAAATACCTGTTTATCTTTTCGCTTTATTTCATTTCCTCTCTTTGCTCAGCAGGATATGCAAAATCAACTCAACAGCAGTTTTTTTTCTAGACTGGTCTGGTCTTCTGACCAGAATTTAATGATTCATTTTATCTCAATATCCCAGATAACTTTTTGCGCCTCATTCTTTAGGATAGAATATTAGATAGCATGATCAAATTTCAGTTTCTTGCACACTTACTCATGTATTACCTCCTCATCCAGTCGGGCCAAGTCATATACCCCTGATGCGCTTGTTTCCTCTATTTGCTTATCATGTGATTGAGCGTTTCGTCTTTGTTACCACAGAGAAAACACATACTATTCGCATTAATATAAATGGTCCTTATGGCGTTTTATTTTGTAAGGATATTAAAGAGATACGCTTTCTGTCTTAAGATGCCCGTGTCTTCCCGTGTGCAATTTAACCAGTTTGTTCCTTGAAGTATCCGTACAGTTATTTTCTCTTCCCACTACTATCTCCTAGTTTCCGTTCTGCTTGTTCTTATGCAGTCTTTGCTGTTAAGGACTGCTGTAATTAGTCTTTTCTGGGAGGGCTTTTTTTTTGGTAATCCTTGATGCATCCATGTATTCTTCAATACTTGTGGGTGAGTCTTCTTCCTCCTTTTCTTGATACATGTAATCGATATCATCTCTCGGGTGTTAGGCCTTGTGCATTGCTCTCGGCTCTTTCGTTTTCTAGTCAATTAGTCTGAGTTTATGTCTTGTCAATTTTAAGAATAGTCCCGAATATATTACAAGGGAGATTGGCCCGGTGTTAATCTTTTTCATGCGATTTCTGTTGCAGAGCTTGGTTTCGACACGTTTTCACGTTCCTCTTAGTTAATTTTCTATTTCCTCTTCTTCATCTTCACCGGTTTGATGGTGTCTTCTTTCAGTATTCCCAAATGTAAATTTCCTTTTCTGTAAGTGTTCTGATTTTTTCTAGATTCGTTAGTTCTATTTTTCCGTTATTTGCCTTTTTCCCCTTCCTATTATGAGCATGGCACATTTTTATCAAATTCCATTACTCTGTCCTGACGGTATATTCTTATTCGTTGTTTTAGAGTCTCCAATTTTTTCTTCATTTTTAGTAAATCCCCTTATGTCGTCTACATAAGGGGATAAATATTTTCTTGTGATTATGTGAATTTGTTGACCAAAGTGCACTTCCTGTGTATGTAACTGACTGGCATCATTGGTATCATAATCATCATGTCTTTTGGTAGTCAGTCCATCCCGTGGCTACATTTTTTGGCCTCGTTTTCGTCTCCTTAATGATGTACCGATCAATGTATGTTAGGCCACTTGTTCCCCTTGTTCTTGTGTAGCTTCTGAATTGTTCATCAGAAAACACTTCCTAGCATATTAGTGAGTAATTGATATCTTCTTTAACCTGTGCCGTCAGAATTATCCACATCATGGTCAGCAGATTCTGGAGACTGTTCCTTTGGGTAGAAGTTTCTGAATCCGGGTAATTTTCCATTTAATCATCAATGTGGGCATACGTGTTTCTACTGGCATTTACTCAGTTGTAAAGCGAGTCTGTCATCAAATATGTCAGTGAATATGCTTTCTTGGATAATTGTTTATAATTTGCATACCTTTTCATTTTTCGCCTCCACTTTTTACCAGTTTTGTTTTCCGTGTGATAGTATTGCTGTCTTCAGTTCAGTCATGATTTTCCTGATTGAATCTAAATTTATGATGTCTTTCTGTGTTTACATTGCTTTCGTGGGGCTGCATCTGCGATGTTTTGCCTTTCAGAATTTATCGTTTCAATTCTGGTAGAGAGCTCTGTTTATATTCTTTTCGACTTTCATGCCCACATATTTATTGTATCTCAAGGTCAGATGACGAACCTTCATTTAAAATCTATCTAGTTTAGTCAGTAAATCTGTACCTTGTATTTGATATTGTGGATTCTTTTCCCAGTTCTATCATTCTTTTTTTTATCCTCTCTATGTACAGGATTGCACTTTTAATAACAAGGAAGTTCATTTTTGTTGGTGTCTTTTGGTTCAGCTATTTCTTCAGTCGTTTGTGTACTTGAAATTAGAACAGCCAACACTTACAGGATGCTCTCCATGTACTCTATGTGTACTCTCAAAAAAGCACCGGTCAATCATGACACTCAGATCTATTATCTGAGTTCAACACTGACTTGGATTTGGATCATAATTTTTTCATGTCTAGTAAAATGTCACTCTACCAGAACCAGGGATTGATTAATGTCTGTGCTTCTGCCAGAAATATGAGTGGTATTTTTCTAAGGAAGAAGTCACTTCAGTAAGCCACAAAAAACATACAGAGATAGTTACATCTTTAATATAATCTAAATTTTAACTTAATGTAAGTCCACATAACTCTTTATTCTGATAATTTTAACTTGATATAACATTTATTTATGTTGCTAATTTGTTTCCAATGCATTATAACGTATTTTTTTACCTTCCTTTTGTACTTCGAAATTTTTCCATGAATAAGTTTGTAAGACTTAAAGATATTTTGAACCAACTTCAAATTCATACATTAATTCAGCCACAAATACGAAATGAAAAAATAAATTATTGATATTAAAAGCTTTTAGAATTTAACTTACCAGAATCTAGTTATTTGCAATCATTAAGTGAATAGTCGACCTTCTGATTTATATTTATGGTCAGATTAATCATTTATCTCATCTTCAGAACTACTTCGCTAACCAAGACAAGTGATTTCATTCAAATTTTAGGATTTAAGGGTTGGCTGATTTATTATTATTATTATTATTATTATTATTAGAATATCTGTCGAATTATTGGTGTAACTGTTAAAATAACTTGACGCAACAATATTATTTGTTGACTTCTCCAAGGTATTTGACTTCATACACAGAGGGAAGATGGAGCAAATACCATTCCCTTACTGCCAACCCAAAAAAACCGTCGCAGCTATAATGATGCTATATAGAAACGCGAAAGTAAAAGTCTACTCCCAGGATGGAGACACAGACTACTTCGATAATGTAACCGGTGTGCTGCAAGGAGTCAAATTAGCCCTATGCCTGTTTATCATCTGTCTAGACTACGTGGTTAGAACGTCTATTGATATAATGAAAGAAAACTGTGTCAAGTTGTCAAAAAAAAAAATAGAAGCAGATGATATCCCACTCAAACAATTACGGAGGCGGACTACGTGGGAGCACATACCGCTTCTGGCAAATACACTGGCCCAAACAGTAGCCCTGCTACATAGTATGGATTGAGAAGCTGCTGGCATAGGCCTATATGTCAAAGCAGGCAAAACGGAATACATGTGCTTTAATCAAAGAGGTAACATTTCAACAACAAATGGTAGTTCTTTGAAACTAGTTGACAAATTCACCTACCAAGGAAGCAATGTCACATCAAGCGCGAAAGACATCAACACGCAACTAGCAAAGGCATAGACATCTATCAATAGTCTATAGGTCACATGGAGTTCAGACCTGACCGATAAAATAAAACACAGTTTTTTTCCCAGCAGCGGTCGTGTCGATACTGCAATATGGATGAACTACATGAACGCTAATAAAACGTATGGAGAAAAAGCTAGATGGAAATTGCGAGCAGTAATGAACATGTCATGGAAGCAACACTCCACAAAACAGCAGCTATACGGCTACCTACCACCCAACACGAAAACTATTTAAGTTAGACGAATCAGCCATGCGGGACAGAGCTGGAAAAGTAATGACAAACTAATTAGCGACATACTCCAGTGGACCTCTTCATATGGACGAGCCAAGGCATGAACCTATATACAACAGCTTTGTGCTGATACAGGATTTAGGCTTGAAGAACTCTCGAGAGCGATGGACGATAGAGACGGGTGGCGAGAGGGGTTAAGGGAGATCCGTACTCGCAGCGCGTCATGATGATGATTATTATTATTGCCTAGAAAAGACAATTGTCAAGAATAGGAAATTATTGTAAGAAAAACAGAAAAATATAGAATGTACGAGCATTATTAGACATTACGAAATCTCAAAAAAAAAAGAAAATATATTCATTCATTATAGTTATTCATATCGTTACCAATATTTCTACTGAGTTCTGAGTTATCATACAAAGGTAGAGCAGTAAATATAATGCAATGCATAAAATATTTCATCATAATTAAACGAGGCTTATATGATTAATCTGTAACACATTTTCTTTGATTTGCTTTTCTGGGGTATATTTTAGCAAAATCCTATTGCTCAGTGTGATACATATACACAGATACACTCATACACACACATGCACACACACACACACACACACACACACACACACATATATAGTGTTATCTCACCTTCTTATGTCTAATATATTGTTTAAAATGTTATGAATTTAACAATTCATTATCATATGGAACATTCGAGTCTCGCTCGTATTTAGCAAACTGTGAAGCTTTTAGAAACGAAGCCTACATGAAGGGGTCTTTTTTATGTATGTTTTATCCTGCACTAGTAACCAGTATTCGAGCTCTTTCGTAATTTAAGAAAACAAACATTTAAAACGATGTGTTCACACACACGCACACACACACTCAAATACACACTCAAAGACACACACACACGTATATATATATATATATATAAAATACCAATTCTATTAGAAAAGTTTTAAATGCAAAAGTGTGCTCAATGCTGTTAGTGAGGAGTAGTTGGAACTGCAATAAATATTTAAATTATAGCCTCCATTTTTAGTATATCGAATAAGAAAGTGTCAATAATACATATATAAAATATACTCACTCTTTTTAATGAAAGTTCAAAATAGTTGGGTTGAAGAAAGACAGAGATAGTCGGTTAGACAGTGAACCGCTATGATACATCTTCAGCTTAACACGTTTGTTTACCTTAAAGTATAGGTGAACAAGTTTTTAAATCCACAAACTAAACGGTCTGTCAAAGGTAAATATATAATACAAATACTTTCAGGTTCATCTGTCTAGCACAGTTTACAGAAGTAAATGGAAAAAGTGGCTAATCAAGTGTCTCAAGCATGAAGTCGAGTCACATAACCAGATGTAATTACATGTGATTTTTACATGAAAATGAACAGATATAAAAGCAGAAATAAATTATGGTAAATAAAATAGTTAATATGAAAATATCAACATATTCTTTGATATATTAGTGTACGTGACATTCAAAGATAGAAATCTTTTCTTGCTATCTATTCTTCTTTTTTTTTCTGGTATTCTGCAGAGAGGACAACAAATGGGATTAGTCAAGGGACAGGTGTTGAATGTCACGGGAGAAATTTGATAATATCTCTCCACTTGGGTAATTATTCATTTCTTATGTTCAGTACTTTGTTTACCGGATGTTTAAGGATGCATCACCTTTCTTCCAGATGAAGTCTTGCGTCACTGTCACCTCACTCATACGTTTTGGCTTTATTTACAAAATTGCATAGTGTTAGGGAATATTAGCCGTTCACAGGCAATATGACAACCATGTGTATATAAGGTTTTATTTTCGGAATAGCTTCAATAAGAGAAACTGTGATAAGAGTTGTGCAATCTATTTATCCAATTCATTTCAGTGGTAGCGATCTATATTTTTTATCTTTATTTTTATTTTCTTTACCATTTAGTGAGCATCAAGCTCAATTCATGCAGTTGCATCTATTAATCTATTTAGTATCCTTATCATTTAGTATTTAGTATTCCTGCAGGTGAATTTATTAATCTATTTAGTATCCTTATCATTTAGTATTTAGTATTCCTGCAGTTGTATCTATTAATCTATTTTGTATCCTTATAATTTAGTATTTAGTATTCCTGCAGTTGCATCTATTAGTTTATTCAGTATCCTTATCATTTAGTATTTACATATTATGCCCGTTAATAATTTTTGGTATTGATCGTCTAACAATAACTAATTTTCAAATTATTTTTTTTAGAGGGTGTACAGTGCTGCAGATTTTTTCAAATGTTTTATTAATAAAAAATATCCACTGCTTTCTTTTTGACAGTTTTCTTTTAGAGGGTCACCGGTGATTTTTATGATTCTTCTATTTTTTATTCTTTTATTTTTATCCTTGATTTGGTTTTGAGTATTATTCAATATCTCGTTATTTTTATGGCTATTTCATCAACAGCTTAATCTTTATTGGAAATGCTTATATTTTCAGAATTTTTACAATTATTAGAATTCATATATATATATATATATATATATATATATATATATATATATATATATATATAAATATATATATATATATATTGTTAGTTAATTAAAGAGAGAGAGAGAGAAAGAGAGCTTGGTTGGTTGGTTGGTAAGATTTTTATGGCATCTCAACCATTGTAGGTTATTTAACACTAAATCCATATTTATACAAATAGTCAGTTCTTTTTCAAACAATTCATTTTACCATGAGTACTTATTTCAATTGTCAAAACAATTCTATTTCAAGCAATTCAAATTAGTCAAACAATCCTAATTCAAACAATTCAGTTTAGTATACGTATAAATTTTCTCCACACACAGTTAAATGTCAAAACGGTCATATATTAAACAATTCAATTTAGCATAAGTACACTTTCAATGTTAAAAACTGTTCTACTTCAAGCAGCTCAGTTTCGCATAAGTACACAGTTTAATTGTCAAAAGTATTTCTATTTCCAGCTATTCAGTTCAATGAAAAAGTTTTAATTCAATCCATTCATTTCAGTATAAATAGAGATTTTGTTTACACACGGTTACATATCAAAACAGTTCTATATTAAACAATTCAGTTTAGTGTAAGTACAGTTCCACATCAAACAATTCAGTTTAGCATAAGTACGCCGTTTAAATGTAAGTTCACAGTTTAATTGTCAAAAATATTTCTATTTCAAGCTATTCAGTTTAGTCAAACAGTTCTAATTCCAACAATTAATTTTAGCATAAGTATGCAATTTAATTCTATTTAACCCATAGATAGGGCCCTATCAGGTACTACCATTCCGGGCCAGGGAAGACCTGGGAGTGATGGCAATGAAGAGATACTCTGCATTCCCAAAGCTCCAGCATTACTGGAGCCTCACTATGAGATTGTTTAGTGTCATATCTAGGACACTCGTTAAAGGAGGGGTCTTAGCTCTCTGCAGAGAAGCAGTCGGTCTATTCTATATCCCCAGCCGACTGGACAAGATAAGTTAAGGAGTATACATTTTCAAATATCAAATATAGTATACAAAATCTATGTTTATCAACGCTTACATAATCTCCTTTACTTTCGAATAGCGTAACGTAATGACACCCAAAACCCCCTGGACACTTGATGCTGGAAATATCGGACATTTTCAAAGACATCATTTTAAAGGTAATCATTCAAAGTTAATCACAAGCCTTGAAATACGTGAAATTTTAGAGATATAGTAAAATTTAGACAGACCGAGACGAGAAGCTTAAAGTTGAGTATTTGTGAGACTAAGTAAAACCGTCCACTAGTGAGTGTGGGCATGGCTTATGAATGAAAAGGTGTTTCCTCCATCGACTTGGAAATGCCTGTTCACGTTTTCCTTTTGAGAACACCAAGGAAAATGGAAATCATGGGAAAAGAAGCGTACTTCTTTTTGGCAAACTTCGTATCTATCGTTATTTTCTGTCATTGAACTTATGTGACAAAGTCTCTCCAATATACATGAGAATATTCCAGTTGGCAACTGTTGGGGGTTAGCCTAAAGTTGGGCCAATTGGGTTTCCCTTACTATCTCCTCATCTGAAGGACATAGTAAGCCCACCAACAAAATATTGGCTTTCTCCAATCACTTGAACCGAAAATCTAATAGATCGTTTGAAATATTTATGACATTTCCCTTAATGTCTTATTTGATATTAAATTTTCAAAGGATCTGTTGTTTTCACTTTGGTGACTATGTATAATAAATGGGATAACTGTCAGTGAGGAGAGATGTCTGAACGAATTTTAAAGGTTCTGTTTTCTGTCAGTGAACAATTTCCTTTTACTATTAATTACATGTAAGCAAGACTGCCAAAGCGTTTGTCCATCTTTAAAGTAAGAAAATAACCAATGTTTTGCTATGAGGAAATTGTGTTACACATCTATGTAAATTCATTGAAAACGAAATATTTTACTTGCAGATTTAATTTTTTTAATAAACCAACAAATTTCCTAAAAGTTAGATTAGATGATATAATAACAAAAAAAAAGAAAAAAAATGAAAAATGTTAATCGAAAAGAAAAAATATGCAACCAATCTGATCTGTTTGTATCAATACAAATCAATACTTATACCATACGAGGGCTAAATACGTTATCTTTAACAACGACATTTAGGGTTAATTTTATAAGTTGACTTCATAGTGATTTTAAGATCTTTTAGCTTTCTAAAAATTCTATGATATAACCAAATATATGCAAGATATATACTTATTTATAGTCTCCGTAAATAATACGTTGAATTGCTTTTAGAGAAGAAATCATGAAAATCATTTTTATATTTAATTCTTATAGTAGAAATACATGTGAATCTATATATCTTATCGAATTTCAATTGCAATATCCGAACCTGATTGCTGTTATGAGACTTCATAGCAGACTATCTAATTTTAAAATGTAATTAAAATCAAAATATGGTCCTAGTATTTTGTGAATGGTAATATAAGGAAAAGAGTTATTTTAATCAACAGTTAAAACTTATTATTTCTGTTGATAATAAAGTATTCGAAATATAAAATCTTAAAATTGTTGATTAAACTTTGTGTTAATTTGAGACATGTTGATGTATTCATTTCATTTTTGTAAAAAGAGCAACAAAATTCTCCTTCAAAAAGTATAAATGTAATTTTCATAAGTTTGTAACCTCACATGAATAGTTGTATTAAATTGCGGATTTATTAAAAAACTAGTCATCATAAAGTCTATGAGAGAACACGTTGAAACAAAACCCTTTCATGTTTATTTGCTATGTTACACAAATGACTCGGAATTAATCAAAAGCTACAAATGGCTGTTTTTGCATATAAAATGCCTAGTTTTCCGGCTCCATTGAAAAAAATAACTGAAAATATAATTTCCATTTGTTATTTAATTATCGAAGTTCTGTTTAGTTAAGAGTAGAGACATAAAACCCATTTCTTTATTTGCTCTTTTACTCTCTGTGTGGTTGCAGGGGGATTAAATGTAATTGTGGGAAAGATGAAGATAAAGATATTGTCACTTTGTCTTGATGTCAAAAAAAAGATGCAAAGACGTTACGAAAACTGACTCACATGTATTGGTGATATTATATACTCTTTTTGGAGGTTTCTCATAAAGAGTCAAATTCAAGTTGATTTACGTTCAGTCAATGGTGGAAAGATTTATTCCATTTTAAATCCTTACTATAAACCCCAATACACAAGAATGCTGCGTGCAATCCTCAACAAGTCCTGGCAGCAACACCCCACAAGACACCAACTGTACGGCCACCTGCCCCCTATCACGAAATCTATTCAAGTTAGGCGAACCAGACATGCAGGACATTGCTGGAGAAGCAGAGATGAACTCATAAGAGATGTACTCTTATGGATCCCCACACACGGCCGCGCAAAAGCAGGACGACCAGCACGAACGTACATTCAGCAGCTATGTGAGGATACAGGTTGTTGTCCTGAAGACCTACCTAGGGCGATGAACGATAGGGAGGAGTGGCGAGAGAGGGTCAGGGATATCCGTGCTGCCAGCACGATATGATGATGATGATGATAAACCCCAAAGTGTGCCTGTTTTTCTTGGTGATGAAACCCCAACTCGTTACATTGACAAAATCGAATTGTCTTTTAATTTGAACTGGACTGTCCATAGCCAATTACAAGGAATGTCGCTTTTTCTATATCTCATTCAATTTTAACCTCTCAGTTGTCAATTCTACGTGAAAGCTCGTCTCAGCTGTTAATTTCCAGTACATATGAGGAGGATATGTTGCATAAAGATTCCTACAAATGGCCAGACTTTATTATCAACATACACCTTTTGGGGAGATGGGCAGTAATTATGCTAATTCCTTTGTAGTATAAGCAATGATTCGATCCACTAACTTGCAAGCAGATATAGTTTTTATGAATATTTAAATAAAGACGCACATTTGGATGATAAAATGTTTTCAGAATTGAATATGATTATTCACATTTTTTTGACATTTACTTGTATTTTATGATTTATATTTACAAAATATGAAATTATAGAAATAAAATTCTCCATGCAAGAAGTCTAGATGATTACGACTGTAAAATATTTTCATATACAAAAAGTAACACACTTTTTAAAGATGAATCCTGAGTCCGACACAAAAGAACATCTGATGGCGATGCCTTTGGCCTTTGTGGAGTATGAAGTTATTCTTTATAGCCAATAATCCAAGATCCATTCAGACTTAAAGTGTTACTTCCTTTTAAGGTCTATAATCTATTGGTCAAAGACATATGTTTGAACATTATTAGATGTTGATAGCCATACTTGTATCGAAACATTTCTCAAGTCTCTTACAGAGAATGAAGTTCTGAATATAACAACCTGGATGATGAAAACAATTCAAATCGAATACATGAAGAAAATAGGAATAGACCCTCACCTAAGAAATTCAGACATATTGTTCGAATAATTTATCATAAATTTCATATTGTTTATACAACGATTCCACAGGCCCATTCTTCATTCACTCTAAGGGTTTTTTTGTTGCGAAGGGAACGTTATTATTTTTTGTGATATAAACTCAAGATCATAGAGTTTCTCTTTAAAAATACACGTCTAATGAAAGCCAAAGGAACGTTAGATTGCTTTGTTTAATTAACAGATTGAAATATATTGTTTTTAACTGAATGAAGAAGACTTGACAGTATTAGTTTAATTTTTTTTTAAATCTTCGCTTCAGAAAACATTATTAATCATTTTTCTCATGCTTTAACCTCGAAGGTCAAAATGTATGTCCCACCTAAGCATCCGATATCGTTTAGATATATATCAATCATTTGTCCATGAATTTATGTCGCAATATGCCATAAAGATATATGTGTCTGTGAGGATTGATATACTCAAATCGACAATATACTCTCTAACAAAAAAGTGAGGCGGTCTGTATTTGATTCTATTCAACTTTGTCATCCTGCAAACTTCTCAATGGAAAGAAAAAATATGTTTTCTTTTGTATTAAAAAATAGCTGGTCTATGATTTTGAATATATACTCAGGAATTGCAAAATCCAGAAAAGTAAAACCTGTCTCTTTTTTTCTAATCACATTCTTTTGAATCATTGTGTCTGTTTTTGTCATTGAAGAAATTACACGTTTTGGAAATAATATCTAATGAAAAACATTTCTCTGATTAATTAATAGCAAAAGGAAGTGGAATTGTTATATTGTCAAATATAGAAGATTGAAATAAATCGGGAATTCTTACAAGCTGTGTCCGTGTTAGTCATTTTGTATGGTTGCGCAACTTAGACTGTATTTTAGCACCTGTAGCATAAGATAGGTTGAAACTTCGCAAAAATACTGCGTGCTGTTCGGAACAAATTCTAGAAGGGAGAGATCTCCTTTGCATAAAGGCTAAAATGCTAGACAGTGGAGTTGAAGTAAAATAGTTCTATCTTCTAAGGCGCTATTACATTTGCTTTCGGACTAATACCCTTGGTATGAATCTCATTATCTTCCATTCTGTGGGTTAAATATCATCATTGCTGTTCTTCCACAAGGATTGCTTTGGCATGAAATAACCCACACTTATTGATATTCCATTGAACGAAGAAAGCCAAATCCTGGAATCAGTAACCGACAAAATTGCAGCTGTACGGAAAATTATCTATCATCTTTAAAAAATGTCCGAGTAAGAGGAGCAAGACACTGCTGGATAGGAAACGACAAACTCATCAGCTATGCTTCCAAATGGAATACTACACGTGAACACACCAGTGTTGACCGACTGGCAAAATTTACATTCGACAGCTCCCTGCAGATACTGGATGCTGTGTAGATGACTTGGCGAGAGATTTGGCAAAGGGATTATGTGTTGTGGATAAGACTTGTTGATGATGATCACCATGAAAGAGGTGAGAATATTCACAGCAATAAAAAAACAAACAATTGCTCTAATCCTTTTTCTCCAAGAAGCAATGATTACGAATATCGTCTCACTGACAGTCGATGGGCCAATTAGATTCCTCTAACAAGCTCTTCAGCAAAAGTACATAATAAGCCCAATAAAGTAACATTCACTTTCAACAATTACTTGAGGTGAATATCCAACAGACCATATAATATATTCATGACATTTCCATTAATATTTTTTTTAATATTAAATTTCAAAAGATTCAGCTGTCTGACAACATCGAATATTTTTCCCAATTTTCAGTTCTATCCTCTTTACTATTTCTTATGCAAAATATCATGAATACCATTGTGTATGATAACAAGGTGAGGTATTCAAATCTGGATTTTCTGATGGATTCTATCCAAAATTATTTTATATTGTTATTTTAGCACGGTTTCTGATTTATTCATAAATGCCGCTCCAGCAACAATCTCGAAGAAACTTTCAAAGGCTATCAGAAGTGAAAGATCAAGTGCATCTGGTTGTTCTAGACTTGTATATTTAGGTTAAAGTAAAAGATGCTTAAAATAACACTTTATTTTTCAATCATTTTCACTCTACGGAAAATTGTGATGTACAAGTCTACCTGACATATATGTCGGCCACGAGATTTTTATAACAAAATTCAAGATTAGACGTATACAAAATAAAGTAGGATACTGTTTGAATCAAAGGTTTAATCTTTAAGAAAGTAACATTGAAGTAACATTTATTTAGATTATTGTAGCGTACAAGTACAGGGATAAGTCCAAAGGGTGTATCTTAAATAAACTACCATTATGTCGCATTAAACTGCCATTGATCTACTTGTGTATGTTCTAGGTAATTAATTTCTGAAATTAGAATTTCACCTGCCACATTTTAAGGCTGCAATTTTTACGCATTTTAGCTTATTTTCAAATGAATCATAATCTATCATGCAATCATGAAATTGTATTGATACACCATATACCATAGTTATTTCACGGGCCAAATGTTTTGGTCAATGTTTGCAGTAAGTATATCAACTGTTGGAAACGGCGTATGATATCAGTAAAGTTGGCAACCGTAGTCGAGGGCGACCAGAAGGCTCCCTTTTCAATGGTGTAGGGGAGGGCGCTACTCTTTTTCCTGCATTGCTCCACTTTACCCTTGATACCTTCCTTATATTTCTGAGCGTTAAGCAAGGAGGTATCAAGTACCATTTTTAAAGTCTTTGGTATGACCCGACCAGGGATTGAACCCAGGTCTCCAGGACCATTAGCGAACACTCTACCCACTAGACCAATGAGCTGGTCAATATATGATATAGTATAAATATAATACTTCATTTTTATTGTAGTTTTATTATTTTATATTTATATCTTGGTCGATTTGTTAAATATATTTACCAAACATTAGTTTAAGTTGGAAATATTCGTAATAGTCTGCTGGTGTTACGGCACGTGGTTTATATCAATTGTTTGGAGTAATCTCTCACTGTTTGACAACTCTGTAGTAATAATTTTGATTTTAACCCTACTGTACAAGTTGACCTCTTGATTTCTTGAGATTTCTTCGTGCTTAAAAGGTTGACTTGTATGCCACAATTTTCGGTAACTTTTTATTTCGCACTGAATTGAGTGCCAAGAGAAATTTGGAGTTAAAAGTTGCAAAGGTAGACGGTCATTTATCTGACATTTCTTACTTCTAGAAATGTTCGTTTGCTCATACAGAACATGAACGAATCATAGCGGAAAAGACCTGGAAAATGGTAATTTGAGCTTCCCATTATAACAATAATTTCTAATTAAACAACAAATGTAATAAATAAATTGACCTTCGATTTAGACACTATTGAAACAAATCAAGCAGACGACAACATTTTAAAACTTACCCTTAATGACAATGAAAATCAGTGTTTACTGCTAAACCACAATTTATGCAATGATGTGTCTCTTCAATACTGTATTACTTATTGTACTTGTAAAGGCTCTCATCTTGGTTGGGTTTAACCGGCTTCCTCCCGAGAAAGTAATATGTTTCTCATTGAAGAAAATGCTTTGGGATTTGATTGAGGGAAGGATACCAAGTCCTACCCGGGAAAAAACGCCCCGTTTGCCGCAGACGTATTGACTGAGCGACCCGAGGCTGCCGGAACAGACACCCCCTGGATTTAACAGGTTTGACTTCAGAGTTTTCCTTCTCCTAGAGTAGTTGCCTCACCAAGGTTGAAGAAACCAGTCTGTCCTAATATTAACCCATAGCTGGAGGGAGAATAATTAGATTCATACCTTTCTCAAGGGTATTAGTGCTATGTGAAATTCAATTAGCCTGGTCCAGGATTTGAACTCGTGTCACCATGTCCATTTCCTACGACAATAACCATTACACCACGAGCACCTCTTAATACTGTAGTAGATGATATGTAGGAATAATAATTAATAGAGATTTCAGTGTATGAGACAAAGTTTGGTTTGGTTTGTTATATTTCTCTCTCTGATGCTATTCAACCTTCATGCGTAATTTAATGCCAATTCTATCGTTATAAAATAAGACTGTTGTGACTATTTAACCTACGGTTAGAAGCATAGAGGGATTTATACCAATCTCATATGTATTAGTCCCAATGAGAATGTAATAGCACGATCGAAGATGGAATTTACTATAATGCCTTAGTCCAGTACGTTAACAACTTCCCCAAAAGAGAACTTCGTATACCAGATTAAGTGGAGTCATGTAAAGTTTGTACAAACAAGAACTAGATAAACAGATAGTGATAAAATTGCAATTAAATTTGAAATATGAGTTGACCGTCAACATTCAAGTTCCAATATTTGGTCTTTCTTTATATAATTCAAGAAAGAGATTAACTGAATTTGTCATTTGGCTGGAGAAATATTTGTATTTTGGAAAATATTCAAATTGTTATTGTAATTGATGATAGTAGCCTTTAAACCCGAGAAAACATTAAAGAGGTTGCTAGAAAACTAGCCTGACTTGCTGTCTCTTACTCTCAACTGAGAGACATCGGTTGACTATATATTTCTCAACAGATTTATTTGTTCCTAAAGTGACTGAGGATATGTATCGTAGGGAATTTATTTTCTAACTCTTGAAGCTAGAAAGTGATTCAAAATACATCATACATGGTAATGGATTTATTGAAAATGATGACAGTTTTGAAACGGCTGCTGATATACTCCTGACCCTCGTGGGTAAACTAATATCAAATATCTATTAGAATGAGTTATAATATCATGAAGACAGTGTTAAAATATTTTTGGAAATGCTAATTACACGTAAAGAAAATTCATTAGACTTGGAGCACTTGAAACTATGAAGTGATTAGAAATATTTCGGTCAAAACAGAAATCATACTACCCGTATTACACCAGGGTAGAATACATAGGAGAAATGTAAAGGTTTTATAAAACACTTCAGCAGATCAAATACATGCAGTAAAAAATAAATAATTCCAGGTACTGAGCAGGATGTAAACTAAAAAATGACTGTATTACAAAAATCAAGTCGAATAGTAATGTGTACGTAGCTATTTGTTGACTTTTAATCACCTATTGAGGTAACAGAAATACAGACAACAATAAGACCAAGATCACTTCCTACTACTAACACTATTACTTCTGAGACTGCTTCTGATATTATTGTTACGACGTCTTCTTCTTTTTCTGAAAAGAATAGAAAGCCGGAAAGTCGAATTAACAGCAGGAGGACAAACACTAGCAGAGGTGAAAATCCAAAGAGCCATCTTCCAGGGAGACTCACTCTCACCATATCTATTTGTTATAACATTGATGTCACTCAGTAATTCACTTAGGAAATGTAAAGGGGGTTACAAATTTTAAAAAATCACAGGAAAATATGAATAACTTTATATATTGATGATATAAAGATGCTTTCCAAAAATGAAAAAAGAATTAAAAAACGTATTCAAACAATAAAAATATACAGCCAGGATATAGAAATGAAATTTTGCTTTGAAAAGCGTGCCATGCTGATAATGAAAAAGAGGAAAAGAGAAATAACGGAAGAAAAACAAGTGCGAAATAAGGAAAACATCAGAACACTTGAAAAGAAAGAAAATTACAAATACTTGGGAATATCGGAAGGAGATATCATTAAAGAAAGAGAAATAAAAGAAAAAATAAGAAAGGAATTCCTCTGAAAAACAAGAAAACGTCTTGAAATCAAGCTTTGCGGCAGTAATCTCGACAAAGGAATAAACACCTTGGCAATTCCTCTTGTAAAATGCTCTGAACCATTCATAAAATGGACAAGGAAAAAACTCAAACAAACAAACCTATAGACGAGGAAACTGATGATTATGCGAAAGGTTTTACAACCGAGAAATGACATCGACAAAATCTATATGTCAAGAAAAGGACTAGTAAGAAAACATGCCAGCGTTGTGGATTGCTTACACGCATCAATGCTAGGTTAATTATTATCAGCACCAATGCAAGGTTTTGAGAAATGCAATAAAACTAATAAAACAAGACTAATTACAACAGCCAGTAACAGCAATGGCAACATAATGACAATAAAAATAACAAAAAATAGAAAACAGAAATGGGAAGGAAAACAACTGTGTGGATATTTCAAGCGACAAATAAATGATATTGCTCACCAGAAGACCAGGGCAGAGCTAAGAAAGAAAAAGTCCCATGGGAGAAACTGAATATCTTATAAGAACTACTCAGAATAATGACATAAGAACCAATCTTAATAATAAGAGATATCTTATATTGTCTTGGACATTAGCAAAAAATATAAAGAAAAAAAAGCAGATAATAATTACGCAAAAATGCTGCGCGCTGTCTTGAAGCAACAACATGCAAAACAGCAGCTATGCAGCCATCTTCCTCCCATCTCACTAACAGTTCAAGGAAAATGAACAAGACATGGACATGTAAGGTGCACCTGGAGAATCATCTACCAACTCATAAGTGACGTTCTCTTATGGACTCTTGTACAAAGACATACCAGTATTGGCAGACCAACAATTTATCATTTTCATCAGCTTTGTGCAGACACAGATTGCAAGCGAGAAAGCCTGTCTGAAGAGATCGGTGATAAGGATGCAGAGTGGGAGAAGGAGTCAAAGAATTTCTTGATGTCAGGTGACTTAAAGGTGAAGATGATGATATTTAAGCGGAAATTGATCATTTGTAACAGAATAGCGAGTGTGAGTTACATGGAGGCTAAGTTGAAACGATTAATCACGTGATAAGGAAAAGCTAAATACAAAAAGAATACAAGGTTTGGAGCGACTAATTGGGAAAGGTGATCCTATAGGAATAATGCAAAGATTACGGTTTGACCGTCTTATTAAGTGGTATAGAAATAAAGCCAGAATCTGTCCACGATATTGAGACTCATAAACTTCTTTAAAGTTTTAAGATACAAACATATTACTTACTTCCGTCCAGAATAACTGACCAAGAACATTTAACAAGAAAAATGAAATTGCCGTCTTTAAAGTTTAACGTACAGAAAATGAAACAGAGTCCCCCCCCCAAAAAAAATGAATAATTCTTGGATCTTGCGCGAGAGCTGGAAAATCTACGGAACATAAGTGTGATGGTTATACAACAATTTGTGCCTTTGGAATTGTAACCATAGGCTTGGAAAAAAAGTCAAGGAATTCAAAGTGAGAACAAAAACCATCTAAAAAAATACTGTAATGTTAAGACTTTCTTGAATAGTAAGAGTGGCCATAGAAACTTGAGGAGGCTTGCTATCACACGGACTAGTGAAAGACCACCAGGTATCATTGGCGTGAAAATCTCACAAGAATAGAAATAACAACAACACAACGATAATAATAATAATAATAATAATAATAATAATAATAATAATAATAAGAAGAAGAAGAAGAAGAAGAAGAAGGCATAATTCTTCTAAATCCATAGACTACTGCTTACCAAGATTCATTTTTTTAAGTTACTTGTAAAACTTAGCTCAAATAACAGCGATAATTACTGTATAGATAATATCAACAAGAAATATGATATTAATTGGCCTATACAAATACTACTACTGCTGTCACTACTACTACTACTACTTATAATAATAATAATAATAATAATAATAATAATAATAATAATAATAATAATAATAATAATGATCATGAATTCAGATGATGTTAAACTTTTTAGATTCTTTTCTTGTTTAAGCGAAATAATGGCATTGACAAGCCGCTATAACATGAAAGAGACAGTCACGTGACATGAAAAATGGCGGTAATAATATCGTCTGGAATGCTTGCGTTTCTTTCAATTCCTATTAATCAAATCAAATTCAAGCTAAAATGAAATATACACACGAACACACCCTGCGACAATGCGATCTCGAAATCAAACAGTCTATGTACACGTCCGCATAAAAGAAGGATATATTTAATATACTTACACAAATACATATAGAGTCGTCTGTCTCAGAGCAAGATTTAGCACATTAATCTCATAAAAATTTATTATTGAGCTGTTATTTACTAAGATTGTCTTAGTTTGACATAAGGCCAGGTGCATGTAGAACCTGGTGACAATCAAACGATCGACTAATGTTCAGCAACTCTAGCTTTCTAATTACTGCAGCATACAAGGAGCCCAGCTATTAGATCCCATACTGATTTAAGTAGTTACTGTGACTGAGTGCCCACCTATGTAAGAGCAAAACAGGCTCAACTTCAATGATTTAAAAGAAAACAACATTTTTAAAATGACTTAACCGTAAATCTTCGAATATTATGAATAGATTGAATTCAACTACGGATATCTAAAAAGAGTTCAGCTGAATGAGCTCCCATGTTTAAAGTTACCGCGCGCAGATCATTAGTACAGGTGAGTGCTATGGTTTTGTGCAGGGGCTGTCATTCTATCCCAAGTGCCATTATGGCGTGCAATAGTGAATATAGAGCATTCATAGAACCTTAAGATGATATTTATCAAGGCGCCTCATCTTGCTTCGGGTTGACATCCTCTGGCCAACTCACTTGCCAGATATATCAATTGGAATTATTTCCTCTGTCGATATTGAAATGTTAGTCGCACACAACTGACAAACGCATATTGGTCATAAAATCAAGACAATACCCGAACCAATGAGTAGGTGTTCGCAGCAGAAGATCAGGTGCGGGTTTCAGAGATAATTGGTTCAAGTAAGGATTTGGAAAATATAATCATTTTAAAGGGAATGATGGAAATAAAATATGACAGATATTGTTTTTTTTTCTTATGGCAAAATTAAATTCTTAATATGATTCGAGTTCTTTTTTTATTATTTACGCTCAATATGGAGAGATGATTCTGTCAGTCTATCTAGTATGACGTTTGAAAAAATTATTATCAACATCATGCATATTTTTTCATTGACTTAACATTCAGAATATTTTTTCTTGTTTCCATATTGCAAAAGTTGTCTGTCACCCGGGTCCTTCCAATTAGCAGAACTGTATAAATAAAGTGTATACCAGTCACTTGGTGAGGAAAGTTATGTTAATTTTTTATAAAAGGTACATTTGATATTGTTATTCGAAATTTGTAACGAAAATATTAGTTTGTAAATTGTTTTCGAAGAAATCAAAAATTGATTTTATAAAAAAAACCAGGCTAGTTACGAAAAAAAAAAATCAAAATGAAAGGGAAATTAGTATAATAAGAGGATATGAGCTGAATAAATAAAACTTACAGCAGCAGTCAAAAAGTTTCTGAACTTCGTAATCTTCTTTACTGATTGAAGAAACCTGAAAATTCTAAAGTTTCTCAAAATATGAGAAACCAGCGATAGATAAAATAGGTTTTCTTTTTGTAAATGTTAAACATTTGGATCGACCTGGTTTTATATATCTATATTGATATATATCTATATTGATATGTATTTATATTGAGATATATATTTATACTGATATATATATATATATATATATATATATTGATATATGTTCATATTGATATATATATATATATATATATATATATATATATTCCTATTGATATGTATATTTATATCGATATATGTATGTCTGAAAATGATTTCTAATTTATTATTTAGGTTTTTATTATTTCATATACATTTGCTCAACACATATTTCTGATTTCATTTTCTTTGGAAGATTTAAATCGCTAATAGAAATTCAGTATGTTCCTTTTGTGAAAAATATTATTCCGATATGTTATAATTTTGTTGAATCCCGGTTTTGTGAGTGTGTCGTCCCATTTGATTTTATTATACATGAAGACTACTAATCAATGTAATTATTTGTGTATATATAAGTATGTATTCTATTTGTGTATTTACACATATATACATATACCTACATTTATATATACATGAAATAGATACGTTTTTTGGGGGGTTTTGTGATGTTTAATTCTTCATTTGGTGTCTATAAATATCCTATTGGAGATCATTGTCTGTGAATATCTCTCATCTATGTAAAAAAATGTATATATAAGCATATATTGTGTGTGTGAATGTAAATACACTCGGACTGATATATTGTTTTGGGTGTTGATTTGATTTTTGTCAACCTTATTTCTTTTTTCTGTTTTTCTCCCTCTTTTTCCCCCTCTTCTTACACACACACACACACACACACACTCTCTCTCTCTCTCTCTATCTCTCTCTCTCTCTCTCTCTCTCTCTAAGCACACTTATTCCTCAACGCAGATGACTGTATGAATACAAATGTGTTTTCATGGGTCTTGGTTGGTTTATTATGGGACAGAATGCATTTGACCCCATACATACATGTATTTGAAGATAGTCTACGTGTATACGTGTTCTCTCTCTCTCTCTCTCTATCTCTCTCTCTCTCTCCCTCTCTCTCTATCTCAATCAACCTATCTATCTCTCAGTGAGTGATCGTGTGTGTTTGTGTGTGTGAGTGTGTGTGTGTGTGTGTGTGTGTGTGTGCGCGCGTGTGTGTGTGTGTGTTTGTGTGTGGTTAGGTTCTACTTAATGTTTGTTTAAATCTATCTATGAAATATTTTCTAATTTTATTTGGAGAAAGCAGTCGATATTTATCTGGTATATAAGCACTAAGCAAACACTACAAATAGCCACATTTAACGTAAGAACCTTAAATAGAATAGGACAACTACCAGAGCTAATCGCATCGGCCGAAGAACATAAGATAGACATAATATGCATACAAGAACACAGATACATGCACACCGAAGATATCAAATATCATGAAACTGGCAAGGGCTGGTCGCTCGTCACTGTATCCGCATGGAAAAACTCTGTCAACGCCGCAGTAGGAGGGGTAGGATTACTTATAGGACCTAGAGCATTAAAAACGCTTAATACAGTTAAGAAAATACAACCTAGAATGATGGCAGCTACTTTTAACAGCAACCCCAGAGCAACAATCATCTCATGCTACAGCCCCACTAATGTTAGTGAAGAAACTGAACTAGTCACCTTCTACGATGAGTTATCCTCATTAGTGCGTAGCATCCCGAAACACAACATGTTAGTCATAGGCGGAGACATGAATGCACAAATCGGGAACAACGGAAACAACAAATACAGCCTCCACAACACGTCAAATAGGAATGGTCAACATCTAACAGAATTCATGATAGAAAATAGATTAGCATGCCTCAATACAAACTACCAAAAAAGGAAGGGCAAACTATGGACATACACGAACGCAAATAATACTAAAGCTCAGATAGACTACGTCCTTATAAACAAGAAATGGAAAAATAGTGCAATGAATTGCGAGGCATACTCCTCTTTTGAAGGTGTGTCCACCGATCACCGAATAGTCACGGCGAAAATACGGTTAAGCCTACGAAAAAACGCCAAACGAACAGCGACTACCAAACACTATGACTGGGCCCTATTAAACAACAACGATATAAGAGATAAATACGTATTAGAATTAAGAAACAGATTCGAAACACTACAAGAAAGGACGGAAAAAAGTACACCAAACGACGAATATGAAAATTTCGTCAATGCACACCTCGAGGCAGCAGCAAAATACATTCTAACAAAACTTAAAACTAAATATAGAGTCCCTTGGGAAACTTTAGCGGTGAGAGACAAACGTGCACTAGTGAAAACAGACACCAAAAACTATCGAAAAAACCCAACAAACACAAATGCCTTAAAACTAAAAACGGCACAACATCAATTAGCAGGCATATATATAAAGGAACAGACAGAATACATTCAAAATCAGATAGATAAGATTAGAGACTCGGTGGAAGATAGACAATCTATAATAGCCTGGCAAACAATAAACGAAGTGAGCAGAAGAAAGAACACAGCCATAGCAAAACTGAAAGCAGCAAACCAACAAGAAAGAATAAAACTCTGGAAACAGCACTTCGAAAACCCACCGAAAATAACACAGGAACCAATCACCAGAATAATCAGCAAACAATTAGACATTAAACTAGGACCGTTCACACAAGAAGAACTCGACTCGGTTCTCAGAAAAATTAAAAATAGGAAAGCTGCAGGGCTGGACGAAATTCCCCCGGAAGTATGGAAGACCAGACAATTCGACGACATACTGCTCCGACACTGCAACGCAGTATACAATCAACATCCGATAGATAGATGGATGAAGGGATGCATACTCCCCTTCCCTAAAAAGGGGGACCTCAGATTAGCCAAAAACTACCGAGGCATAACACTTACATCCATAGCAGCCAAAATCTACAATGCCCTACTACGAAACCGCATAGAACCCAAAATCGACAACATACTTAGAAAAAAACAAAATGGCTTCCGATGAAATAGATCCACGACCTCACAAATATTAACCATCCGTAGAATCCTTGAAGGTGTACGGGCAAAAAACCTACAAGCAACATTGATATTTGTCGACTTTACCAAGGCTATCGATTCCATTCACTGAGGAAAGATGGAACAAATCCTACTAGCGTACGGCATACCTAAAGAAACCGTAGCGGCAATAACGATTCTCTATAGAAACACTAAAGTAAAAGTACGATCACCGGATGGAGACACAGAATACTTTGACATTGTAGCAGGAGTACTACAAGGGGACACGCTGGCTCCGTACCTCTTTATCATTTGTCTAGACTACGTACTTAGAACATCGATTGACAAAATCAAAGGGAATGGCTTCGAGCTGACGAAGAAAAGAAGCAAAAGGTACCCCAAAACAACAACTACCGACGCCGACTACGGCGATGACATAGCGATACTGGCAAATACACCTGACCAAGCCGAAACACTACTGCATAGTTTGGAACGAGCAGCAGCAAGCATAGGCCTCTATGTTAATGCTATAACCAAACGGGGGACATCTCCACTCTAGAAGGAACCCCTCTTAAACCAGTAGACAAATTCACTTACCTAGGAAGCAGCGTCGGATCAACCGAAAAGGGCATCGAAACGTGGTTAACGAAAGCATGGATAGCTATCAATAGGCTATCAATTATATGGAAATCAGACCTAACCGATAAAATGAAACGCAGTTTCTTCCAGGCAGCGGTCACATCGATACTGCTATATGGCTGCACTCCATGGACGCTAACAAAACGGCTGGAGAAGAAGCTAGATGGCAATAACACAAGAATGGTGCGTGCAATCCTGAACAAGTCCTGGCAGCAACACCCCACAAGACACTAACTGTACGGCCACCTGCCCCCTATCACGAAAACTATTCAAGTTAGAAGAACCAGACATGCAGGACACTGCTGGAGAAGTAGGGACGAACTCATAAGAGATGTACTCTTATTGATCCCCACATATGGCCGCGCAAAAGCAGGACGACCAGCACGAACGTACATTCAGCAGCTGTGTGAGGATACAGGATGTTGTCCTGAAGACCTACCTAGGGCGATGAACGATAGGGAGGAGTGGCGAGAGAGAGGCAGGGATATCAGGGCTACCAGCGCGATATGATGATGATGATAAGCACTATGTTAAAATCTCCCTTGCTGCATCCGTAAACACGTTTTTTGAAACTATTGCAGTGTGTTTGTGTGAAGCCAAAATATATCTCATTGCGCGTATTTGATTTTATGGACTTGTTCTTTTTTTTGTTTTTTGTTTTTTTCAGCTCACATTTATATTTATTATGAATCTTGTTTTTGACTTTTCGAAAATATAGGATTTTCCTTTAATCATTATGTTACACCCTTTATACCTTTTATTTTTCCATCTTGTGCGTTCCCATGGTTTACTTAATATCAGGGTGTGCTTTTCGTTTTTTGGTTTTCGTTTGCTTTTTATGATTTTTATTGTGTCTATTATTTTTTTTCAAATTCTAGAACTGTTTTAAGTTGATCTAGATTCTTCGGTGTTTCTGTGAATAGTTCATGGCTGTTTTGTTGTTTGTTTAGTCTTATGCTAAGGGTTTTTTGCTGCTACATATTTAGACCGATTGATTCTTTAAATACAGACATTTTTTCGTTGTCTGTGGGTTTATTATTATTAATATCAATAAGATGGTCATCTTAACATTTATGTGATGAATAAAAATGTTACTTTTTAACTGTCTTTTATTGTGAATTTTATTTTGGGGTGTAGATTTGGAGTAAGTTATGTAAGTCGTTAATATTGCTCCACAAACACCTCCAAAATGTTTAACTCTCATCGTCGTATCTTCTAGAGGATCTAATAAAATCTGTTTTTATATTGTGGCTAATTTTACATTCATTTTCAACTAAATATGCTAAGGTTAGGGTGTCGTATATTGGTGCAATTTTGGTTTCCATTGCTTTTTAGTTTGGATGTAATTTCTGTTGTCGGATTGGAGAAGGCTAATATTTAGAATTAGTTCTGTAACTATCAGTGATGATTTTTTTGGTTAAATCTTGGTTGTAATATATAGGGATACCTTCTATCTAAAATGAATTGGGAATATTACTATATAAGTTTGTGATGTCAAATATTAAAATTGTGATCAGTTTATTTTGGTAAAGACTTTAAAAAGTTGGTCTTATCTCTAATTCTGCTCTTTATCTAATATAGGAATAGTTGTAATAAAATTTGTACATGTTGGCTTCATTTTTTGGTGGGACACGATGGGCCTAAATCTATGGTCACTGGTGTTTTTAATGTCTATGTATTCAGATTTTTGTGTTTCTATACCTATCTTTATTTAATCGGACGAATGAAGTTTGGATAAAATTATTGGCATTTAGAAACTAATTTGTCAGGAAGTCTTTTTTATTTTATTTACTCAACATCTCATTGCCCATTGTGTAGAATCTTGCAATTTTTTATGATATCATTATCTATATTTCTATAAATTAACTCATAATTGTTTTCATCCCTTAGTATTTCTTGTATTTTTGTTCTGTAATATTTTTAATTATAAATGATTTCTTTATCTGTTTCTTTTTTAAAATGTCGTTGTTTTTCTGTATATTTAAAGTTCTTTTTGTTTCGTTTAGAAGGTATTATGTGTATTTCTTTTCCATTAAGTTAATATTCATGTGGTTTTCGAATATTTTTTAATTCACCGTTATTTGTTTGTGAAGAATTTGGATTTATGTTTTCTTGGATGTCGTCTGTATTTTCTTTGAGATGGAAAGTTTCTTTCCATCTAAATTTTCGCGTAAATTCGTTGAAGTCTCTTTCTAATTCACCCATATTGCTTTTTGGAACAGGGCAAAACTTCAGACATGATCTTGATAAATTAATTTTAGTTTTACCCAAAAAATAGGTTGATAGATTGATAACTTCAGCTTTTACGCAGTTGATTTTGATTAGTATGTTACCACGATTGTTCTTTTTGTTCTGCTTATATCGCTTAAAAATGGCTTCTTACTGTGTTTTTATTATTTCCTGGGTAATTTAGATTGCATAAGAAAAGTTTTCTTATCCTATTGCTGTTATCGCTTGGATGGTCTGTTTAGTTACTTCTTCAATTGTTGGGGGAATTGTAGTGGATGTAATACAACCTATTTCCCTTTTGTTGTGGTGTATGGTGGTTAGGCCATATGTTCGTTTGTGATAGGGATTGATTTTATTTTTATTTTTGTCTTTAAACTTGTTTCTTACTGAGTATTTATTATTTTTAATATAGTTGGGAAATGAATTTTTGTGTATGTGTGATGATATATTCGGAGATTATTTTTTCCTTTCTATGGAATTGTCAGTGTGCGTTAGTGCTTTTTTTGATAATTCCATCTGCTTTATGGATATATATGTATGTGGTAGAGGGTATTTTGTTATTTTTATCGAATGCTTTTCTTTGTAAGTAAGAATCACACACACACACACACACACACACACACACACACACACACACACACATTTGTGTGTGTGCGCGTATGTGCGTGTGCGTATGTGTGTGTGTGTGTGTG
>OY757917.1:112627187-113024687 GCA_963585895.1 Sepioteuthis lessoniana | reverse complement strand
ACTAATTTTCTTACTATTTACTTCCACTGAGGGGAGGGGGTCCCCACTTCCGTTTTGAGGTCCCAGCCAATCATTTTGCTTCTATCTCCCTCTCCTTCCGGTGTCCAGCGACCTGAGGTTACTAAGTACCAACACCTGGTCTCCCCTGTGTGACCCACATTCCTTCCTTAACGGTCACTTTTTTGACGGCTTGATACTGTCAATTCAAATACGAGGAGTAGTAATTTTATCTCCCTCCTCCCAGTGGGATATCACGTGACACTATCTTGATTCATTTGCATATTATTAATTTATTTAAATGACTTAATCTATATACATAAACTGTATTATAAATTAAAAAAAAAATGTACGTAGAATTATGTGAGATGAAACATCAATAAGATATTATCTAAAAATAGTTAAATCTAGTTAGTTAGAGTGACGGAAGCTGTGTATTGTTTTGTAATTATATATTTTTATATGATATGGTGATTTTAAGTAATGATATTAAACCACTGGAAGATAACAGTGATAGACTCTTTCAAATTGTTGTTTGTAAATGATGGTATATTAAATTATCATAATAAATTATGGTAAGAATGTTCTGTTACATATGTCTTGAAAGTGTTTTGCATACTTTTTTGTAACATTAAATGTTAATATCTAAAGTTTGTTCTATATATCTATTAGTTTACAGACTTTGCAAAATGAAATTGGCATATTTTGTTCGGTGGGTTGATTTTTATCATTTATTTTTTAATATTTTGTTTGTTATATTATGTATTTGATATCTACAGTATGTTCTACTGGTTTATAACTTTAGTTCCTTTTGTGTCCTGTTAGAACTTACAAAATGAAATTGGAATGTATTATATAGGAGGAGACTTGAGAGTCCTGGTAATCTTTCGTTGGTTGTTTTTATTTACTCTTTAATAGACCCCACCCTTAAGGGATGAGTAGCAGTAGTTTTCGTACAGAACTATTTGATCCTGACAGGTGAACAGTGAGGTTCTTCCGTTCCTTGACGTCTTCTTGGTATTCGATTATATACACGCAGGGAAAACGGAGAAGATGAGACAAGCTTATGGTCTTCCAAAAGAAACTATTACAACTATAGTGATGTTTTACAAAAATACGAAAGTAATGGTTCAATCCCCTGTTGGTGACGCCGACTTTATCGACATTGAGGCAAGAATATTGCAAGCAGATATGTTCGCACTATATATGTGTTTAATCTGTCTAGATTTGAGGTACTTTGAAGGTCAATAAATCTAATAAAAGAAAATGCTTTCACATAAAACAATCAAGGATCAGACAATATACCGCCGAAACTATGACTTTTGGAAGAATACGCAGACCAGCCCTGTCAGCTGGGCTGTAAAATATACTGATTACATCTTTGCGGAGGGGTAAGAATCTCCTAACGAGTTTCCTAGATATGGCGTTAAACCATTTAATGATGAGGATCCAGTAATACAGGGGCTTTAAGAAATGCCCCGACCCGCTCCATTGCCATCACTCCTAGGTTCACTGTCGCCTGGAGTGGTAGCATTTGATAGGGTTCTATATATGGGTAAAGTAGAACTGTTTGACATTTAAGCTGGGTGCAAACAAATTACGTATGCTAAATTGAATTGTTAGAAATAGAAGTGTTTGATCATTAAATCTTTCTAAAAAAAATGACTGATCTTAAATTGAATTGTTAGTGATACATAATAATGCTTTGACCCGTTTAACTGTGTGCAAATCTATAGATTTAATGAAGGAAAACGGCCTGACGCTGGCAAAGGAAAGAAGCAGAAGATACCTTGCACAAAATATTACGAACACAGACTACGCTGATGACATAGCGCTTCTGGCAAATACATTTACACCCAAGCCGAACCCCTGCTGCATAGTATGGAACGTACAGTAGACGGCATCGGTCTCTATGCGAACGCTAATAAAACAGAATACTTGTGCTTTAATCAAAGAGGCGACATCTCCACACTAAATCGTGGTTCTCTGAAACTGGTAGACAAGTTCACTTACCTAAGAAGCAGCGTCTCATCAACTGAGAAATACATCAACACTCGACTAGCAAAGGCATGGAGAGCTATCGATAGGCTATCGGTCATATGGAAGTCAAATCTGTCCGATAAATTAAAACGCAATTTTTTTCCAAGCAGCGGTTGTGTCAATACTGATATATGGATGGACTATGTGGACGCTGGAAAAAGCTTGACAGCAATTACACGAGAATGCTACGAGCTATATTGAACAAGTCCTGGAGGCAACACCGACAAAACAGCAGCTGTACCACCCGTCACGAGAACCATCCTAATTAGACGAGCCAGACTTGCGAGGCACTACAGGAAAAATATGGACGACCTCATAAGCGATGTACTCCAGTGAACCCCTTCACATGGACGAGAAAAGTTTGGACGACTAGCTAGAACCTATCCACAGCAGCTCAGTGCCGATATGAGATGGAGCCTGAAAGACCTGCCGGAAGCGATGGACGATAAAGACGAATGGCGGTAGAGGGTCAGGGAAATCCGTACTAGCACCATGACATGAGGATGATGGGTATTAGATATCAGTACATGAAACCAATTAACCGAGCCAAACAATTGTTAGTTTAGAGGGAAAATAAATTAATTCTGACTCATTTAAAATGAAATTACCAATAAACTTTTCATTTATAAATCTTATATGCATGTCCATGTAAATGTGAACAAACAAATGACTGACAATACGTTTTTACAGTTACATAGCAACACTTAAAAACATTTAACTGTGTCAAAAAGAATGAGCACAGTTTCGCTTAAAAATCTATCTGCAAAAGGAGTTTACAAATCATATTTGACAAAATAGGATTTGGGATTAGATAACAAACAATGGTTTATATACCATACCCCCCCCACCGCGCTAAAAATAACAGTCAAACTAGACTACGTAGACGAACTAGCGCTTCTTTCAAATACTTCAGCCCAAGTAGAATCTCAACCGCCTTCCTTAGGGAGGCAGTAGGATGTATTAGCCTCTACATAAATGCAAATAAAATAGATTATATGTGTTTAAAATAAAATAAGCCATCTCCACTCTAAGAGGCAAACCTTTAAATGTGTGGGTCTGTTCACATAATTTGGAAGCAACATCTCATCTTCTGAAAGTAATGTCAATATACGCTCAGTGAACGAATTGAATGCTATTGTCAGGTTATTGATCATATGGAAGTTCAATTTATCCGATGAAATAAATTGAATTTCTTCCAAACAATATGTATGATCAAACAACTACATGGATACTAACATGTAAACTAACAAAACACATCGAGAAAAAGTTTGATAGTAACTATGCAGGAGTGGTAAGCGCTGTCCCGGAAAAAAAAAACAGTCCATAAAACTGCAGCTCTATGGCCACCCACTCTCTCATGTCACTAATAATTAGAATTGGTAAGATGAACAAAACATTCAGCACACTGCAAGAAAATCAAGAACCAGTTCATTAGCCACATTCTATCATGGAATCTTACAGGTGCCGGGAAGGATGGCTGATAGTGATGGATAGCAAGTTTCAAGGTACTACATATTGTCAGCGCGAATAGATGATGATGATGATGATGATAATGATACTTGAAGAATTATTTTAATAAAGTCTTCATCAGTCGATGTTGCTGGCATCTCCCTCTCTCTCTCTCTCTTTCTCTCTCTCTCTCTCACACACACACACACACTATAACACACACACACGCGCGCAAACATATATATATATATATATATAAATATTTATGAAGTTGAAGAATATTAAAAGAAGATTTTTAAAAAACAAGATTCCGAGTTTCATTTTGTCGACCCTAATTCCAGCTAGAATTCAACATATCTGAGTTGCGAGCTTCGGCGGAATAAATTTGAAACCTTTTTGAATCACATTACCATTACGAATGTTGACATACAGAGCTTAGTGATTTCAACGACAAATCACCAAATAAATATTTACATCAGAGTTTTAATTGGTTCAGAGATTTTTTCTGAATCAAGAAAATTATGGGGGAGAACCAAATGTTAAAATTTCAATTCTAAAAAGAGCGTGTGCATTCTATGAGGGTAACAGAATTTGTTCATTCTGCTGGCAGTAAAGTTTGAAGCTAAGTACCGCCATTGAAATATATATCTAATTTGCACTTTAAAACTTTATTTAGCCATATGATCCAGTATGTCAACCATGTAATGGTAACTTGACGCAAATGGAGTACATATCTGTTCAATTAAATATAAGTCAGACAAGTTAAATACGATCTCACCTGAAAATCCATGACATGAAACTTGTGGTAGTGAGTTGATTCGTTTTATCATTTTCTTATTTCATACTTGAAATATATTTTTACATTTGTCTGTACTTTTATACATGAGACACTGAGAAGATTTTACGTATTAAAGCTGCTAGCGTTAAGTTTTACTTATATTCACATATATATATATATGATTATATATATACATATATGTATATATAATGGTTGGCTTGTTGGCTGTGTTTTTCAGCGTATCAACTCTTGCAGGTGTTTTAATGGCAAACCCTGCAAATACATATGAATTAAATATTAAATATTAGTAAACAAATAGCTTGTTGGTAACAATTCTTAAACGAACCAGGGATCATTTGTTTACACAAGATTTGGTGGTTTCTTGTATTGCAATTAAGACTAATAGTTTTATTAGCACACAGCTAAACGGTATAAAGCATTGCTCCCCAGCACTAACTATTTGCTCATAATTAAATAGTTTCATGTTGTAAGTACTATTTAACACTTGTGATTCAATTAAAAACCATTGATCGGTTTGCACCCAGTTAAATGGTTTCAAGTATAGTATATCATTACACAAGTCTATTCTATCCATGGGACCACAACAGGCCCTACCCTTCGTATCAGAGTGAACCTGATAGCTATGACAACAAAAGTGTATCGCGCATTCTCCAAAGATTGAAGGCTGGAACATTTATATAAAATTCCACTGCACCAGCCGATTGGGATCACACACACACACACACACACACACACACATATATATATATATATATAGATATATATATATATATATATATGACATTTAGAAATTCTGATGTTACTTTGTAAATAATAAACTACGATGTTTTCTCTGTAAAGTCCTTTATTCCACATACTTCTCAGATCTTTTGTAATATAAATCCGATTCTTTCTTAAATTCCCAGCATTCCATATAGTGCTTTACGCTAATCCCCTCCGTTCTTCCAAATGTTGTATTGCCTGTTAATCACGAAAGCGGGAATAAAATCGTCACGTTAAAATTAATTATTTTGTTATATTGCCAATAAAATGTTCTTTCTCAGATATCGAGCTCTATTTTTGTAGATAGTACAACCTATGCACCCTGAAAAGCTTCTAAAGATTCGTATATCGTATTATTTTTCTCTAGAAGATAATAAACGTCTGTATCCAGTTTATTACATAGCTAAAGATACAATTGAAAAATGGAAATACTTTAGAGATTTCGATTGCAATCAACTCTCGATGGTTTGCCATTCACCAGTGTTTGGTTAAACGACGATGAGGAATTACGTATACCAAATGAAAAAAGGAGAAAAAATTCCTGCAAGGCAGAAGAAACTCGCAGTTCTTCAAAACCTGGCTAAAGAGTCATCATGAATTCTTTGAGGCGAATATTGAGTGTAGAAATTACCGTGTTAAAGAAAGAAAATGTCCGCCGGTATGCACTGGCTTTCATTAGTTTTTCTGTTTATGGAGGCACGCAGAGATAAATATCTGTATATTTAAATATCAAAGTTTTTACGGTCTATCTCTCTCTCTCTCTCTCTCTTCATCTCTCTTCTCCCTCTTTCTCTCCTCTCCCTCTTTCTTTCTCTCTCTCTCTCTCTCTCTCTCTCTTACGCACACACACACACACACACTCACCCTACGTATATAGATATACCGGCACAGACGCAAGCACGCCTACAAGGACGTCCATGCCACAAAGAGAGAGAGAGAGAGAGAGAGAGAGAGAGAGAGAGAGACTCACACACGCACGTACACACACACATTATATATATATATAAATATATATATATATATTCATGATACGATAAAATCAATCAATAGACGAATAGTTTCGGGATATTGATGAAGAATATCATATATGAAAAGAAATAAAAAATACCTGAGACAATAAATATCAGTTCCTCGATTAGTCAGAATGGAAAATAGATGAACATTTTTGAAGCATGATAATAAATAGGACGAAAAATGTGCGTTTCAAATGAACTGAAATTTGTTCATGATTAATTTGCGTTAATATCTTCATGAAATGATTGGCATCTAATTTTTCCTTCCGTCTGTCGAAATGATAATTTCGCAAAGTGATTTAACATTGGAATTCTAACCAGGATTGGCACAGAAAATAGCGAATATGTTATAAACCACTCTCCCATAACTTAGTAAACCCTTCAGGCTATATAGAAACTGTTACTTCATTATTAACTTTGATGAAGTCAATTTGTAACGCTTAAATTCATTTTACTCTTTCTTTCTCTCTTTCGCTATCCCTCTCTCTATCTCTCTCTCTCTCCCTCGATTAGAATTTCTACTTCTTGAAGACACAACAAAATCGGGATTATTTAGAATAATCTAGAATACAATTAATATCACCGTCACCATGATATTTTCATTTTTAGTGTTGTTGTTGTTGTTGTTGTTGTTGTTGTTGTTGTTGTTGTTGTTCTTCTTCTTCTTCTTCTTCTTCTTCTTCTTCTTCTTCTTTACTCTTTTAGCGTTCTTCACATCAGCGTTAGCTGATGGTTTTTCACCGCAGTTTGAGTGACAGCAAGTCTCCTTAAGTCTCCAGGACTCTTCTCAGTATTCTGCCCGTCTTCAATAATGCTGTTGTTTGGATGGTCTCAACTTCAAAATCTTCCAGGCCCTTTAATAATATGTGAGTCGCTGTGCCAAAAGCACATCTTTTAATTTTTTTTTTACTGGGTTCTCAGTGACCGCTAGTCTCTTCAAGTTTCCAGGACTCATCTTAGTATTCAGGCCAATGTTGACAATGCTGTAATATGGATGATCTGGATTGTTCCTCCGATGTTCAGATTTCTATCACTTAGTTTCTGTTGTTCTGTTCATCCTTTTTTTCACAGTTGTTACAAACCGTTTTAATTACTCTTCCTTTTAATGTACTTTTAGAGATTTCGTATAAAAACATCCACATAATCTTTTATGCCGGCAAGTCGTTTTCCACGCACTTTTCTTGATACATATAGTATATCTATGTAATTTCTTGTGAATTGTCATCCACTTTCATGTCCTCTGGTCCATTTTTCTGATTTCCTTTTTTTGTTAATTTTATGAATGGTCCCGAGTATATTTCAAGGGAGACATCAGTCGTGTATCTTTTTGATGAGATTTCTGTTGCAATACTTTGTTTCACGAAGCTTTCTCTTTCATCTAGGGAATGATTTTTTATTCTTTTATTTTTTCCCCTTCCTTTTCGCTTGTTTATCGTGTAAGCGGTCAATCATTTCTCTAAGCGTTCTAATTCTTTCTTGATATGACAATTCTATTCCTTCCATTACTTCATTTTTTTTTCCACTTTTCATTATAAATATAACATATTTTTCTTTGACAAATTCCAGAATTCTATCCTGACAGTATATTCTTATTGGCTGTATCAGGGTCTGAAATTTTTTTTTTTCATTTTTGGCAGTTACCTTTATATAATCCATATACGAAAGATGATTAATTTTCTTTTTATTTTGTAAATTTGTCGCTCCCTGTGCACTTCCTATGAACGTTGATGAATGGCTTCATAGAAATAACAAATAGCAGTGGCAAAAGTAAAAGTCTCCGTCGAAGATTCTTCCCAATATTTTTATCTATGCAAGTATTTATCATGCAGTTGTAAATTCCAACCTCCAGTTTTACATGAAATTTCTGGTGAAGTTTATGACTTTGTCCAATATTTACTACATTTACAGACACTATAATCCAAGTTTGCGGGACTATTTCAAAGACGGTTTTGAATCAGTCCGTGTGATGGGTACATTTTCTGTCTTATTTTTGGCTTCTTTGTGATTGTGCAGGTTTATATTTAGTTGATCATGTTTTCTTTCTATTCTTCTGCAACATCCTTTTTGTTTGTCCGGAAATAGTCCGCAGGATACAAGAAAGTAATCCAGTTTGTGTGGCTAGTCTTTTACCTCTGCGGTTAACTTGTAATCGGTATATATTTGCTTGAGATGGTCTCTTTTGGGGGATTCATCTGAATCAGGGTAGTTTTCCCTTTCCTCATCCATTCGGTTATTTTTCCTTTAGTTGCTATTTACTCTGTTTCAGGTCTTATCACTCGCGTAGGGACGTGAATTTTTAAAACTAAAATCCATATATGCTATCATAGGATTTTCTTGAGTATTCTTCTCAGCGAGTCTATGAGTCTTTTAGGGCTTTCTTCGAATTTTTCTAATTCTTTTTTACATGTAATTTATCAATAAATTTCTGCAATTTTCTTTACGTTTCCATAATTTACTGTAAAATAGTTTGGTTTCAGTTGCATCCAGTCGTGGATTTTTCCTTGTGTACTTTCCACCATCTTGTTCTTAGATCTAAGGACATATAAAATATGAAATATTTGCCCAGTTAATGAAATTATCTGTTTCTAACATTTCTCTCTCTCTCTCTCTCTCTCTCTCTCTCTCAGATATATGATGATGAGGTAGTACGTCATTGGTAGGTCATTGGATTATGTAGATATAAACATACGACACTTATACCACTCAGTGAGTCTACATAGCTGCAGCCCAGTGACAAGTATAACAAGGTTACTATTGACGATGGAAACTGTGAGATCAATTTCAAAGTACCTTCTCTTAGATATTTCCGGTCAAAGAATACGAACAAGTCACAGAGGCCAGATAATATCACTTCTTTCTCAAAGTTTGATTGCAGAGTTAATTTTTATCAGGATATTCGTCATCACTGGTTACCATTGGGTTAGCTAGCGTCCAGAAGATTTCTTTGAAATGCCCCATGATTTGCGTAGGTAGTGTGACGTGATCTGCGCCTGTTTTCTTGGGTAAACAGGATGATACACTAGTTGAAATTATGTGTTGGTTGCGTGGGTAGCATAGCATGAAGTCCACTTACTTCTTTAGGTAAACAGGACACTGGTGTTCGTCAGTGGAAGTGCCACGAATGTTGCGTAGGTGGCATGCTAGACAGGTGTTTCTACACGCGGTGTATAGGCGTATGTTGTAACCACAGGAATTGCGTGGGTTAGTTGGAAATCATATAAACTAGGAAATAATTTCGACCCAGGCTGGTCAAAAAGAAAGGCTGATAAATTTCTCAGAAAATCGCACCGTCACCCTTGTGTGTGTGCACATTTCAGCCATTTCCGACTCGCTTTACTCTACCCATAAGAATATTTTTGTAAGAAAAACAAGAAAAGAAACCGATTATAGTTTTATACATTAAAAGTTTTTGTTGTTCTTCCCAGTATACAATGTATTCGATTTGGTGCGTTATGACCAGTTAGTTCTCCGACGTATTTTGATAAAGAACGAGGTTGCCTTCAAGCAAAAACAGATGAATATGGCTTAACAGCTTAGTCGATTGGAACCGACAGAAAAGAAGAAAAATACGTAGATGACTTCGCTTTTATCCTACGTGATTTCTGCTCTTTTTAGTGTGTTCATATATTTAAAGAAAAAATAAGAAGATTGTAATATGGATCCATGCATTTGTTCTGAGTTGGTTCAAGATCTAATTGCTGAATTAAGCAATGTTGCAAGTTGGCTGACGGAGAAATCCTGTAGTTAACAAAACATTGTAAGGGTCCTTTTTTTATAGAGGGCCAGAGGGATCGGGATATTAACATAGCCGGGCAAAAGGAGGAACTACAAGCCTTGGAGGGAGTTTATCAGAAAGCTCTTTCAAAATTTTAGTGGAAAATTAGGCTCAATACAAGAACTGAATGGTGAAGGTGAGTCAACGCGAATACAATTCGAAGCTTAGCATCCAGCTAAATCCAAAAGGGACCAAGGTAGAATATAGAAAATTAAAAGAAAGTATGTAGTTATTGCCCAAGACACAAATTTCGGTAAAAGGAAGGAAGTGAGAGAGTTGTTAGGTGTTGATGTTGTGGAAAAGAGGGCAATTCACAGAAATTCTATTCTAATAAAGCACCGGGAAACAGCAAGAATATGTTCTTAAGACGCCGAATGAATGGAAAAAAAATGGTTCCGACAATTTTCACTGGAGATTTGGACTGCAACGGAAGGACGTAACTTGTCATCTGCCTTTTCCGCTTGCAGGTTCGAATAGGAAATCAGTCCATCCTCTATAATTTCTTCGTTGTGAAGAATCTTAATAGAAATTTAATAGTAGGCCATTATTAACTCTTGCAAAATGGAGTGAGAATATATATCGAACTGTTGGCCTTAAGAAAAGTACGTTGCTCACGTGGAAGGTGTCCTTATTTCTTCCATTATCAGAGTAGTAAAAAAAAATTACATTAAAACCCCAGCATATACACACTTGCATGGCACTATCTTCCCTTAGAAACAGTTGCGGAATGGTTTAGGAGATAAAACAACTCAACAGCGGATACGCTTGCAATCTATGCGCTGGTCAAACTTAACTAATATCGTTGGTTATCCTTTGTCATAATGAACAACACTCATCAGTTACATTAAAAGGTGGCCATCCCATAGCTAAACTTAGTAGGCCGTGAGGTATTACTTAAAATACCTTGCTCGACTGACAAAATTATAAGATTACAGATGACGATTTAGAACAAGTAAATGTATCAAAAGTGATTAAGCCAAAAGTTGATCGTCTTCTGAGGAGAAATAGAAACCTGTTGGTTAATATAACGCAGAAATCATTGTGTATCGATACAAAAACGCATATATCTATATAGAAGCATCCCTATCGCAAAAAGCTTAAACAAAACAAAATAATTGATTCAGCTGCTGATGAAATGATGCAAGTAGGTCTAAGCAAAATATCCAACAGCTTTGGGGGTTCACTAGTTGTTTTAGTTGAAGAGAAAGATGTTAGTGAGAGATTCTGAGTTGACTTTCGATTACTAAATAAAAATATCAAAGAATATGATTGAGCGCTTCCAATTATTGACGACATACTGCATCGATAGGATTAGGAAAATATTTTTTCCAATATAGATTTAAAATCAGGGTACTGGCAGGTTAAACTATATAAAAATGACAAGGTTTGTTTCATTTGCACCTGCTGTCTACAGTAATTGATGTCAATTGTGTTACAGGGCAGGAGGATTTGGCTCCCGAATATCTTCATGACATTTTGATATTCTCAGATACAATCGATCAACATTTGAAAATTATTGATTGATTCTTAAGTAATGTGTGCAAACATAATCTAAGATTGAAACCATCTAAGCGTAAGATTTTTTTAAAAAAAGTGACTCATTACTTAGGTATACGAGTAAGTGAGATAGGATTACAGCTATACAAGCAGTTTCGGGTCTTACCAACGTCAGGCCAGTGAGAGCTTTCATTGAGATGTAAGCATATTGAGGCTTTAATAGAATTTTTCTAATACAGCTGAACCTATAATCAAACAACCAAATAAGTAAGTACGTTTCAATGGGAAGATACTTACCCGTCCGCTTTCGATAGTTTAAAGATGAAGATCGCAGAGAAGGCAATACTTGCTTATCCCGTCCCAAATAAGGACTATACGCTTTCTACTGATGCCTCTGATCAATCTATTGGTGCATGTTTGTCCCAGCTAGTATATGATCCAGAGGAAAAGGAGGAAGTTGAAAAGCCAATTTCTTTCTTATTGCATAAGTTGATTGATTTGCAGACCAAGTGTTCAACGATAGAGAAGGAGGCGAATGTAATATATTATGCCCTTCAAAAAGTAAACGACTATCTCCATTGCGCAACTTCCCCTACATATATCGATTCTAAACCCTTGGAACATTTATTAAATTTGCCTATACAAATAAAGAAAATAGAGGCATGGGCTTGAAGCAAGCCTAGCAATGATCTGGGGTGTCCTTGTGTCTAAAGTGTAGGAATATGTACTCGAAGTAAGCGCGTTCGAACGCTTGTCGAACAATTACGTCCACTTCCAGACTAATACCTCGAAAAAGGCATATGCCCACTAATTCGCTCAGCTACGGATTAAACAGTATAGCTCCTGTTCTTCTAATATGATGAATTTAGCATTTAAAAAACCCACAAAAATTGATATGACATTAGACAAAGCAAATGAAACCGTTCTAAGTTCCATGAGACAGAGCTCAAATCCATGAGTAAGCCAGGAAATGAAAAGTTAATTCACAATATAATTAGAATATTAGCCATTAAAATAATTCCATAATAATGTTTGCCACAGTTGGCTTCTCTCTCTCTCTCTCTCTCTCTCTCTCTCTCTCTCTCTCTTATATATATATATATATATATATATATATATAATAGCTATGGATATCGAATATATTCATATATATATATATATATATATATATATATATATATATATATATATATATCTCCCGTTAAAAATTCTGACATACCTTTATAGATTGATTCTATCTTATTCACTGAAACACACAAAACACGCACACAGAACATATATATATATATATATATATATATATATATATATATATATATATATCGGATTGACAGTATATTTTGCAAAACTGCTCGAACATTCACGTATACGACCCACACGCATTTATTGCATAAATGGAAACCAAAATGCTATTACTTGGCGTGTATATACGCGTAAGTGTACACTCCTAGATTTATACTCACAAGAACATAAAAAGAATCAATTATTCCTTGCACACAATATTACATTGTATTTATACACACATTGGCATCCTTTAAAATGCTGTTGTCTGTTGTCCGTCAGAATACAAAGGAAAGTCATCCATCATTCTCTCTGCTGAGACGAGAAAACGAATAAGATGAAGAGAAGAGGGGATACCTGTTTTCACTTGATCAATATTCCATGAAGAAAACCAATGGTATTTCTCTTGATATATATATATATATATATATATATATATATATATATATATATATTATACAGTAAATTTACGCGTTTATCTCAAAATTTCTAACCCTCTTTAAAATGTATATATGAATAATAGAACGTTCTATTGTGTTCATTTCTCTTTCTCTCTCTGTCTCTCTATCTCTCTCTTAGACATACACAAACCCACAGAAACACACGCTCTCTTTTTGCTCTTCTCTAACACACAGACTTGCACAATTACATTTAATTTTACTCTCTATGAAGATGATTGGGTAGAGATTTCCGCTTCGTTTTTGTTGACACATATGATTTATTTATATTCAATAATTAATCAAATTCTGATTAAAATAAGTTTCTTTTATTGATGTAAACGGATCCAGCAGGAACGTTAACACGTATTGCCGAAAATTCTTAGGGCTTCAAAGCGAAAACTTTGTCATATATTTTTTTTCTAACATGTTAATAATTGTAGTGCCACGTTGCTTTGAAGAAATAGAATAAAGTCAAAATGTATATATTCTAACGCTTGATGAATGAGGTCAAAACTCTCTTTTTAGATACAACATCATTATTGTGTTCATATCGTAATTTGGTGTTTGGCTGAATGGTCTTAGGTCTTCATTTCAATGAATCAGACTTTTTTTTTGTTTTTGTATTTTTATTAAAACTGATGGAGTGCAGAGTTTCTCAAAATGGTCCATGTAAATACAATAGAAAGTGTGAAAAGAGCATTGGGGCTTTCAGGAAATAGTTGTAAATGTTGGCATTTATAAATCTTTTCATAACAAGCGAAAAATCACCAGATCCTTTGCTAGTTGTCGGCTAATGTACATTTAATAGAATTCCTGATTAGGTGTCATGGTCACTACTTATGTGTCATACAAATACAGCATGTTTAAAAGATATGTGCAATTTTCGTTAGGGAACGATGTTAAAGTGGTCGGTGCAAATCTCGATAACTTTCTCTTGAAGAATTCATTGAAATGACTTCCGATCTTGAAACAAAGTATAAGCAAACATTCAACGGAATTTTATATTCTTGGGTAAATGAAAAAATGTTACAAAATATCCGCAGCTTTGTACAACCGTTGAGCCAATTTTAATACATTTTCACGTTCGTATATGGTAGAATCTGAGTACAGCCATGTTCATTCTTTACTAAGCAAAGAAAGGAACACTTTGAACTTAGAACATGATTTATAAATCAAATTCACAAACCTGCGACCTAATAATCGTAATCTTGTCAATGACCACCAAACCGAACTTTTCGGATAAAAGAATTAATGGTGGGTTTGCAGTCATAGTTTATTGACGTTTTTCATCTATAATTATATAAATTATGATTTGTTTGTACTCGATTCTACAGTTAAAGTATTTATAACAAATACTGATGATTTTCCAACATTTATTGAGTTTTTAGGATTTCGATTTAATACGAAGATTTTTCGGGAAGTCCTATTTGACACAAATATGGGACCTTTATGAAAACTATCATTCAAGGCCAGAGTGGGTCTGGATGTAATGACAGTAAAGAGTTTCTCCTCACTCCACAACTGTAACCTCACTATCAAAGTCAGTTTAGAATCATAGAATATAAAACAGTTTTTCGGCTAGAGAAGTCACCTCTCTGCTGGAGACGCAGTTGGCGTATTCTAAGACTCGCTGACAGGACAACTATGCAGGTCGAACTGGAACAGCAAAACTAGGCAGGTGCTCTGTCTTACAATTTATTATGTTCTTTAATTCTCTTTCTGCTTTTCTCAATTTTTCTATTCACTTTCCTTCTCTCTTCTAATCTCTATATCTATTATCCTTTCTCTTTTTTTATATCACACTGTCGCCTCTCTACATCAAATCGTTTGTAAGATTAGTTTACTCAGCATCACTTTGTGGCAGATGCCCTCTAATCGTATGTTTGTATGGTTGGATGAGTAAATAAGAGGATTTCTTCGTGTATGTGATTTCTGTCCGAAAACATCCAGTTTACAAAATATTTCAGCTATGGCAATGGAGTCTTAGTTCGATTTAACGTGTTTCTATTGGAATCTCATTTATTCCAGCGACATTGCCATATGTGAAAAAAATATGGAAAATATTATTTCGGGATTGCCATCGGTGGCCTCATAGCCTTCTTTTTAATCTCATGTACGTTTGAGAAATCTTCTTTTTCTTTGGTGATTTTGTGTTTGCGAAAAAAAGTATGCTGCGGAGACCAACATTTCTAGGTTAAATAATGGAAACTAATATACTTCTGTGATTCTCTTAAAACAAAAAAAAGAACAAAAAACCCTGTATGGCATGTGAAGAATCGACGGGAATGGGAAGATCATAACTACAAGCTCAATAGGTTTTCCGTGTTATAGCTTGTCAAGTTACCTATGTGAAAGAAAACGGTTGAGTTCATGGAATATTAATACAATGATTGTATTTGCGTGCAAGTTGCTGTGCGTGTTTATGTGTGATTTTGTGTGTGCGTGGGAGTGTGTGTGCGCGTGTCTGAGTGTGTTTGTGTTTATGTATGTATGCATGTATGTATGTATGTGGGTATATGTACGTATTTCAAACTAATCAGCGTCTATCTTTATTTTTCATTGATTTTTTTTTATCAAATCTTAGAGCAAGGTGATGTACTTTTCGTATTTTGGATTGAAAGATTTTCGTCAATAAAGTTAGCATTTATTTATATCAAAATAAAAAGTCCAGAAATATCACGAAAATAGTGAGAAATTATAAAAAAAATTTTTCAAAGTGTAAATAATGCATATCGCATGTGTCCAACTTTAACTTTAAATATTAAAAAACTAATTAAAAATCTTACATTATTTTTGTTGAAAAAAGAAGTTGATGTCAAAACCTTTTCTCTTTATCATTTAAACAATGCACTGTCATTATGTGCAATAGTATATATCACGTACTACTCAGAATTATCTAAACAAACAGAAAACGTGTCTCATTAGCGAAAATCAATGGCCTCATCAATGCATTTAAGCAGGAGTACCTTCATTAAATTCATTGTTTGCAAACCTGTTTACTTAACAATATAAGTTTGCCCTTAAATCTCCTTCCGCCTTATTGAATTATATTGTAAAAGTATGAAGCGGGTCGGTTTTGGGTGCATTTAACTGACTGTAATTCTTATAGAAATTCATGATAATGAATATCTTGAACAAAAACAAGGTTTCTGCCATTATTCATTTATTTCTAGGTAAATAGAGTATCAACTTTTTAAAGCATATCAAATATCGTGTTGCTGATTCTAAAAATCTCCAGATAATAATCATAAAATGAAAAGCGGTACAGTATTAAAAACAAACGGAATATTGACGGTCTTTACACAACAAAAATTCAGAATATTTGAATTTTAAAATGTGAAAGATTATTACACAACAATACAAATGGGTCATGATGAATTTTAAACATCTGTTTATATATCTGGATATTGGCTTCCACTATTGAAGTTAGCATAAACTTAGGATATCCACAAAAATAGAAGCTTAAATCTTGTCGAATAAATATTCCTTTAATAGAAAAAATTGAAAACATGTAAACATTAGCATTCATAATAATATGCGCTTAGATATGGTTATGTTTTTTTGTTTAATGACATATCAATCTTCGTGGGTTATTTCATGCAAAAGTCATCGCCGAAGAAGAACCGTCGTAGTGCTATTTAATCCATATCGGAGAGGATAATGGTTTTCATAGGTTTCCCAAGGCATAAGTGTGCAAGTGAATGTAATAGCGCGGCTAATGTTGGTAGATTTGGTTAAGCACAGTTTTTTTAAAAGAAAAACTCTGAATTCAAATCTGCTTTATTCTGCTTGTAAATTGACTTGCGTCACATACAGCACGCAGCAGAAGGATGGTTAAATTCAATCATAATATCAACAAACCGCTGAAATGAAGAGTAGACTTCATGAAAAAAAAAGGTATATCCGAGGTGCATACGATAAGTTTACAGACTTTTTTTTTTGTACAGGCATTTGGAATTGTCATAGACTCTTGAAAATTTAGTATGTTATTTCTAAACATATTATGAGATGACTGACCAATTTTTATGATTTCAGATTCAAAGGGACAGCTATATCAGCAATTGGAATACACCCTACTAAAGCCTGATTGTCACTGCATTTTTAAAATTCACCAGCACTCTGACACTTTAGAAGAACGATGTGCAATAAAATTCCGTTTAAAATTTGGAAAAATTGCTACAGAAACGTATGGAATGCTTCAGACAGCTTATCGACCATCTTGTACGAATCGAGCATCAGTTTCTGAGTGGCATACGAGATTCAAGGAAGGCACGGAGTCTGTGAGGGATGATGAGAGGTGTGGGAAGAGTAAGGAAGTCAATACACCAGGGTTGATTGGCCAAAAGGTTAGGGTTAGGGTTATGGTTACTCTGTTGAGGTTTTAAGGGAGTTCAGGAAGAGATTCGGTCGGAAGAGGCCAGCACTCTTGAAATCGGGTCAGTGGCATTTCCACCAGGACAATGCACCAGTCTACAACTCCATCCTTGTAACTGACTATTTGACCAAGATGGGTATCAAGACAGTTCCTCACCCTCCCTATAATCCAGACGTTGCTCCATGTGACTTTTGGTTATTCCCTAACCTCAGAGGCTGACGTTATGAGACAAATGAGGACATGAAAGAGGCTGTGACGAACGCCATTGACACGCTCACACAAGAGGACTTCCATGGGATCTTCCAGAAGTTGTTGCATCGGTAAAACAAGTGCATTGCAGCCGGAGGGGATTACTTGGAAGGGGACTAGAGTTTCATGTGTGTACTATCAATAAAAGTGCCCATACGAAAAAAGTCTGGAAACTTATTTAATGATCCTTATTTTATTTCGTACATTTACCTTATTTTAAGGGTCTAAAATTATAACTTGATTGAGATTTGTCTTCCGCCACAGCAGATAATCTAGATATTGTGGTAAACAAGATTTTCGAGAGAGAACATTTCCTTGCGCTTTGAATCTTATCTGTTAATGAAAACATAATAATTCAAAACATGAATATTAACGTTAGTCAAATTATACGATACGAGAAAATGGAAAAAATGATTTACAATATATAATAATTCCCGATGCATTAGATTTTTAATTATGTGATCAAAAATACCGCAATTTTATCTATTTATTTAATTTTAATACGCAGATAAAACAAGTCCAAAATCTGATCAAAAAACATTATACACTGATGTCTAAATGCCTAGATGTCAGTGGGAGTTACTGAGGGCAAATCTATCTAGTCTGGTTGATAACGTACTGCTCTTCAACTCTGTAGTTCGTGAGTTCAAACTCCTATCACGCTAATAAGTTCACATTCAAACTCCTATTACGCTAATAAGTTCACATTCAAACTCCTATCACGCTAATAAGTTCACATTCAAACTCCTATCACGCTAATAAGTTCACATTCAAACTCCTATCACGCTAATAAGTTCACATTCAAACTCCTATCACGCTAATAAGTTCACATTCAAACTCCTATCACGCTAATAAGTTCACATTCAAACTCCTATTACGCTAAGACGTTCATATTCAAAATCCTATCACGCTAATACATCCATATTCAAACTCCTATTACGCTAAGACGTTTACTTTCGAACTAAAAGCTTTCAGAAAAGTATAAGTCCTTTAAATTACTCGATTTATCGGTAAAAAGTACAACAAATGCACTTCTACTTGGATAGTAGTAAGTAACACACGAAATTTGATATGACATTAAACAAAGAAACCAAACTCCAACTAATCATCGACTCTAATTTTTGGAATAATATAGATTCCGTATCGATACTTTTCATTATAAACTTTGCAGATCTACATTCATTAAAAATATTGAATAAAAAATTCATGAGTGTAATGCCTGTTAAATTTCATGTGTGGAGATAACATAAAGAAAACAGGGCACAAATGGTTTTCATACATTCTCATTAACCCTACACTTTCCTTCATTAAACAGTTATAAATTACATTAAGGAAATGGTGTTTCAAAATATCAATCAGTGGAAATTCACTATTTCTCAAGACATCTAATACAGACTTGTCAATGAGAAAAAGATGAATCTGTATTTATCTATCTCAGCATTTTATGAATATATTTTGCATTTCATATCAGAGTCTCTCTTATTCTGTTTGGACGGAAGTGACATAGTTTGTCATCTCATAATCTCCAATGTCTTCAAAAGGCCCAGCTCACTTGAAGTAAGGTCAATAGCTATACAAAATGTCACTGTGATGGTTCAATTTGGTTTGGTTTTATGGCATATCAGCCATTGTTTGTTATTTAATGCCTATCCATTTTCATACATAAAAACAGTTCTATTTCAAACAGTTTAGTTTAGCATAAGTACAACTTTTATTTACACTCATTTAAATGTTAAAGGAGTTATGTTTTAAACAATTCAGTTTTGCATAAATTCATAGGTGAAATGCCAACAGTTCTATTTGACTCATACTTCGGACACTATCAGGAGCAAGCACTCAAGGTCAGAGTGGATCTGGGAGTGATAGCAATAAAGGGGTACTCCGCATTCCCCAATGCCTGACCATCGGATTGTATCATGTCATATACTGGACACTCTTTGTGGAAGTCTCATCTTTCTGCAGAGATGCAGTCTGTGTATTCTACAGCCCCAGCCGACTGGGACAAGGTCAATGTTAGTTTGGGTTGAGATCTACGCCTTAAACATACACAAAAAATTATAATACTGACATCAACATAAGATTTTGGGTGGATGAATCTTTTTACAGAAAACAGACCAGATTCCAATTATATATTGTCATTGTTTTTAAATGATCTGCTGATATTAATCGTTTAAAAATAGAATCAGACAAATGTAAATATTATAATGACTTTATTGAAATGTTAATGTCTAAGTCACCGGCTCCTTTAGGAGCAAGCAGAGTGAAAATAGGTATATTGGAATGTTATATATTTGCAGAAAATTTGCAAATATTAATTGCAATTTGATGTCATTGTCTGCTTCCTCATTTTTTATTGATAGTAGCCAGATATTCTCAAAAGTTATAATATGAATTGAAGTGTATGAACTCAATTTCACCTATTCTGTTTTCAGCTAAAATAGTTGATGTATAAGTAGCATTTTCAGCAAGTAAATTCAAGGGTACGGACTTATATTCAGAATATGTATATGCTATATACACTAAATAAAACAGAAGAAACCAATGCACACGTACGAAGACAAACACACACACCCTATCCTATACCATAGTACATATATATATATATATATATATATATATATATATATATATATATATATCTGTGTGTGTGTGTGTGTGTGTGTGTGCATATATGATTCTTCTGATATCAGGTGTGAATGTTAATTTGAAATTTGAAAAATAATGAAAAAGAACTTATTTATTGGTAATCAATCTCGTTTCAATTAGATAATTATCAAGAAACACAATTGTTCATATATACTTTTTACTTTGTAATTTTGAATTTGCCAGAGTAAATAATATATATATATATATATATATATATATATATATATATATATATATATATATATATATATATTTATACTGAAATTGAATGTGTGTCTATATATTTTTACATCCATCCCGCATATATATATATATATATATATATATATAGGCTCACACATACACATACGCACAAATTGCACAAACATAAGTATGTATGCATATATTTGTGTGCCTTTATGTATGTATGTATGTATGTATCATAACATGTATGGTTACATCGTCAATACCTCGGTTGACGGGTGGGCATGTACAGTCTTTATGTTCCTATAGATCTCGTAGTAGACAGTGTCATTTGGTTCGTTCTTTTTATCCATTAATACAAATCGAGAATTCCTGAAGACTGAATTCTAAGAACATTCATATTGTAGATTATATCAATTTATTCGTAAAAGCACTTTTGCTCAAAGCTAATCATAGATGCTTGTATGTATTTACTCCAATTCTTCTCCACGGTCTGAATGTGGTAAAAGGTCAATTTCTGAGCCTTGTAAAGTTAATTTTAATTTTTACTTTTCTTAGACTAGCAGCCGAACCAATGCTTGAAAACCCACACTGTCCTACTACTTACCCATATCTAGGAGAGAGACGCATACATTCATACTTATACCAAGTGCATAACCGTGTGGTAAAATTCAAAGACCACTGTACACTAATTAAACTTGGGTTGTTAATTCCATTTACTGTATGCCCTAATGCTTTATCACTGAACTGAGGTTTCTTTTTTATTACTTAAAGACATTTATTATTCTCTCGTCTAACGATTAATTTACTAAGGTGCTATCATCATACTTACACACACACACACACACACACACACACACACACACACACACACACATATATATATATATATATATATATATATATATATATATATATATACCCTCAACTATGTGCATAATTTAACACAAAATCATTCATAAGCGGAGTAAAACTATTTTTGAATTCACAGATTCTCTTCTCTTAGACTACTCATAGCATAAAGACCTTGTGTATTCTACTATTTAACCAGCGTTGGAAGAATCTATAATGGATTTATACCTTTCCCTTCGCCGTTAACTTTTTGGAACTAGAATATTTTTACACCAAAAAAAAGCGAGAATTAAGAAAAAACAAAATCAAACAATAATAATAAAAAAGATATTTCAGTTTGCATAACTATTCACCAGCAAAAAAAAGTGAATACTTCGTAGTTACAAATGTTACAAGTATAGAGCAGTATTAACTGATGTTATGTTGTTTCTTCTCAAGAAAAAAAATTAAGGAAACGCAACATTCAGGATCGGATCTCGGGTCATCGATTCCATTTCCTTTTAATACTGACGTTACACACATCGTGCTTGCTTATGTCCTTACACTTGCAATCTGAATATCCAGAAGCAGTCGTGGTTTTAACTATGACCCCACATTAAAAAAAAAAAAAAAAACTGTGCCTTTTATCCATTATTCATTGCAATGGCGTTTTTTCATGGCTAATAGAAACAATCAAAATCGCTGATTATCATACACAAAATTTACCACATCTTTTGAGCTTATTTTCATTGGAATCTTCATATTAAGCAAAACATTAGCATTTGATATATATTTTCCCAAATCTGGAAGTTTTTACAAAATCCCACAGGTATTTTTAAGTGAAGTTGTCTCATGATTAATATTCTGTAATCTACAAAAATTCTTAAGTGGTTCACAAAAAGAAACCGTAAAACTACTAATTTTACAATCGCAAAAATTTGGATATCGTTACATATTAATATAATGGTAATACCCTTGAAGTAAATCCCTTTAAAAATTTGCAAAGGCGTCAAGGGAATCGAAGGGGAAATAACTGATCTTGAATGTGCCCAAGAAGTTACAATTAAGGCAAAAATATCCAGAAAATTAATAAGGGTTCCAAAAAGTCAATTTCCTAACTGTGATAGCGTCAATTTAAAAAAAAATTGAACATAGATATATTAATGATAATATCATTTCATCCTTATATATAGTAATAACGTGAGTAACATCACTGATTTGATTTCATTAATTCTAACTCTATTCAATTGAATATTAAAAAAAAAAAATCTATCAGCAAAAAAGAAAAAAAAAATACCGTCAGCCAAGAATCTGCATATAATGTAAATTAATTTCGTAATTTTACTCGTGTGTAGCATGTAAAAAAAAGAGATGATTTTATAGGGACAGTGGAATCCTTCGAACTGTTGAAATATCATGGATTTGAACATTTAAACAGATTGTGTGAGCAATCGATAAATGCAAGAGAAAAAGAATAATGTTCAACATTTAATCGAGCGTGACTTTATCTCTAAGTTCCGGAAACTGGATCGTATATTTAAAACAAAAGAAAACCCCCAAAATCCGTCACAGATTGATCACAATTCGAGCAGACCACAAATTGAAACTGAGAGCGTTTATAAAACTGAATGCGTACCATAATATATCTGGAGACTAATAACATACATTTGGAATGAAAATGTCCGATTAGGCCACAAACTAATAAAAAAATTAAAGCAAAGTGATATGGTAGGTCCAAGTTTTAAAGAGAACAAGATGATAATTTCAGAGGAAGAAGGGAGATTTAAAAAATTAAGAAGACAAAAATAGAATCTACAGGAAAGACCAGCTGACCTCAGAGTGACCCAGGCTAAAGCATTGGTTGCGGATTAGCCAGTCACAGGTGAATCACAACAGTAATTAAAAATGACAAGAATAAATCCGGACGTCCCTAATCCCCGACACAGGTGTGGAACGTCAGAAACGAATATATCCCTCCCTCCACCACCAGGCAGACATAAGGAGACGACTAATTTTTGAAAGTTAGCAGCTGGACGTAAAGTCGTAAATGTACTTGTTCAATTCCAGTCACGAAAATGTAAAAACAGACGAAAATTATGGCCCTCATTTTTTTGGGGGGGGTATTCGCAAAGGAGCCACGCACCAGACGCAAATATGTGAAGACGAAATCAGAGTACAAAAACGATATAACTGCCACAAAAAAAAAAACAGGAAAAATTTGAAGGCATGTTTCTGCTTTCTTTTACCTCGTGACATGCTTTTTTTGTACAGCCAACACGATCGACTGGGCTTCCATACTCTCTTTCTTTCTTCTGGCGACTACTTAGATGTTTAGTAGCGAATAAGCATTTGTGTTAGTGAAACAAGACAATGTTTAATGTGTTCGTCAACTTTTCTCCCGGCGAGGTTAAAACGGGGTCCGATCACCACTTAAGACGTAGCGATGCAGCTATTTACACGTTCGCACGTGGTTTTACAAATGGCTACGCGTAAAGGTGGTGGTACAAACGTCTATTTGGTGACATTATGGTGCATAAATTTGACAAGAGAAATTGAATAACTTTTTGTATCAGCGAAAAGTAATTTTTGAAAGACAAATCAAAGCCAAAAAATAATACAACGCAGAAGTTTAGTCAGAATCGGTTATCAGATGACACATATAAAAGATTTAATCGCAATATAAACGAATGCGACAAACTTGTAAAAAAAAGTTCATGTCTGGAAACGACAAGATGAGAAAGTTGATTCACTGGAAATTACGTAATAGAATAAAATCTGACAATACTACAGATTGGTATGTACAAAACTGACACAAAAAGGGGCAAGACTTGGTTGCAAAGTAATAACAATTGTGCTAGAAATTAAAATTTGTTTAAAATGGAAAATAATATATGCATAAATCTGAATCTGTCCAAGAAAAAGAGATAAATAAAATACTCTGCGGCTCTGAAATGCAAACAGATGACCTAATACCGGTCGGATGACCAGATCTTATACCAATTAACAAAAATAAAAGAACTTATCATCAAGAAGATATTGCCGTTACAGTGGACCACTGGATAAGGATTAAAAAAAAAAGAACGTAAAGATAGAAAGAAACAACTGGATCCTGCCGGAGATCTGTTCAAGAAATGGAACATTACGGTAACGATGATTCAAATTGTAGTTGGTGTTCTTAGAACAGCCAACAAATCCCTGGAAAGCGACTGAGGGAACTGCAGATCAGAGGAAGACCTGAGATTATCCAGAAAACAACGTTGCTGGGATCAGCGAGATTATCTAGGAGAGTCCAGAAAACTAGAGAAAACTTGCTGTAAATCAGGTTTATTTGGTTTGGTTTGGATTGGTTTGGTTTTATGGCATATCAACCATTGTGTGTTATTTCATGCTGAGTCTATTTTATATATATAAACAGTTCTATTTCAAGCAATTCAATTTAGCATTAGCGTACAGTTTATTCCTATTTGACCCATAGATAGGACTCTATCAGATGCTACCCCTGGGAACTTTGGAGCGATGACAATATAGGAGTACTCCTGCATTACAGGAGCCTCACTATCAGAATGGTTAAGACACTCGCTAGAGGAGTCCTACCACTCAGTAGAGATGCGGTCGTCATATTCTAGAGCCCCAGCCAACAAGTTTGAGAAATTTAAAAAGAGCAAACAAATAATAACAAACAGATGTATTGAATGACGGTGTTCAAACAATTTATCTAAAAAATAAATAGATTTTGTTGATGTAGCGACACATAATTGAACAACATAGTAAGCGAATTCAGCAAAATGACACAGAAAAATACCTGAATGGATGACCATAGGGAAGAGCACTCTAATCCAAAGAGACCCCCTCAAAGGAACCGTACCAACCAACTACAAACCCATAACATGCCTACTGATGATATGGAAAATACTAACGGCACAAATTAGGGAGCAGATGTACCTCTCATTGATAAGCCGTGGAATCTTCCCCGACAAATAAAAAGGATCCTGCAGGAGAACCAGACGAACTAAATACATCAACACATCTTTAACGAAAGTAAAACGAGACGGAAAAATTTAGCTATGGCCTGGATGAACTTCAAAAAGCTTACGATATTGTTCCCCAAAGCTGGATACTACACAGTCTAAAAATGTGTAAAATACCTGACCGCTTCATACAGTTTATCGAGAAGACCATGCAAACCTGGAGAGTGGGATTGTCAGCATGAGGACAAAGCTTAGCAGAGGTAAAGATACTAATAACGATTTATGATAGCCATGATGCCACTCAACAACAATCTTTGAAATTGCACAGTCGAATACAATTTCAGTAAATCACAGGAAAAGTTCAATCACTTGATGTACATGGATGATATCAAACTGTTTGCCAAAAACGAAAAACGAATTGGAGAGCCTAATACAAACTATGATAATATAGAGTAAAAAAATAGGAATGGAATTCGTTGAATAAAAATGCGTCATGTTAGTAATGAACAGAGACAAACGACACATAACGGAAAGAGCTGAACTACCAAATCAAGTAGTCATCAGAACGCTCGGAAAAAAGGAAACCAACAAGCAATTGGAGATATTGGAAGCTTACACCATCAAATAAAAGAAATGAAAGAAAAAAAATTAAAAACGAGTATCGCAGAAGACTCAAAAAATTACTCGAGACAAAACTCAGTAGTAGGAAACTTATCAAAAGAAGTAAATACCTGGGTTGTCCTTCTCATAAGATACTCGGGACCATTCTTCAAGTGGACCTGAGAAGAACTTAAACAAATGTATCAGAGAACAAGAAAACTAATCACCCTACACAAGGGACTGCATCCAAGAGATCATGTTGACATTATATATGTCAAGAAGAGAGGGAGTGAGCGGACTTACCAGCGTTGAAGACAACAGAGACACATCTAAACAACGACTCGAAGACTATATAGAAAAGCGCGGAGGAAGACTGCTTACAACCAGCAGTAACAATACAAACAGCTCGAGAACCAGCTGAGCGAAAATAACCAAAAAAAGTGGGAAGAAAAACAACTCTATGGGTGTTTTAAACGACCAACAAGCGATATCTCACACGAGAAAACGTGTACGTAGCTAAGAAAAGGAAACACTAAGAGGGAAACAGATGAAGCACAAAAGAACGTCATAAGAACTACAATTATCAAAGCGAGAATAGATAATACGTAACCAAACAGCAGATGTAGGTTAGGTGGTGAAAGAGACGAAACGATCAATCACATAATAAGCGAATGCAGAAAATAGCACAGAGAGAATATGAGACTAGGCACGAATGGGTGGACAAGGTGATCCACTGTGCAAGAAGTTGAAGTTTGACCATATAAATAAATGGGATAGGCACAACTCTTCTAGCGAATGAGATGCACAAACCCCTCTGCGATTTCGAAATACAAACGAACCACCAAATCTCAGACGACCAGATGTTATAATAATCGATAAAAAAAGAGAACTTTTAGAATTGTGGACTTTGCCATCTCGGCGAACGGCAAAGTGAAAGTAAAAGAATGTGAAAAGAGAGATAAGTACCTCGACCTTGGGAGGGAATTGAAAAAGATGTGTAACCTCAAAGTAATGACAAATCCAAATCAGTGAAGGAGTCGGATGACAGATCTATTGTCATGAATGGTATGGGCTCTCTTGATAGCCAAAATGAGGGACCTGGTTAAGATCCTGCGAATATTGACTGTACTTATTTCAGGTAAACAAAGAAACACAAAAGCAACATTTCACCAGAGACACATAAACAAAAAATGGTCTATAGCAGGCAACACAAATGTAATCCACTGATATTTTGAAAGAAGGGGATAAAAATGAATGACCAAACTTTAGGCAGATTATGGTAGATTTCCTACCACAATCCTTACTAGCCATGCTAAGCTGATTTTACTGACGTTGAGATACTAGAAAAATATGGCCTGGTCAGACGTAAGGTATATGCACAAGACAAAATCTCTGCACGGATTGAGATATAATACACTAAAAACCAAAACACTGTAGAACACATGACCACAACACCAATATTACTACAATCAGAAAGGAAACATATAGAGTTGATAAAGAAAATCATGAGTGAAACGAAGAATGAAAAATCAATGCAGAACCGAGAAAGTAAAATACTTATTTAAAAATATCACAATGCACGTAATGGCTGAAGTAAACGAGCTGATTTATGCAGAAGCAAAACTAGTCAGGGATAAAATTAGAATCCCATAACAGAACCCGAACAAAAATGTACAACCTATATGGTAAATTAGGTAAGAAGGACACATAAATAAACTACGACAAGAGAAAATGCTGAAGAAGGAAAAACAAGCATGGATATAGCGGAATGAAAAAAAAACAAAAAGACAGCTGAAGACAAGTCTGACAATACCACTGGAAGAAATGAATGAAAGCATATCAAAGAAAGTAAGTAGACTAAAAAATATTTCGGGTCAAGGTTAAGCAATACAAACAAAATAAGACCTTCCTAATTAACGAAGGAAAATTCGTCGAACAAGTTGGCGGAAAATGATTAAGGACAAACCAACAACCAATTGCAACGGGAAAAAAATCAATTTTGGAGGAAAAGAGGATAAAAGAAAAAACGTAAGGCCGAATGGATGAATATTATTAAAAAGGAATCACAGCAACTCGAAGATGGTCCCGAAGCAGATATACACCTGAATTCGTTAACACCTATGCTCAAGAAAAAACAAACTAAAAAACGCCCAACCATAATGGCATACATGAAATTGGGTCTAAAAATTCCCGTCAATCAACGTCTGTTTACCACAAGAACTTAGCAAACACCTACAAAAATAAACCATATACAAATGGATGACAAAAGCGATAAATACCATGATACAAAAGGAACTTATAAAAGAAAACGTCCCCAGCGAATACAGACCGATAACATACCTCTGATGCAGAAAATATTAACCGCGCAAATTAAAGAAGATATCTATCACTTGCTTGAAAGCTATAAATTCTTTCCAGAAGAGAAATGACGCCGCAATGAAACAAAAGGAACAAATGACCAGCAACAATTACATCAAGAAATACTCAAGGAGACAAAAGCAGTGCTAAAATATATTGCTATCGCATGGATATACAAGAAAGACTTATTCTCTTACATGTATCAGTATCCGACAAATTCATCAACTTCATCGCGAAAGCAAAGTAAAAGTAAAAAATAGAATTAACAAGAGGAAAATCCCGAGCAGAGTAAAGCGGGATCCACCAGGATGACACTTTCGCTTCTGATTTTTTTATATCAATGATACCACTCAATTACAGCTTTAGGAAATAAATCATTCTGAAAAATGATTATCTCATGTACATGAATAATAACAAGATATTGAAATAAGAAAGAACTGTAAACTGATATAAATAATTGGAATATACCAACATAAAAAAACGGTTAAAATGTTATATTTGATTGTTTTTCAATCCAAAATTATTGATATACTCGCCGGTATCAAAAAGGCGTTTGAGTCAGTAAAAACAACCTTTTAACTGAAAAGAAATTATATATATATTTGCTGTAAAATAAGTGGGGAGAATTTAAGGGATTGGAGGAATGGCAAAAGGAAGAATATGCAATTTGCCATTCCAGTGGTTTGGAGCGAAATGAAAGATCACATTACGGACAGTTATTTCAGCTTGATAAATGTAAAAAGAATAAATTGCAAGAACAAGCATCAAGTCCAATACCCCGATGTTTCTTTTTGCCATAAAACCAATTCCTTCTGGCCCAGAACTTATTGTTCCTTAGTCAGATGCTAACATCGAATACAGCTCTGATTCTGAACACGATAACATGACTGTTCTAGCCGCGGATGAAGCATAAAAACCAGAAGAGGTCGACCACTCGTGATGCAAGCAGAACTCAATGACCTGACCCGAGACCTGAATCTTTCAAATCAGTTTGTTCAGCTGCTAGGTTGATGTCTCAAAGAAAAACATCTGCTGGTACCAGGAACAACGTTATAGTGGTGTAGTGACCGTCAGAGGCAATTCTGACATTTTTTACGTTCCAGGATAGGTCATCATTAGTTTATTTCAATAACATTGATGGATTGATCATATCAATGGGCTTAAACTATTATTGTACAGAATGGAGACATTTTATTGACTCATCCAGCAGCAATCTGAAAGCATTTTTTCTACTTAATAAGATAAGTTTTTCATCTATCCTTATTGGACATTCTGTAAAAATAAAAGGAATTCTCAACATCATGGATCCGATCCCTTACCATCTGCTAACCACCAGGGTCATACATGATTGTTCTGTGGAGATTGTAAGTTGGTTGGACTGATCCTTGGAATCAATGGAGGGTATACAATATATGCTTTTTTTTGTCTCTGACAACTAATATTATATCAGACAAGTGTGACCGTTAAAGATAAGGATTAAAACCTGGTTTGCATAACATTCAGTCTCATCCTCTCGTTTAATAGAACAGAATACTGCTTTCACCCTTTCATATCAAGTTAGGAGTATTAAAAAACTTTTTGAAGGCAATGGACAGGGAAAACTGCTGGTTAGTTTTCCTCAGGAGAGTTTCCTACGTATGAGGATGGAGAAAGTCAAGGCTGGTATATTTGACGGTCAAAAAAAAAAAATTATGAAGGATATTCGACGAAGCACCGAGTGAAGCTGAATTTTCGGTCTAATAGTCATAGAAGTCTGTAGTTTCTAACTTCTTGAGAAACCACCGAAGTGCGGAATACGAGAAGTAAGTTGAAGAGCTTCTGTAGAGTTTCCGCTAAATTGAGGCATGAATGTCAGTCAAAATGTCCTTTTTGTGGTCAGATTTAAACATTTTTCCAAAGAAGAGTTGAGATTTGATGGAAAAGCCGGGTGAACGCTTTCACCAAGACATTTGAAATGGGATGCAGTGACTGCTCGGCACAAATGGACGTCCCTCAAAAGATCTCACATCAAAGAGTAGCTTCTTTTGTGTATTTTCAATTTTACTATTGCAAAATGAGAGTTTTCATTGAATATATCAGCCCTTAATTCAGGAGTTGTTTTTTTTAATTTCAAGAAGAGAATAGAGTTATAATAATTTCAAATAAGAATTTTTTTATCTTAAAAATGTGATCTGATTTGAAAACATGTGAATGATTTTTGGATTCAGCGTAAAAAACTGCCTTAAAATCAGCTATTATATATTTGAAATTGAAAACCTTGAAAACCAGTGTAATAAACGACCACAGAAACATGTTTTTTCTTTCATTGTAGCTTCATGATAGACTTTTGTTAAGTCAGATGAACGTTTTACAGAAAATTGCATATTCACAGAATTACATATCTGGTTTAGCTGAACTGTAGTAACTGATAGAATTATACAGTTTGTGGGCTATAAAATATCCTCAAAGAATGAAAACAATGATCTGAATATGTATTTGGCTGGTATTTTTTACACTTGTATGTTGATAGTTGCGCATAAAAGAGTATAAAGCAACTGCAAATATGAAGAGTTTATAACCAATAATAAAAAAAGAATAGGAAAAATTATAAGTGTGCAACAATACTGGTTTATAATAGAACAAGTCCTACACTGAGGCCATTCGCATAAATGTATAATATTTTTTTTATTTTTACTGCCTGTTCGGTAACTGAGTTTTTATTCGGTTTGTCTACTAACGATCCATGTAATACTCAGTTTTCAAATCAATTTTCAAACACCAGACATTAACTTAAAGAGAATCAACACACATTTATCGAATGCTGAATGTTAAGTGCACATTTATTTCCACTGTGAGAGGGTCAGGCAGTATCATTTTCCTTGAATGGGCTCAAAAGCCGTCGATTGTCGTCTCTACACCGATGCCGAAAAGAAGCTGACAAATACGTATTTTACTGTCTATTTTCTCTTTTATTCCTACGTATTTACTCTCTCTAGGCATTTTCATTACTATTGTGATAGTTTCCCAGGAATTTCAAATGTTGCATTGGTGCGTCTTGAGAAAATCTGCCACACATAAAGACGAAAGAAAGAGATAACGACGAGTTGACAGAAGAGGAAACAAGTCGAGAAAAAATACCTCTCACTGTATTTGTGTTTTAGGCTCCCTCCGAACCGGTCTCAATTCTGGGAGGTATGATAAAAGAAAAATTATTTTGTTCCATGAATCAGAGGAGTTTCTCTACTAACGAAATGAAAGCTATTCACTTGTCCTCTGCTGGTCTCTAACTCACAGAATGACGCTTGTAAAAATCCCTAATCTTCCTGTAATAATTTCTATCACTTACCGTGAGAGTTCTCATGGTTTATCTATTGTTATCGGGTTTGGCAGTCGGTAAGAAGCTTTATTGGTTGTGGTAGGTGGGCGGCCAAGTCTTTATTCAATGAGTAGCATGGGTCATTGTCCAAGAATACGGTTTCTCTGAGCTTTGGTTAGCGTGGTTAGTTTATCCGTTTAACAGCACATCAAACCCTTATGAGTTAATGCCGACATTCGTTTAATTTGTAAATATTTTAATGTAATCATAACTATGTTTTTAATGTCTAATTGAATTCCTTTGAATTGTTTTTTGACATTTGTATATAATAATATTAGAGCAGAAATTTATATGGTATGAATAAGTCTTACTAAATTTACAGATATTTGAAATGTGCAAAATAAATATTAATAATTTATATACAATTATATCGTTTCAATGACCACTTCCATTTAATAATGATTTTTTTAACACAGTTATATGGTTCCGTGTAGCTAATAAAAATTCTTCGTAAGCAATTATAACTTTATGTAACTTTTCTTAATACAATTAATTTACTTATAAGATATTATACAGTCAAATTCAATCCAGATAATTTGTACTGAGTTGTATGGTTTTAAGTTTTCTTATCTAACCCGAATAATTTAAACACAGCTATATAGTAACAAATCCTATTTAGAAACAATTTTTTGTTTGCATACTGTAATATGGCTAAGCATTCATATCAGCTTCTTACCATCTAGGTATATTTCCGAATCCTTAAATTGGATAGAAGAAGAAACGCTTAAGAAATTGCCATAAGACCCAGTCACTGCCCATCGCAGGAGTCTTAAATGTTTCTGCAAACACATCTGCTTCATTTTATATCTGAAAATAAATTAATTGAACATTCAAGCAAAATATTTCCGTCTTTTTCTGTTCCATCACATGACAGCTTTCAAACTACCAGCGTTTAGCTTTCTATAAAAAAAACGTATTTTCATCAGTTTCCACACCGTAGAATTACATATGATCTCCATCCTGTCAATCTCAGTTTGTGCTTTCCGTTGGTGTTAATCACCAATGAAATGCACCCCGTAACTTACACCAAATTACTATGTGAAAGGCGCGTTTAGCGTAACCGTTATCGTCAAGGGAATAGACCCGCTTTCAAAACATAGACGAGGCTGTTTGAGTTTTTCTTTACGCTGATATCTGTGAGAAGAGTATTGATCCTTTCCTCCTCTCCAATGAGAAAACTGAGTTCGTTAATCTTCTTTAGGCAACCAGCAGACGGAAACCTCTGAAATAAAATTAGTTTTATTCTGCTTGAATATTTGACCTTCCGTACGATCTACCTTGTGAAAGAAGTGCCTGGTAAATAAATAGACTGATGGATTCAAATCTTTTCATTAATTTTAGTTTTAAGGTTTCAAACCATATGCATGGAACATGGGACAGATACGACATTTCAGCGTTTGATTATTCATTCAGCATAAATTCACATTTTTTGGCCCATGTGTACCTGTCTAGAACAAATCATAAAAAAAAATCAATTAACTTCATACTACATACGGCTTTAGTATGTAGTTAATATATATATATATTATCGATGTAACAGGTACCAAAGGTATTTTCAACCATTCTTTGAATTGCTTCTTTGGTGTCCACTTTAGTTGCGAAGGCTAGCGGTGAGTTCGCCGCCGGTACGTTCATGGGTATGCGATAATGATCCATCCTAGAGACTTTTTCACCTCAACATAAGTGGGGATTCTGTTGCATAGGATTAATGCTAATAATATTTGCCATTTCAAGGACTTCAGTATTCCGAGCGAAGATATTCCTGCGGATATTGGGGATGCTGCGGAGGTAGCAATTGTAGACTCGTTCAAAAAGTATTTGGCGGTGATCTCTATAGAGGGTGACAAGGAGGATGGCTTTATACACGCTGATCTGTGTACACCTCTTTAGGTGTGTGTTATACCACTTGCATTTATATTGTTACCGATGGTCAACCCTAACAGGGATCTATAAAGCCTGTTGTCTCCCCCAAACCATATTATCTCCCCCTTAAAAACACTCGAATGGCGGCTCTCAAGAACAAATGTCGCAGACAGAGGAATTTGCTGAATTTGCCTGTCCCGTATCGGCCTTACCAGTTACAAATCAACATGCAGTCAGCTTTGACCGACTACTTCTTCATATCTGCTTCACAAAACAATCATACACACACATACACACATACAGTAGTATATATCTATGCATATATGAGATTTTAGTTCTTCCCAATTCTTTGGCTTTTAAATTCTTTTGTTCCCATGGAATTTAGTAAATTAAGTAAAATGTAGGGCTTATGCTATTGCCCCTATGATTCATATTGATATCAACAATATATGTTTCTACTTAAAATCGTATATTAATACACTTGTTATGAAATAGCCGAGGGATTTCGGTTCATGCCTTTGAGTTTAGTTAGGCTGAGAACCTTTCGGCTCAGCACATGGGTTGTTTGGGTGTAAGATTGAAGCAGGTGTTAACGCGGGTGCGCGCGAGCGGATGGAGGTGTCACTCAGATGTCATAACAGTCCGAGACGATACTGGGTTACAAGGTGCGGGTGACGTCACGCACCGGAAGCACGCGGAAGTTTGTGTGAGAATTTGAAGAAAATAAGAGTCGGGTTTTAGACGCCAAACGAGAAGGATCAATTGTGGAGCTCGCAGGCGCGAGGCGAACGTGCGCCCTATGGGGGGCCGCTCGAGTTGAGGGCCAAATGAATAAGACAGCATAGAAGATTGTGTCTCTCCTCCTTACGTCGAAACCTTTAACTCAAAGTTAATAAAAAGGTTTCGTACCTGAACAAGAAGTAGTTACGTGTTTTTGAGATTCCTATGTTCTTTATATGTTCTGTAGTAATGAACATTACATGTCTATTTCGCACATGGCCATATTCGTGTATATGGCTACGCAACACACTGGCTAATATTACGCTTAACGATAATCATTCATAATCATGATTTATTGCATATTTGGTAATGTTCTTCTTTGCAAATGTTTAGGATGTAGAAATAAGAATTAGATGCATTGTTCACTGTAGAGTATTCGTGATTTTTCGCCCTTTGAGGGGTGATGGTTATGATATATATATATATATATATATATATATATATATATATATATATATATATATATATTAGGGTGCTTCAAATTTAAGGGAAAATTAATTTTGCACAATTTGTTTAAGCACCAATTTTAATTGACAGAAAATCGATGTCAGACATATCTGAAAGAAATTGTATAAAAGTAGATTTTGCTCAATTTTCTCACTTTTGAAATTTTATGAGTTCATATTAGGTTTATTTATTTGGGACTATTTAAAAGAAAGAAAGAAAGAAAGAAAGAAAGAAAGAAAGAAAGAAAGAAATAGGCATAGATTCAAGTACGTATTTTCAAATCATCAGAAGAAAGCCGTTACAATTTCTCAAATCCTCACAGTCTTTGTAAAATTATATTCAAATCCACAAAAACATTTTTCTTCTTGGATGCCAATTTGTTGGGTAGTGCAACAGAGTGGAGCCAAAAGGTTAACGTATGATACTTTCACGTCTTGAAAAGTATTATCTGAAATCTTCTGTTTCAAACATGACAAACTGATGCCTGAACACCTTATAAAATTTTCTCAACGACTATAAAACACGTGCATAAACGTATATATTCACATATATTCACATGCCATTTAAAATAAACCATACTCACTTCAACAAATGCAATTTTCGAATGTATATCTATTCCTACCTTCGGACAAAATAAACAATTGAATCCATGAAGTGAACCACTTTTTGCTTTTCGCCAGTAAAATAAGTTGAATTGTTGGTTTTTAGTATCGTGACGTCAGTTCCGAGTCAATCAATGATGAAGATTAGCTGCTCAAGTGTTCATGTAAACAATGTCACATGAAGAGATATTTTGCATTTAAGCAAGACCAGGAGCTCAATTACTCTTCATTTCAAAGTAACTGGATTCTCTTTGGAACAGTTTATTAAGCTACCCAATAACGTAATATTGAGAGCAAGAACAGTTTGCAGAAAAAAGAAATAGGAAAAGACGATAATGGAACGTGATAGGGAAAAGAAGAAATAGAAAGCCAAATGGTAGATATTGGAAAAGTGTTAATCAAGAAAGAGAACCAATCAAAAATAGCGAAACTTTTATTTGCTGCTATTTCTAAAAGACAACAGAGATAAAACAATTAAAAACCAGAACGTTTAATTCAAATCTCGTTTCTTGCTGCTACATTACTGAAAGAAAAGATGGGTTGATGGTGATAAAACAACAATAAACAAACTCTAAATGAGTTAATAAAACTGGTGTCTGAATGTGCGCATAAGAGAGAGAGAGAGAGAGAGAGAGAGAGAGAGAGAGCAAGATATTTTATGAAACCACTTGTGTCAATATGTTTCAAAACCAGTCTTGAAGATGTGGAAACATAGATGAGACACAGGTGGTATATATATATATATATATATATATATATATATATATATATATATATATATATATATATATGTATATGTATATATATATATATATATATATATATATATATATATATATGGGGGTGTCTTTATTAATTTAATATTAAGTAGAGAAATTAACTGACATTAATTAGGTTATTTCATAATAAAGAATTACTGGTAAAATGAACATCAACTACTGGATATTCTTGAAATAGTATAAAAATTACCCGTCTTCCTCTTGTATAGAGATATTGATAGACAGTTGCTTGCAAATGTATTCCCTCAAATTTGACTTTTTAAAATTCACACACACACACACACACGCGCACATATATATATATATATATATATATATATATATATATATATATATATATATATATATATATATATATATATATATATACTCACCATACTTAGAAAACACATCTTTTATATTTTTTATGATTTCTAGATGACTTTGTGATCACAGTATACGAGAAAAAGGCATTGCAATATTATTCTCCTCACCTGCAGAATTTCTTAAATGCAAGAACTGTCTCATTCGTAGGCACATTAATTCCCATTTCCCATTCAACATCACGTTGCATTGAACGATGTACTACAGAACGATACAAAGACTAGTATCCTAATCTTACTTGCTTACATAGAAGCATATCTGATTGTCTATACCAAAACCGTAACTAATCTCTTCAAATATGTATACATCTAAAAAAATCATTTCTCTTATGAAGTCTACGTGCATGTACGTAAAATTATAGGACTACATATTCATATACGTTGAGTTTGTTCTATTTTTCTACTAGATTTAAACAGGAAATAAAATGTTATTAAATATACGTTATTTAGCTTAGACGTATTCTTGAAAGGAGGAAATAGTAGTCAAATTACTGATTCTCCTCCTGCGCAACATGTAGTTTAAGAGATTATTTATTTTTGTGAAGGAAAATTATTATACGAGCTGGACTTTACTTTTTTGTTTTTAGTATTTTCTTTTTTTAATTCTAGCTTGTTTTGCCACAAACATGTGTTAGAAATTATAAGTCACAGACGTTTTGTGTAGTTCATTTTGTATCAGTATCGACAAAACTATATCAAAATGCAGAAACTAAGGCAATAAAAAAGAGAAAATGACCTAGGGAGAAAAATAATTTTGAAGCAGTGTTCTCTTTTACAAATGTGCCCTGTAAATCAAGTTTGTATAATTTATTGAGTATATCTTTGAAACTTCAAAAATAAAACAGAAATTAAAAAGCCAATTAAATTTCTAATGTTAATAACACTTAAACGAGGATATAGAATTCTCACCTAACTGGCAGATATTAGAAATAACGTACGTATGTATGTATATGTATATGTAGGGTCCTGACTCCTACGTCACGGGCAATATGAGACATATGCCTATTTTTTCAATGAATGGCTTAAAATCAAAGTTTTCCTTCTTCTAGATTGGTTGTCGTACCAAGAAGGAAGAGGCCAACCTACCCTATTATTTACCCATTGCAGGAGAGAAAACATTGTTTCATGTCTTTCTCAAGGGGATTAGCGTGAAATGAAATGCAAACAGCATCGGCCATGATATAAACTCGGGTCACCTGATCCATTTCTTACGACAATAATCTCAATGTCTTTGGCACGCACTCGATGTATCGGTACGCTCATCTAGAGAGACGTTGCATTCTTGTTAATTATATAGCTTATGTATGACAACATAGGATTAAATCGAATGCAAGTGGGAACGATATTGTTTGATTTTGTAAAAATGTGTGACTCGATGTCCTCTTCTTCCCCTCATATCAACATGAATATATTTGTGTATAATCACATGTATTAGCCATGCAGAAAAAATGAGCATAGACTAACAACACGAGAGTCCAAAAAAGAGGATTGAGGAAGAAAAAGAAGAAGACGAATAGGAATGAATAATTTATTTGAAAAGAAGATATGGCAAATGGAACGAAAGAAAATCAGAATGTATAAAGGGAAAAAAAGCAAAATAGAAATAAGAAAAAACAATCATGAACACAGGAAAAGAAAGGTGATGGAAATGAGAGAGAAGGAATAAAAAAGAGAATAAAGAAAACAGAATGAGTTAATAGAGAATGATAAAGAGAAAAAAAAGGAAGAAAAAGAAGATGAAGAGTGAATAAAGACGTGAAAATAAATAAATTTGAAAAAAATGAATTGTGTTCGGGAACAAATATACGATGACAGAGAATCAGAAATTGCAAATGAAAAAATAAAGAATGAAGATGAATGCGACAAACAGGACAAAGAAGAGAAAATGAAAGAAGATAGGAATGAAAAAGGAATAGATCAAGAAAGAGTATTAAGAAGAGAGAAGGAAGAAAGAGATAATTACAATTAATGAATTAGGTTTGGTTTGGTTTCTTTGTTTCATGGCATATCAACTCTTTTTAATTAATGAATTAGAAAAACCAGTAAAAAAAATGAAAGAGAGAGAGAGAGAGAGAGAGAGAGAGAGATAGAGAGAGAGAGAGAGCATCTGTCAACAGACGTTTAGAAAATTATTAAGAACTCATTTAATAAGAAAATTAAAATTAAAATTAAAACCATACTTAGAGAAAAGCACAGAAAGATCAGACAAAAAAAAAAAAGAAAAGATGAATGAATGAAAAAAAGAGAAAAAAGAAAGTGTAAACAAGAAAAGAAAGAAAGTAAAAACAAAAATAAGCAAAAGCTTAAAGATATGGGATTTGGTTTGATTTCTTTGTTTGATGGCATATCTATTTTACAAGGTTATTTCATTCCGAAACCAATCTCGTAGAGGTACAATATTGATACTATTTAACTAATAGGAGGATATAATAAGGGAGGGTTCATACCTATCCTAATAGTATCACGTAAAAAGAGATCGTTATTGCACTTGTGGAGTTGGAATGAGATTACTACCATGATATAGTCCAGCATGGTAGCCACTATGCTACAAGTACTCCTCTAGCCCCACAAACATAAAAAAAGGCAAAAGAGTGATATAACAGAAAGACAGAAAGAATATTGATTAAAATGAAGAAGAGAAAGAAAAAAGAAATATGAAAAGGAAAGGAGAATAAGAAGCATTGAAAAAAAGAATTGAAAAGAAAGAATGGGGTACAGATGGCATCAAATGTCTGACGAAGACAGAAGAAAAAAATCACGAGGAAAATAAAAATTAAAACCATTCTTAGAAAAGGAATCAAGAAGTGCAAAGAGAGGAAAAAAAAAGAGATACAGAAAGAAAGAAAAATGATAAAAGAAAGAAGGATATAATTCGATTGAAATAAAAAGAAAGTGTTGCTTGGTCGTGAAAATTGTACTGACGTCCTATTATACCCTGGGGTGTCACGCGCGATAAAATTGTCTCTTGATCGATTTCTTATTATTCATTAATTACATGGAGTAGAAATGCATGTGTGTATCTATTTATTAATCTTTCTATCTATCACATCTTATCTGAATTCCAATCTATCATTCAAATATTGACGGTAACGTTTGTAGACACGAAAGTTGAAGTTGCGAAAGGTCATTTTGCAAATGGTCGAGGAGATAGAGAAGTTGTCATTTGATCTCGATGATGAAAGAACGGATAAACACCTTGTTACAGTATGGTTACCAAGTTTATCAATGTACAAACAATCTACACCGGCCATGTCCGTGAGTTTCCAAACCGCTATTGGCTTAAAAAAATAAAAACTATTAACATAAATAGGAATAAAAGTAAAAAATAAAATAAACACGATATAAAATAATAAATACGAAAATAAAAGCTTCCCAGGGAGTCACTGAAAGTAAAAGCAATCCGCATACGCCTGAAAAGATGGTCTTCTTAAGGCCAAAAAGAAATTCTTCCTTATTTCCCTTGACATAGATCGACTGAGCTGATATCTCTTTTTCTCACGGCATCTAGTTGGAACTTACGTATCTGCTATGGCCTTCAGCTGAGCAGTACATCGTGTCTTATGCATATAGCAGCGTCAGATGAACATACAGTCTGAACACAGACACACAGAGAAGTCCCTCAAATTCACAATGTGTCTAAATACCCCTCAAATCCCTTATACTCGAAAGCGACGATTCACAATTCGCCATAATTAATACCAGAGATTCCTCTAACGCCTTTATCGGAAAGGACGTCTATTTCTACTGGTTCAGGAAAATATTCAACACCACAAAATACTCATTAACCCCCTAAATAAAATTGAATTTAAAAGCATCCCAGTCACCTGCTTTCCGTCTTTCTGTCTTTAACAGCTTCAGCAATCAAAAAGATGGTAACTAGTGAATGGGGATAAGAATAAAAAGGCCTGTGTTGTAACGCGCTGTTTATGTCCAATAAAGGAATTCAGTACGCCATAGTAAATTACTCTTTAATGTTCGTCTCCGTGCTTTGCCGGGCTGGCTTACTCTCAGCTCATTGTTCCTCTCACTAGGCTCATCGCTTAAGGCTCACTGTTCTCCTTAGGCTCACTGATCACTCAGTTACAATCTACAGAGCAGCTTGTTGTGTCTCCTGTTCGTAGTAGCATCAGCTGAACATACCGACTGAACACATATACACATTGCAGTCTCTCAAAAAAATAATTTGCGAAAAATGCCCCTGAAACCCCTTATACTCGATACCGACGATTCACAATTTGCCACAAATAATTCATAAAATTCCTCTAACACGGCCATTTCAACTAGTTCAAGAAAACGTTATACTCCAAAAAACAGTCATAAACCCCAAAATAAAATTGAATTTATAAGCGTCCCATTCTCTTTCCGTTCCGTCATTCATCCCTTTGAGGCTTCAACAAGCAAAAGGAAGATCATTAATAAATAAAAAATAAAGTCAGTTACCAATGTCAAAATTTCTTCACAACAATCGACCAAAAACATTCTTATGCCCCATAGTCTTTCACGGGGAAAAGTTGACTCAATGGATATTCTAGAAACATATCGATGTCCTTAAAAGGGTCTTCTAAAACGGCAAAAAGTAAAAAGAAAAAGTTCGTTCTTTTTGTATCTCCACTCGCATGTGTTATAGATATTCATTTATACATCATGATTTTGTTTTTGTTTTAAAAGGCTTTTCCCCAATCAATCGATTTATTATCGACCTATAACTCCCTTGTTCTTTCTTTATTTCTATTTTATTCAGTCATTCTGATAGGTTTCAACTTCACATAAAAGTATAAATCTAAATTGTTGATTTCCTTGGATATAGATTACTTCTTATTTGGTGCTGCACAAGAATCAGCTTGTTAAATCATTTCCCTAAAACTCTTTGATCCTATAATAAACCAAACAATACAGTGTTATGTTGAAGAATGTGCTGATACCAACCCATGTGGTCGAACGAGGATCTCCAGGCAACAAACACAACTGTTGAAATGGATTGTACTACTGCGATCACGTGTACCATTTGGGCTGAGTTTATATTCCTCACGGATGTATGAACACACAAGCATGCTCTGATTTTATGGTATTGGTGATTTACTGCCAAATTCTGTTATATATATATATATATATATAATTTTTTAACAAATACTTTATGATTATAAATATTTTAACATTATTTCAAACAGGTGAAAACATACCGTTCCATGAATCTAAGTATTGTTATTCAACACTAATAATTCATTTGATATTCATCTTTCCTCTGCACACACTTCATTGATTTCAAGTATTCTTATCTAATACTAATAACTCTTTTGATATTAATCATTTGATTTCACCAAATCTATTATAAGTTGAAAGAACATTACCAGAATCTGTTCAGATAAAACTCCTGAAATCTCTGATAAACATATCCATAAATCATTAATGGTTTACTAGACATCAAATAAGGGTGGTTTACGGATAAATAACTTGAAAAACTTAGCAACTGAAAAGCTGTAGATTTTGACGAAATACTCCTGAAGTTTGGAAGAAAAGAAAATAAGAACACATATTTCTCCGATTATGCAACGCTGTCAATGAACAAAACTCGACAGATAAAAGTACGAAAGGTTGCTTTCTTTCCTTTCTTTCTTAGAGTTAAATAAGAAAAACTCTAACGGCTAAAGCTGCTAAGTTTTTTTAATGCAGAACTTCTCAATAGTTTTCGACCCGAAATCGAGAAAATTAACAGAAAAAATCAGCACACTTTTCAAATTAATCGCTCCACACCTCATCGGTATTGACAATCTGGCGAATCCTTGAAGGATAAACAATGAATCTTGAGGCAACGCTACTGTTCATAGATTTCTTTAAAGTATTCGATTTAAAACTCGGAAGAAAGAAGAAGCAAATACTACGTGAATAGAGGTTTGCAAAAGAAACTGCTATAGTTATCACGATTCGGTTACGGTTTGACATGACCAGCAAAAGGATCCAATAGGGATCTCCGATTATACACCTAGTCAGTTTAGGTGCAAAATGGAGTGTTATAAGTCACGTGTCCACTTCCTTGCAACAAGTAACTTTTCTTAAGCATGATGTGTCGTTACTTATGGGTAAATGGGAACATCGTTGGGGGATCTTTTACTCCTTTGCAGAAGTGCAGTTGGCGTAGTCAACTGCCCCTCCGACAGGGCAGATATATATATATATATATATATATATACTGCAATTTTTCGAGTTCGTCAATCAATAGATCTACAGCTGAATCTCACCGCATGCAATGGCAATTTTTAAGGAAAAACTGACATTTACCAATGCAGTATGCCTCCTATTAATGAAATATCGACATTGTATAAGAGCAAAATGCAATACAAATTGAGTATATTTACAGATGATTTATCCCTTTCCAGTAGCCAATCAAGTTACGTGATTTACATTTAAGACGGTATTACAGGCGGTGTTCGTAAAACAAGGTTCAAGTATTCAGTAATTCAACCGTTTTATGATAGTACAAATAAAAGAGTATGAATATCTTGCCTGCACCAATATGCAAATTTTCAACGTGTAGCTATCGGGATTTATTGATTATCGTATCAGTACAGGAAAGCATAAATACTCTGATAAAAGATTATGCCGTCAATATATTCTTTTTATGCTTTAGAACAAAACAATTTCCAATACAACATTTTTTTCGATGGTGATTCGATCGATCAGTGACTTACAATGATTATATTACATATATCAGAACATTTCCTCCTCCGTCTATAATCTTAAGTATAAGCTCTGAAGGTGTTGCCATCTGTTGTTGAAAAGATACCACAACTTCAAGCTGACAGGCGTTTGTGTGTTATGATATTTCTACCGGACTTGATCTACCCATGTCCGTGTGCAAGAATTAGTTTACAAGATTAAGAGATACAATCTCGTTAATCTCAAAAGAAGTGAAAAAAGAACAATTCAAGCCACGTTCTTGCGAGGGGTTATTTAAGTGCACTTGAATCGTTAAGAAAAGTGCATTAATCTTGACGGTGAGTCTGTAGCAAAGTGGAATGAAATGACCTCACCACACTTTGGATTGGCGATGTGTCGAAAATATGAAAAGGTATATTTGTCAATTAACAGCTCAAAAGTTTTCAATGTCAACGCCTGGGGAAGTAAAAAACCCCTGGCCGTTAATTCATTGACTACCGGGGCTTCGTGGAGTTTAATGATTTTAGGTAGATTCTAAAATTCAATTAACGTACCTAGAATAATTGTCATCATTGGATGAAATAGAATCAACCATTCGAGTTCATGATCTTGATTTCGCGTTATATCCAGTGTTAGAATAAATTCATCTCTTCTTTACAAGCTTTGGTTAAATGACTGCAGACATTTGTCTTTAGGTGTAGTGTGGCAAGTAGTATAGTAGAAAAAAATCTCTGAATTCTAAACGATAGTACTTTGCTTCAAAACTGACATTCTGTGTTATACCACACCTAGCAATAGGTTTGATGTCTTTCTTTAATGGCATATCAACTTTTTTAAGTTATTTAATGCCAAAGCCATTCTCCTTGAAGAACATTAGTGGTACTATTTAGCCCATAGCTGAGAGGATAAGGGGGTTAATACCTTTTCCCAAGGGTATTTGCCTGAAAGTGAACGTAATAGCGCGACTGGAGTTCGAACTCGTTTACTGCGATTCCGCCGTCCATCGCTTAAAGCATTACACCATTAGGACACCCCCAGCAATAGGTTTGAGTAAATTCATATAAATTAATAGATGTCCTATTTCTTCTATCAACAGGACGTGGTAAGTTTATAGAACTAGACGAAAGAAATAAAAAAAATAAACAAGAGAAGTCTTTGTGACCAACATGACTGTATTTTCTTTCCGCCATAGGGATCAAATAAAAACAGTTACGATACACCTGTTACGATAAAGCTGCATAGTAGTTCTGGAAATATGCCAACGGGTTTATTTGACTTTTATTTTACAAAACATATCTCCATAAATGTCTCTATCTTTTACACATACATTGTAGTTTAGATTTGCTATATTAAGCAAGATAAAATTAGATCCTATTAGAAAACAACTTATTTTCAACAAGCTGATCATGGCAGAGAGTTATATGATGGAAACTAATTTCAGTTGGATATTATTTTAGGCTGGTTAATCTAGATTCAGGTAACAATGCCTTTATTTATAACATCCCTTTAGAATAATGACTGAGTGTAGAATTCGCTATACTCTATTTTAGAAATGCTTTGCGGCTGCGTTTTTTTCTGAATATTTAGCCTCTTTGACATGGCCACTCAAACAATAATCAGGCTACATTAGGCTTTCAGATTCATTCTTTCGATGTCTATTGTTAAAAAATATCCCAGACAATTTCTGCTGAATGTTTTTCAAAATCTGTGATTCTCGAGTTCCTTTGTTTTGAAAACATTCATAAAACCACTTAATGCATTTTAAGTGAACTGAGTGTGAAGACCTTTTCTTTGCCAGTTTCCATTTCATTTAAAATTCTAACGGTGCATGATCAGCCTATCAGAACATTTATAGCTATTAAAATGCATCTGTGGCCAACCAAATCGAATGGAATTCTATTAGTTTTATGAGATATTTTCGACATCAGAGTCAATTGCTTCCATTATATTCACATAGTCATTTGAGATGTTGCAGTCAGTCTGACAATGATCGATAAAGTTATCGCCTTACTGAAAAATGCCTCAGGTTTGGTCAGTGGTTAGCAAGCTACTATCTTTAGTCACGAATAATGTTCTGAGTTCGATCCTCACCTGCCCATTCTAACTTTAAGCGATTTTCTCTGCCTTGTAGCTGTCGGCTTCGTTTGGTTAATTTGTGTAGGGGAGATGTGACGTATTTCAAACATATATTTATTCCTTAAAGATTGATTAAATTGATTATTAAACTTTTTAATTTTCTTTTGGACATTTATTTCTTTTTTTTAATTTGCCAATTTTATGTTTATAAATATGTGTTTGCACGAAGTAATATCTCAAGTATTCAACACAAATAATGTGTACCTAGTTGTATAGCTTCAATTTTTTTTCTATTGTAATCAATAATTTATTCACATTTTTTTTCTAATAACGATGATAATAATTACTTGTTTGCACAGATACAAATTTTGTAGACAGTCTTACCGAATACAAATGAATTTAAGCAGGAATGTTTTATTCACACAAGCGAACATATAATGTACCAACATCTCATGTCAGAATGTCCGTAAGATTAAAAACAGGGAAGAAGTAGTCCATATTTTCCATATCTTGAAAACTGGGGCTCCACCATAAGAGGCATAAGAGTGTCATCGAATAGGATAAAATCAGCGTAAAATGATCACCTCCATCAGAGTATGTAGATTGCTGTGCTGATAATGATGATGATTTACACATATTTTACATTAAGATTAATTCGCTACCGAACATTCAGTAGACATTCCTGAGTGGGTGCGGAAAATTATATTATATATATATATATATATATATATATATATATATATATATATATATATATATCATTGAAAAACAATAAAATCAATAAGTATATTCCACCATAAATTTATTTCATCCGTTACTGATGGATTCTTCAGATGTACTTGAAAAAATTATTTTCTTTTGATCTTTAACACCGGGGAATATGTCATCTTACGAGAAAATTCATGTGTCATAATTTAAGAATTTATTCTTTCCATCTTTTATAATAATTTGAATATGTGAAATTTATAAACTGAATTTTTTAGTATTCATAAATTGAATTTTTAGTAATGCATCTTAATTCTAATTTAATTCAACTCAATATTTTTTTCCGTTTATTTATTTTTTTAAATTATTTATTTCTATCAAGATTATTTAACTTTATCATGAAAATTATATTTATGATATTGAATAATTTATCGCTTTTATCAGTTAGATTTCAGAAAACTATCAGATGGTATTGGGAATTTTATCTATCATTTTAATCACTGTAAGATAGTATATTTTTATAAAAACTTTTGGAACACTTTTTCTAATATTTCTTTTTCATAAGTCTGTAGTAATATTATGGTATTGGTTTTTTTTAACTTTACTCAAAGGTTTAATTGTTTAAACTTTACCTATATCTAAGCTTTAAAAAATTCTCGTGATAGTGGATACTTTTTCTATCGCATTGATCAATTAATAATATGAACATTTACCCGTTAAAGTATATCTTATATTTAATTTTGGGTAGTTATATAGTCAATCACTTCTTAAAATGTGTTGGATTTTTTAATATATAGCTCCCTTTGTATTCCTTTTAAATAATAGATTTAGATTTTTAAAAATGTTTTTTCAACATTTTTTACCACAATAAAATTTATAAGTGTGAACAATAATTAGATTAAAAAGTTCAATCGGCATTTTTTTGATATTTAATTATCTATAATGTGATTATTGGTCCCAGTTATCAATTCTTATTCAGTTACAAAATAGAATAGAATTTACTTTATTTTCTTATTCAAAGGCGTTAGAATATATTAGTTCGATAAATATTTCACTTTAATGAACCATTTTGGTTGAATTTCAATTCCCTGCGGATGTGTGCACACACACTCATACACATGCTATGATTCAGTTGCGTTTTATGGCGTATCAAGCCTTGCAGATTTACTGCCAAATCCTGTTATATATATATATATATATATATATATATATATATATATATATATATATATATATATATATATATATATATATATATATATATATATATATATATATTCATTGAACATAATAGACATTTTTGTTTACATACTTTTTTATTGACCCTTTCTTATTGCCGTATTGATTTTATAATATTCGGCAGGAATTAGTTGATGAATCATCCATAATTATTTAGTTCCCAAGTTCTTTCTGCCCGACTTTGGGCCATTATCAGAGGAGGATCTATTACAAAATGATATAACTTTTGTATGTACATTACTACTTTGTAAGAATAGCGTCTGTACCGTTGCTGTGTGTAGCGTTTACTTTTAAATTTGTTTCTATAAATAGTGTCAGTAGCTAACATTTAAGTACATTAGCTCTGGTTTGAAAATTAATTATTTTATAGTACAGATGTTCATATTATTAATTGATAAATGCGATTGATAAAGTATCCACTATCACGAAATTTTATTAAAACATAGGTAGAGGTAAAATTTAACCAAATATAATGTAGGGTAAAATCAAATAAAAACAATATTATGATATTAGTGCAGATTTATAAAAAAAAAAAAATATTAGAAAATGTTTTCAAAAAGTTTTTGTAAATAATACTAAAGTTAAAATGATTAAGACGATAGATAAATACCATCAGATAATTTTCTAAAATCTAACTGATAAACGCGATAAAGTATTCAAACTGATACATTTAATTTTAAAACAATAGTTAAATAATTGTTGTGTTGAGTAGAATTTAATTAGAATTAGAATTCTAATTTTTTTAGAATAGATTTTCAATTCAAAATTTAAAGAATTCAATCAAAACTATGAAACCGAAAATATGTTTATTGATAATAAAAGAAGAAAAAAAAAAACAAAACAGATCAATACCGAAGAACAGACGGAAATGAAGCAGCAATGCACTCACTTATAACGCATTTGAGGTGAGGTTGGGGAGGTATTCGATTTTTTTTTTAATCGGGATAAGTAACGAATTTTCATTTTTATACATATTTAAATTATGACACGTGAATCTACGTAAGATAAAAGTATTCCCCGGAGTTGATGGTAAAAAGAACCCACCTGAAGAAACCATCAATAAGGGAAGAAATAAATTTATAATGGAATATGCTTATTTATTTTCTTCATCTTCGATAATATTTTGTTTTGTATAAGTTTATTAATATAAAAACATTACATTGGGCACTCAATTAGGATAATTCCGTTTAAGTATATCAATAAAATCAATTGATATATATATATATATATATATATATATATATATATATATATATATATATATATAATATATATATATATATATATATGTCATAGTAAATTAGTTTTCAATTTCCCCCGAAATTCCACAGTATGTGATGCCTTAAATTAGAATAACACAGACACAGATTCGTGGACTCCGTGTCAGGTCTATGACTTTAACTTATAAAAAAAAAACAATAGAATATTTTCCATTGAAGATCCAAGAGTTTCTTATGAATCCTTATAAAATACATTTTAACAAATCAGTCCGAATAAAACCCACCAGTTGTAATAATTTGTTGGCTAGTCAGTGACGTCTGTGGTGCTGATGATATCTGGTCGTCTGAAAACGTTGATTCATTCCCTCCGTAGATGATAATAAGTCATCGTATGGAGGAGGAGGGGGGAAACAAAACGCAACGTTTAAGTGTTGCGAGCTCTATTTTTCATTCCCTCATTAAGAAAGTTCTTCCAATGGAAAGCTCTATCTTCACAGCAGAAGCCCGTGCAATAGACCTAGCTCTCAACATCATCTTGAAGAGTAAGCATAAGACATTTATAATATTTTCAAACTCACTCTCAGTACTGCTAACATTAGGAAATGAAAAAATTCAGATTCCTCTTATCATTAAACTATTGAGTAGATTAGACTCAATATCAAATAGAAAAGAAATAATTATATGCTGGAGCCCAAGCCTTATTGGAGTGAGAAGGAATGAAAGAGCAGACTCTGCAGCCAAATCGGCCTTAGAGCTGAGGCCCGATAAATACAGGATTCTATATACTGACCTGAAACCAACAATTAATAAATCCCTTCACACAAAATGGCAACAGCAATGTAGCAATAACATCTACAATAAACTCTTCCAAATTCAGCCAACCTTGGGAGAGTGGAGACCAGTATCGAGAAAATCAAGAAGAGAACAAGTCGTTATATCCCGATTGCAAATTGGTCTTACAAGGCTTACTCATTCTTTCATTTTGAAGCAGGAACCACAACCACAGTGTTTGACCTATCAGACAACTTGCACAGTTAAACACATTCTTATAGAATGCAGAGCTTTTGTTGCTATCAGAAAGTAATTTTTCAAAGTAAATAGCTTAACCGATCTGTTTGAGAACGTCAAAATAAATGATGTTCTGTCCTTCTTGAGAGAGACAGAGTTGTATAAAAAAATATGACATCTTAAAACTGGTTAATCTTGTAAAACAAATGAAATAATGCTAATGGAAAATTCTACCTACCTAAGTATTCCTTTTGAAGTCTTTGGTTGAATATGTATAGATATATGGACAGAATTTGGTGTTAAATGACCTACAAGGGTTGATACGCCATAAAACTCAAACAACCAACATACCAACCAACCAACCCTCCGTCAGTGATAGCAAATCATTTGATGAAGGAGGTACTGAAACACAATATGCAATTCTTCTCCAATCTTCGAACCTCTGCTTCTTCCTTCTTCCGTTTATGATAATTAATCGTCTAATAGGGAAGGAGGGGAAACACAAAACGCAACTCTTCCCAAGTTTTCGGGCTTCAGTTGTTTTTTTGCTCAGTTGGTGGCAACTTTGAAGTCTTGAAACCATAGAAAATTTTCTGAATTTGTTCATCATAAGTATTTCGTCAAAAGAAATATTAATATTTAAGTAAGAATTTGCAACACAAATGGAAAAAAATATTTTCTTATATGACATATCAAACCTCACCGAAAAAATATACTGACTGGTACAATGGCAATTAGTGTGCTGACCTGTAGTAATTACTTTAGGCAAATTCTTTCCAATATTTGTAAAGCAACAAGCAACATGAATGATCAACGCAGAGTTTATATTGCTTTATTTTTATTTCAGCCATACATAGCTTAATTTCTTAAAAGATATATTCATAAACTGTAGTGAAAAAATCAGGTCAAATTAGTGAGCAAACTATGAAATAATTGTTCTAAGAAAGAAGGATTTACATCCATATATTTTGCAAATGTTATGCACGATATTGTTATTCGTTGTCATAATCTTACTCAGAATTTGGCTTTATTGTTAAAATTACAATGTAGGCACAAACGCTTAAAAATCTGAGGAAGCTTAGGAACAAACTAAATCACGTTTCCTGAAATACCACCACATTGTATAACAACCAGCTGTTGGCGTACCGAAAAACTTCAGGGTTTTTTTGCCTAGTTTCTTTGTTTAATAGCATATCAAACTTTCTGGGTTATTTTATGCCAAACCTATCCTCATAAAAGAAAGTTAGTAGTACTATTCAACAGGAAGCAAGCATGTACGGAGTTCATGCCTTTCTCAATGGTATTGGTTTGAAATTGAACGTAATAGCACGATTAGATTCCAAACTCGTTTACTATGTTGCAGTCCTGACCATTGGCCACTATGCCACATGAAGTTCCCTTGAGAATTTCGGAGAGCAAACAAAATAATTGTCGTTATTGCAATAGACTTTTAAAATTCAACGAGCTATTCGAATCCTTCCCTCTTAAAAGGTATTGGTAAACTTTCTATATGCTTAGCACTAAATGATAGCCAAGCAAACAGACTTTGTTTCATAATCTCTGGAAATCTCTCCACTGTATATCAACAAACAAACTGATTTGATGCTTAAAAACACGAATCAATGTATTAGTAGAATATAATGAAGACATTTTACGAAGAACCAACATTAATTTTTATGAAGTTTTCCGTGATACATTACTGGGCTCATCTAATGCTGTAACTAAGATATTAGCATTAAAATACCGTTGTTATATATTGACCCTCGACCGAGCCGTCAATCAGAGATGCACCTGTGTAAATAAGCAGAATAAGAATCGGAAGCAAGTTGGCGTTATAAAAGAATATAGAAAGGTACCGGCAGCAGTTGAGTTTAGTTGGAGGCAGGAAGGCCAGAGTGAGGGCCAGCTTGCAGACTGAGGGCTGTGGCCCTCAGCGACCCCCGCTTGAGCAACTTCAGCCAAGTTGCGGAAGAAGTGGTAAGTGGGTTGTTGAAGATAACACAGCGTGCTATGGTCAAGAGAAGTTGGGTCAATATAGCAGTCTGTCCCTATTTCTACACATCTCTTACACACAACAGAAACACCAACCGTTTCGAGAATAAAGTGTGAGATATACAGATATTTATAAAGAAGTATGTTCGTTCGTTCATTGAAGACCGTAAATTATGTTTGATTATGTTTCCGCTTATATTTGAATGTGGGTATACAACACCGTCATGAATGTAGTAGGAATTGTGTAGCGAATTACATGTAACGAGTTCATAAGGAAATGTTACTTAAAAGTGTAATATATGAGTTTTCCGCGAAACTATGTTAAAACGGATCATGTTGGAGCGAATTATCAATAAAAGAGGTAAACAGACTAATCAAATAACAGGAGCTTGAGTTGAACCCGTTGTTGTTTTTAATTTATAATTTTTGATATGAGCAATAGTTTGAAAAATGTGTGATTTGTACGTAATACTTTCTGCGTGTGTAAAGTTTAAGTAAATAGTTCAACCTTTTTTTTAAATTGCTTATTAGCATGTCAGTAGATAAAACATATTTGCCGTCGTGAAATTTTGAGGTTTATGTTTCTGGTTTGGCTTAGAGAATCCTATGTCAATATTATGTAACTGATCATCAGTAACTCACAATTGGGTAATAGCTAATGTTCAGCTCACCAGCTCGTGGCGTCAAAATAGGGGAAAGTTTTCTTATTCTATGATTAGGTTTGGTGACACACTTACCATTTAGAGTTGTTAAGTATATTTGCTTCATTTCTATAATCAACTGAGATCGGTTGTACAATCTAGAAAACATTCAACATTAAGTGTTTTTTTTTTAATTCGTTTTAATTTTATAATTTTTATGGAGTTGTAATCGAGAGTTTGAATCATTTTCAATTGTACGTCGAGAATAAAATCCCGAAACCAAAGTCATTAACTAATTCATATTAATCAGAAAGAAATTTCATAATAAGAATTTCATAAGAAATTTAATAAAATCGGAATCTACTGTAGTTTGTTATACAGATCATTCCTCTCTTGTGTGATTTTAGTCTTCCCTCAGTCCTACGCTATTGTGGACATATAACAAACTTAATTAAATAGGAAATAAATGTTGGTAAATATACATTAAAAAGAGTTTCAACTGGTTATTTTCCACATATAGACTCCAAATAAGAGAAAACGGAAAGGCAAAAACCGAAAAAATATTATAGATTTGCTCTTTGAAATTTGTTTTGGTTATCGTTTAAAACAGTGATTTTGTATTCAACAAAGAATGAATAACTGTATGTTTCCAAATTCATTTTTAATGGATTGCAAATTGGATGAAAATTACCGCAAATAAATATTTTGCAATTTTTTTCTTTTTTAATTTGTTCTTTTTAGATGTAAATTATTATGCAACTGATGGTGTATCGAAAGGCTTCTGCAAAAATAAAATGTGTTCTTCATAAATGTTCAAAAGATGTAATAGTCGAAGAAAAGTAAAAGATAAGCGACGATACGTTCTTCACGTAGAAAGTCATATTTCTTTCTATTATTCATTATATATATATATATATATATATATATATATATATATATATATATATATATATATATATATAAAGGTATTCATAGCTTTATATATATGGTCTGCTTTTTAACTTTCATATATATATATATATATATATATATATATATATATATATATATATATATATATATATAATCATATTTATCTATGTTCAGATGTATAAACAATATTACAAAAGTATATAGTTGCCCCTATCTCACTTGGTAGGTTAGTCGCAGAACAAATGCAGTGTAATTTGGAGAGTGCCCATTATCTGTGATAGACCTATTATATTATATATAAGTAAGTAAAGTTGGCGACTGTAGTCGAGGGTGACCCGAAGGCTTCCTTTTCAATAGCTACGACACCGAAGTGTTGGGGACGGCACAACCCTTTCCCCTGTTTGCTTTACATTACCCTTGATGCGTACCTTTTAATGCTGAGGGTTAATCAAGGAGGTATCAAGTACCATTTTTTAAAAGTTTTTGGTATGAGTCGACCTGGGATTGAACCCCGGTATAGATAAATATACGTCAGTTTTTATACATATTAAATAGCATGGATGCTTCTTTGCAAAAAACAATGCACACACACACACACACACACACACACACACACACACACACACACACACACACATATATATATATATATATATATATATATATATATATATATATATATATATCAGATCGCTCACGTGTGCGTTCACAGGTATTTATCTTTTTTTATATCTGTACGTCTTTATTTAATATTAAAACTGATTAATTTTTTCTTTGCATTTAATTCTGATAATTAATGAAAAAAGATAATTAATACAACAGGTTTCAATTATTCTGATGAAAGACTTGAAATGTGTTCTGGTCAACTTCTGTTGCTATTTCACATATCAATAGTAATTTTTCTTTGTACAAACAAGAATATGCTAAAAATTAGTATTCGGAAAATTGTGTTCGCCAATTTTCTAAGTATTGAAGACCTAAATATATTGAAGAGAATTATTCAAAAGTAATAATGTCTTTATTTGTACTCGGAAAAATACCTTAATGATATTGATTAAACTAGACGCGTTGAGACACAAACATTCAAGAAATCAAATTATATGAAAAGGTATGTTTTCTTGAAGATATATTCTGCACTAATGGAATAAAGAAGTATTGCAATAAAAATGAAAAACAGAGACTAAATTCCTCTAAGGAAATACAGCTGTAATTTATGAGAAAAAAAAATGGATCTAATTTGCACAATTCTCATTTCCCTTTATAGTGTGATATTCTTTGCAAAGCAAACTCTTAACATGAATTCAGTTGATGGAACTTAGAATACACCGACTGTATCCTAATGCAATGGGTTAACCTTCCTCCAATATAGGTTTCTTGGTTATGGCACTAAATTACTTATAATTTGAATATACCAGTTCTCATGATTTGAATAGTGTAGAGTAACCTTCCATTGGTATTACTATTGGGTACATTCTGTTCAGGAGTCAAAATACTTGTCAGAGTTTCATATATTAGACTAATACATTTGTTTTGAAATTTTTTGGTATTAAACATCCATACCTGAAAAAATTAACTTCGTGCTTAGAAATGATTAATATGAAATAGAAATTATAACTAATGTATAAATCTTTAGTCTTAGAAAGGAACCCTTCAAAGTATATGAATGTGTGCAAATTATTAGTATTAGATGCAAATACTTGATATGATGTGAGGAGTTGCAAAAACAAGTGATATTTTAAAAGAACATACACAGTAATATAAAAAAGGATATCATAGATTTAACGCTAAACTGTATTCGGAGGTGACATTCTAGTCTTCGAATACTATCGATTAAGGCAAACTATTTCATTGCCATCATTCACATGTCCAATATCGCCTGTTAGGTTAGGTATGAATGAAATAGATATGTTTAGAAATTAGTAGAATCACATAAAAATACTTGAAACCAATAACTGTGTGCTAAGAGTATTTGTATTAGATATAACATTGTTCCAAAAAATTGAAGAGTAAACAAAAAGCAATTGCAGATGAACACGGTGATAATTTCATAACATCTGGTCATTGATAAATACAAAACATTGATAAATACAAAATATTGATAAATACAAAACATTGATTAAAAATCAATGTAATAGAAAGCTGAAATTATTAATAATTATTATTATTATGATCGGCCATTTACAAATGTATTTAAATTCAGCATTAATTAATCAATCAAATGTTGATTTATAGTTAAATAAACCAGGAAGACGAATTCGTAGACACAAATTAACGTTATCTTCTTCAGGATGAATGAGTTTTTTATTGTTTTTAGGGGAAATGCAGGGTCCGTAAAGAATCTAATAGAATACCTAACACAACAAAAAGACTGAATAAACTGAAGGAAGGTACATGATGAAAAATATATGTCAGGATATCTATCTATCTATCTATCTCCAATTGTGTTCTTCTCTCTGTTTCTCTTCCTTGGTCATTTCCTCTGTACCAATTTATTCCTCTTTTTTTTTCTCACCCAGAATATATTTATTTCTCCCTTTCTTGTCTACAGTCTATATATGACTATGTTTTTCTCCTCATATCTTTACTTCTATTTTATTTCCTTAGCACAGTCTATTTCTCTCTGTATTTTCCTTGTCTTTTTATCATGCTGTTTTTCTCCCACAGTCTATTTGTCTATCTGATTCCCTCTCACTCTCTCGCTCAGACTATTCCTCTCTTTGTCTATTTGTTTCATTTTTTTCTCCAATCTGTTCATCTCTATCTTCCCCTGTCAATTCGTCTCTCTGTTTCTCCCTTCCTTTCCATTCGTCTCTGTGCTACTCTCCTCTCGTATATAATTATATTTTTCTCTCCCCAAGTTTGTTCATATTTCTGATTATCTCCCTCAGTCTATTCGTCTATCTGCTTCTCTCCCTCACTCTATTCATCTATATCTATCTCCCCTTTATAATAATAATCATCTCTATTTTTTCTACCCACCTCTGTTCGTTTTTATGATTATCTCCCTCAGTCTGTTCGTCTCTCTGTTTTTCAACCCCAGTTAATTCTTTTTTGTGCGCTAGTCTTTCTTTTTTGTGTAAAATGTCAAATATTTCTCAAGTAAGGACAAGTTTACAACATCATTCTTATTATTATTTTACTATGTAAACGAAATATTTTTGATGAAGGCAACATGACTAACTTTATGCATTCAAAGATAAAGATAGGAGCTCACAAACTAAAAAAAATAAAAAATAGAATGAATCAAAATGATTCTGATTATCATATGATATTATTTTAATGTTTCATTAAAATTTATTTCAAGTTTGTTGAACGAATCAAAAAAGTCTATTGTTTTTTATTATTATATTTTAGTCATCATTTAGTCTACAGAAATATTTACTTGACTTTTTGTACTTAAACATTGCTATAAAATACTTTTCACTTGTCACTTAGGATTACTTGCATTTGTTTGATGTGTGCAATGTCAGAATCTTTTCTGTCTGAGTCGGCTCCAAAACGTACCATGGATCCAAGTTTGGCATTCTATCCACACGATTCATACAGTTTTATTCGGTGCCGGAAACAAAATGAAAATAAAACGACCATTAAAAATTGTTATGACAAACCATTTTTACCGCTTATCTTTACGGTTTAAGTGTCCGGGTTGGCACATGACAAATAGTTAGAGTTTATATATATATATATATATATATATATATATATATATATATATATATATATATATATATATATATATATATATACTTATTACTCAGAATGAAAATAAATCTTCATTGATTTAAACCAACATTTAAATGAGCCTAACTACACACACAAACGTATAAATACATATTACTATCTGGAGTAAGATGCATTCTCACAGACTTTGACACTACCTAATACCCATGAAAAAACGTACATGTGCATTCGTGTATAGGTGTATATCCATGTGAACGTATTTATACACTTATACCGACATGAGGACTTCATGAATAATAAACTCTTATCGGACATTCATAGACGCAAATCTGGAACAAAACAAAACTAAAGACAACCTATCTATCGAATATATGAATAATTGTACCGACATGTTTACATGAGTACACACACACAAGCACACACTTACACAAATACATAAAAAATGCATATATATATATATATATATATATATATATATCTATATATATATGCATATATATATATCAGATTCATCTGTGACATGAAAGGTCTTCACGGACCACTAAGTTCAATAAGATATCGTCACTATACACACGAAAGCTCAACTCCAGCATTTGGAAACACCTAAAATAGTCATAAACAATGTAACCCTCATAGAGACCACATATATAAAATAAAAATCTAAATCTCATATTTGAAATCATTTGTTGACCTAATACTTTTAACACACACACACACACACACACACACACAAATATATATATATATATATATATATATATATATATATATATATATATATATATATATATTCGAGCGTCTTTAAAAATTTAAACGTAATCCCGAGATAATATCCATTGGTATAGATTTTTGTTGAGTTCTAATACAATTCAAAAAGCTTATCAGATTGATATCATATTTTCGGTGTAGATTAGTCTTATAAATATTGAATAGGTGTTTTATTTTTATCTCATAATTTGTATCCATAGTCTGATTTTTTAAAGTTCCACTTTTTTAAAAAGTAAGAAGATTTAATTGTTAATGTATGGATTATAGGGTTTGAGCATGTTTTTTATTAGGACATATCTAAGGTTAGTATGCTACATTTCTCTATATTATTCTAGGAATGTTATTATAAGTGGGGATATCTTTAAATGGTTTTCAACTTTAGAATCCATTTGTTGGGATGTTTGTCAAAAGCTTTTTTAATCAATTCTATCCATCTTTTTATTTGTTTGTATTCTCAGTTCTCCAACATCTGATCTTTCTAGCCATATGGTTATTTTTTACATCGGTTTTCTCTAAAACAGAAATGTCCTTACATTCTATGATTTTGACTATTCCATCTTTTAGAATCGAAGTTTTATTTTATATTTTACGATAAGAAATATGATGAATCGTTGTTTTTTTTAAGTTTGTTGTTTCCTTTTTCTTTGGTAATGGATACTTTACTCATCTTGTCATTCAAACTGGCAATTTCAGTTTCTTTAATATTTTTTGAAATACTTTTCGATTGATGTGATTTGTGAGTTTTTCAATTAAACATTAACAGATTGTCTTTCCGTGGTTTCCGGATGACGGTAAATTTTATCAAGGGTCCTGAACACTTCTGAGTTGTGTACCCTGTTACAAAATTTCAGTTGTCTGGATAGTTTCGACTCTTCCTCTTATTTCCGTTTCCTTCAATCTTTTACTAAGGCTTTAGAGACTGTTCCAAGGATATAACTTACAACTCAACTGATATCATTGTCACATCTTCCACTGGTTCTAAAAATCTATTTTAGTTTTCTTTTCTTTTTTACTCCTTCGTCTGCCGGAATTATATAATCCATAATATGACAACTTATTTTTTTCTTGTTAATTAACACAATGCCTGCTCTTCTGAAAAGAATTAAGTGATCGTTTATATGATAAAATTCCTGACAATTTCATGTATTTCAGTCTCTAAGATAGATTCTAATTTGTGCATACACCATTTGGTAGTATGGCCAAATTTCAGTACCTTGCACAATTCCTAATGGATCATCTCACTTATTCAGTCACACTTGGTTTTGTACTTTTTTTTGCTAGTTTGCTGCATTCACTTATTATGTGATTAACCGTTTCATAATCTACATTTATTATTCCATTGCATATTTTGGATTTTCCCTATAACATGATTGGTCCTTCTGGCATTATTTTGTGGTGCTATCGGGAAATATTCAGTTTATTTATAAGGTTTTTTTTCTTTCATAGCAATATCCAGGATTTCTCGAGAGCAATCTCACTAGTTTGTCGCTTCAAATATCCATACATCTTTTTTCCATTTCTTTTTTCTAAATTTTGTTGTTGCTTCTTTTTTTTTATTATTTCTGTTTGTTCTCATGTTGCCATCACTGTTACTGGCTAATATGAATCTTTTTCGTTCTTTTTAATATATTGTTCAATATTATTATTATTATTATTATTATTATTATTATTATTATTATTATCTATAAATGTTTTACCCAAAATGAACTAAAAAAAAACCTAAACCATCCAAAACCTGTGAATACCCACTCTTTTTTTCTTTTGATTTCATTTTTCTGGATGAATGGATAAAACTCACAGTATTCCCTGTCTTAAGAATAAGCGGAGCGTTTCTATCTGCAACGCCAAATGTTGTTTTTTTAGTCTTTTATATCAATGTGACAGCTTTTCAGAAAAAAGCTAGATTCTGAAAATTATCTTGACATAGAAAGTTTTGAATGTATTAGTAAACCGATTCCAGATTCATGAATTATTCAATGACGTCACACAAAAACACACACGGATATATATATATATATATATATATATATATATATATATATAGTATATATATATATATATATGGATCTGTGTGTGTGTGTGTGTGTGTGTGTGTGTGTGTGTGTGTGTGTGTGTGTGTGTGTGTGTGTGTGTGTGTGTGTGCAAGTTTTACCCTGAATTGAACAACGATATACATACACAGAAAAAAAGTTGTTTTTTGTTGATTAATAGATTTTCATAAATATTCAGAAAATTGACCTTGAGAAAACAATTAAATCATTAACATCATTCAGATCGATGTAGAAAACTTATGAACCAGCATTATACCACACACACACACACACACACACACACACACACACACATATATATATATATATATATATATATATATATATTTGAACTTTTGTCCCACTGGCTACTTTTAGCACACACTCATAAGAAGATTACTCAGAAAAAACTCGAAATTTCCGTAACGGAATTTTAGTATTCATACTTATAAGAATTAAAGGTTTTATACCTACTCTGTTAGCATCGAGCACAATCTTTACACGAAGTCTGTCTTATTTGAAAATCTAATATATATATATATATATACATATCACAAAACAAACTCACACACAAAACTTACATACATAAATCCTCTCTCTTATAATCAAAGAATTTAATAATTTTTCAAATTTCATTGGAGTATTCGGAACAACAGTATCAGAAAGCAAAAAATCTCCTCGTACATATAACGGAACTCTCCTTCCATCCAAATATGGTTGAATATATATATCACACATTGGAAGAAATAGACATGCACATATATATCGTCATATATTTATATATAAATATATGTATATGTATATGTGTGCGTGTGTGCTTGTGATCACAACCTCTCATATGTACTTATATTGATCAGTATTTGTCTATACATTCACATAACTTCAAAAGTGCATTTATGTGTCCATATTTGTTTCAACTGAAAATAGTCTATTAAGAACACACTCTGTGTGTCTGGGGGTGCACGCCCGAAGTCGTGTATGTGTGCCAATACTGAAGGTAGAAAAAGAATTAGAGTGAAACGATTAGAATAAAAGTATCAATGTTCCTTTCATAAAGATTTTCTCGGCGGGTGGGTTATATTTCTAACTTTCTGTATAATTTACTTTGGTGATGTCGCTATTATGGATAAATTTAAGCTTTGTTTTCTTGCTTTTAAATCAGTGCATTTTGAGTCACTGAATTTTATAAAATTAACCCTGAATATCTAATATCATACATAATATATAGTGAAAAAAGGAAAATTTCTAAATATCGCTTCAATAAATGCGAATTCAAACTGTGATATTTAGTTGGAATACTGAATTCAAATAAAATGGAGGATCCCGTATATATTAATAATGCTGTATAATTGTATTGTGTTCAACATATGGACATGAAAATCTAGTCACATCAAAAATAAAATAAATTTACCAACATTTCGGGCAATGGGCAACAAATTAAAATAAATTTTTTATGTAAGCTTTAGTTTAACACAAGATCAGAAATGCGTGACTCACTGTGGGAATCAACATCACTAGCAATAGTCTACTAACCTAGTGTGGCGTTTCAGGAATTCAGAAAGATTTGGTTGTGATAAGATGACAAGTTAACGACGAGTTAACATCCTGAAAAAGGTCAAAGAAAAATCTACTCTCTTAATTAAAGGATGTTGTAACATACCTTTGGACAAGAATTTACCCTGTCTTTGAGCTCAGAATGTGCTGACAGCGTTCTCTACAGAGGATAAGACCCCGATAAAAAGGTGTGTCCTGAGCGTGTGTCAAAATTACATTTGATGGTGACACTCCAGTACTGGAAATCTGGGAAGTACAGAGTATACTTTCATTGTTATTGGCCCCAGGTTTACTCTTACCGACAGTGTTCATAGCGGTCAGGTTCTAATAGAACTGTTTAAGATTATTCCTATTTGATAGGACCATGTGATAAAAAAAAAACATCTAAAGGATCAGCTACACGAAAAATGTAATGATAAACATACACTTAACTACATTCCCAAAAGTTTGGCAGAAAATTACCCCAGTCGATTTGACGTAAAATTGAAATCAATCAACTAATCAAACTAGATAGGTTTCAAAAGAGAAATAGTTAAGTGGTATGTCCAAGCCGATGAAGGAATGCTTTGTCTGACAAATTATTACCTTGTGATTGGTACTTATTGTTCAGTCAGTTGCTTACTGCCAAGTCTTTTAAAAGATCCTCAGTTCTAATGTTTGAACGATTCTCGCAACAGCCATGAGAGTTCTCACGATTGATTCTTTGACACACAGCCAGGCAGAAGCTTCACTGTGGCTTACCTCAGTTAAATAATGCTAATTAACTGTGACATGTATACCCACTGATCATAAGAGCGAAACCTAAAGGTGGGTAATAAACTAGAAAAATGCCAGCGCACCAAGTGAAATGAATCTACATATACAAGTTTGGATCGATCAAGCAATTTTAAATCATTACAAAAATTAGAGATCATTAAAAAATTGACACATTCAAGAAAAGATAATCAATTACTTTTTCGGCCAATCCACGGGCTATGTCTTTTAGTATATATATAAATATATATATATATATATATATATATATATATATATATATATATATATACATATATTGTTCTTAGCCATTATTATCTAAACAAAACCATAAATTTTGCTCACAGACTTTTATGTGTTGAGACCTTCAATATTATCAAAGTATAATAGTAGCACAGATCTCGTTTTCGGTTTTGCTCGATCTCCCACTATCCGTCCTTATCGGAAAGACCTTTAAACAGTACCTAGTATCCACACAGAATGGAGCTCTGAAGAAAATCCAACTAAAAAGTAACCATAAGTCAAAGAGATTATATTCATATGGACTCCAACAATGCCCTGCTAAAAATATACCAATATCTCCCGCCCTGAATTTTTTCCTAAAATGTTTTGTTGAGTTCATTTTTTGCTATTGTTTATATATAAAGTTATTCTCATCAGAAAAGTAAGAGTTAAATACATGGTCCTTTTATATTTCAATTTAATAAAAAAAAGTGAACGTTTCATTAGTTTTATAAGTTATACAGTTATATTTTTTACAGGAATAATATCTTTGTCATAACAAGTAGGAGAGAAATTGTAGAAATGCAGGATCTCTAAGAAAGTTAATAGAGAAAAAAGTCAATAAGAAGAGACGCTGAGCAGAAGAAATAAGGAAAACTCCGACTTGTTTTCATAGAAAATTCTTCTCACTTTTTCGTCGATTTACAACTTCTCTCTGGAACTTTTTAAAAAATAAGCAGACATGAAGAGATACTTAAGTCAAATATTTGCTCTTTGAAAAATTCTGGCCCTCCCCGAATATAATGAAGTGTGGCTTTGTCCTAAAATTTACATCGTCAATAGTGACGTACCTGGTAATTAACTGACTGCCCTTTTTTTTAAATACAAAAAAAAAAATGTATGTACGACGAGAGTTCACGAAATTGACTTCTATTACCGGTCACAAAACCGAGCACCAATTTCACTATCTAACATACTATTCCTTAAGTGATTTATAACAGGTTTGTGCTACCATTTTAGTTATCGAGGATTCAATTACGTTAAACGTTTTTTTTTTCCTCATACGTATTTCATTATATCTATTAGAAGACAGGCGTACTATCGCTGTACTCGATGAGACCAAATATATCTATATTAAGAGTTCTTGAAATGATGTTTCTGCGATCTCTAACAGAAATTGGACGTAGACTTACCCACATTTATTAATGATTATATGAACGTATTATTAATGTATTTGTTAGTGATATCCAGAAATTAGATTATCAGTAATAATACCTATTACTTGGAATCAGTTATTATTTCTCATCGATCGCAAAGCAGAAAAATGTATTTGTAAGTCAACAAATAAGAACGTATACTTTGAAAAGTTTGTTCATACACCTAATTATATTTATTATTTTACTTATGTATTTACGTAATATGCGAAAGGTAATTTGTTGATACTTTTTCAATTAAAATCCCCGGAAGTTAACAATATTTACTTTTCTTTTTTGAATTAATACGGAATGTTTACCTTATTTGGGAAAAAATGAACTGAAAAATTTAGAGAAATTTTATATTTGTTCTTATTTATATTTTTAATGATTTTAATTATAGATTTATGGAAAGACAATATTTTTTCTCATAATCAATTTTAAGTTTTACTTAGTGGAAAAAATGAGAATTAATATTTGCTTTACAATGTAGACGTTTGGATTATTAAAGATAGTTCTTAAATGAAAAAGAAAAGGTGGTTTATTGCACTTTGTTTTATCAATAATCAGTCTGGTATTCTGGTGGTTATAGGTAATAAGTTAGTATTTCAAATTCCCTGCTGATTTTATGCATCACATTTTATAGAATATGTTGTGATTTATTCATATACACTTTACAAACAAAACCAAATTCCGAGAAGCACAAAATTTCACCTTCAGTCTTACTACTTGTGAGTTTTTCACATCAGCATTAGTTGAAGGGTTTTCGCAGGAGGTTGAGTGACAACAACTCTCCTCAAGCATCCAGAAGTTTTTTCAGTATTTGGGACGATCAGAATATTGCTGTAGTTTGGATTGTCTCCACTCGTTCTCTTATTTTCAAGTCCTCCAGTCCCTTTATCAATCCTTTGGGGACTGTACAACGAGCAATAACGACAATTGGTTTAACTGTTACTTTCATGTTCCACAGTTTATTCACTACCCTTGCATTTCTAATTACTAATCCTTCTCTTTGCTTTCTTTCAATTATACTCTGTGGTCAATCGGGACAGCAAAGTCTACAATCCTGCAATATTCTTTTAGTTGATTATTAGGCCTCATCATCTGGCCGAGATATGGATGATCAGTTTAAATATCAAAATCCCAGAGAAGTTTGAGCATCTCATTCTCCAGGAGAGATTGTTGGGTTGTGTATACACCATTTTTTCGTTGGGTCAAAATTATTTTTCTTATGTGATCAGTCTTCCTCCACATTTTTCTCTGTAGTATTCAAATCGTTGTATCGATGCGTCAGCGCTGTCTTCAGTGTTGAAAAGTCTCCTTCTTCCATCTTTTCCTGACATATAGTCTGTCAACGTCATCTCTAGGACGCAAAGCCTTATGCATGGTCGTAAGTTTTCTTGTTCTCTGGTCCATTTGTTAAAGGTCTTCTCTTATCCATTTCTAGAATGGTCCCAAATAAATTACGAGGGGTATAGTCCCGTATTTTTCAATTTTATGAGGTTCCTGCTATAAATGTATATCTTGAGTAGCTTTCTATTTCTCCTGACATTATCTTTTTTAACATTTTTTTTTTCATTTACTCTTGTTTGATGGTGTCAGCTACCAATATTCCCAAGTATTTGTAGGTTTCCTTTTTCCGAGCGTTCTGATTTTTTCTAGATTTGGTCGTTCGATAACTTTTGCCATGTGTCGTTTCCTGCTTTTCATTATTAACATCACAAATTTTATGCCAAATTCCATCTCTATATCTTGACTTTATTTTCTAACATTCTGCATTAGGGTTTCTAATTGTTTTTCGTTTGATGCCGTCATTATACATTAAGTGGTTGATCGATTCTTGTGATTTACTTAGTTTGTACCTGGCTGTGCATTCGTTCGGCATTTTATACATTTTGAAATTGTAATATTCAGCTTTGGGTTACTATATCATTAGGCTTTTTGCAGTCAGTGCAGTTTTTTTTTCCGTTTCATTTTACTCTCCCTGAGAATGTGTTTGTCTTTATACGACATCCTTTCTATTCCTCGGGGAAGAGACTGCGGCTTATCAGTGAGTAGTAGATCTCCCTAATTTCGGCTGTTAGTATTTTCGACATCATCAATAGGCACCTTATGGGTCTGTATTTGTTTGTGGCGGTTTCTTTGTGGGGGATCTTTCTGGATAAAGGTGGTCTTTCTTTTGGTCATCCTTACGGGCAACTCAGTTTTTTTAATGCATTTATTTATTTCAGTAGCCAGTCTGAAGTGGACAAAGGGAAATTTTTTTAACTAAAATATGTGTGTGCTATCTAGACCTGGGATTTTCCAGTTTTCTATTTTTGTATTGCTTTGAATACGTTAAAGTGTATTTCCACCTTAGGGCCATCTTCGAGCATTTGTTATTATCATTATTATTATTATTATTATTATTAGAGTTTTCCCATCAGTGTTAGCTGATAGTTTTTCACTGGAGTCTGAGTGACAGCAAGTCTCCTCAAATCTCCAGGACTCATCTCAGGATTCTGGCAGTTCTCAACAATGCTGTCGTTTGGATAGTCTCTACCCGTCCACCAACTTCCATGTCCTCCGGGCCTTTTAATAATCCTTTAGTTATTGTGCTTAAAGCATCAATCACAATCGTCACAATCGTTACTTTCATATTCCACAGCTTTTTCAATTCTCTAGCAAGGTCAAGGTACTTATCCTGCTTTTCACTTTCCTTCAGATTTATTCTGTGGTCCGCCAGGACAGCACATTCGACAATTTTGCAAATTCTCTTTTTTTGTTGATTATTATAAGGTCTGGTCTTCTAGCTGGGATTAGGAGATCCGTTTGTATGTTAAAGCCTCATAGAAGTTTATGCGTGTCCTCTTCTAGTACAGGTGCTGGGTTGTGAATATACCATTTGTTTGTATGGTCGAATTGAAATTTCTTGCACATTTCCCTGTGGATCACCTTGCCGACCCAGTTGTGTCTCGCCTCATACTCTGTCTGTGCTAATTTGCTGCATTCGCTTATTATGTGATTGATCGTTTCGTCTCTGTCACCGCATTGCCTACATTTACTGTTTTGTTGCGTCTTATCTGTTCTCGCTTTAATAGGATTGGTTTTTATGGCGTTGTCCGGTGCTGCTATTTGGAGGGATTCCGTTTCTCTCTCATGGTTTCCTTTTCTTTGCCATGTCCAGTGTTTCTGGTGTGAGATGTTGTTTATTAGACGTTTAAAGCGGTCATAGAGTTGTTTTTCCTCCCATTTGTGTTGTTCATATCGTTTCTGATGGCTGTAATTAGTCCTCGTTCGTGCTTTTCTATCCAGTCTTCGAGCTGTTGTATCGATGTGTCAACGCTGTCTTCGATGCTGGCAAGTCCTCTTCCTCCCTCTTTTCTAGATACATATAGTCTGTCAACCTCGTTCCTGGGATGTAATGCCTTATGCATGGTCATTAGTTTTCTTGTTATTTGATCCATTTGTTTAAGTTCCTGTCTGGTCTACTGGAGGAAGGGTCCCGAATATCTAACTAGCAGCACGGCCCAAGTATTTATTCCTTTGATGAGGTTTATGCTGGAGTGTTTTGTCTCGAGTAGTTTTCTAGTTTTCCTGAGATATTATTTTCGGATTTTGTCTTTCATTTGCACTTGTTTGATGGTGTCAGCCTCCAATATACCAAAGTATTTGTAGGTTTCATTTTTTCCGAACGTTCTAATTTTGCTGTGATTTGGTAGTTCCATGGCATGGCACATTTTTCTATGCCAAATTCCATTCCTATGTCCTGACTGAATATCCTAACGGCGTGTATGAGAGTTTCCAGACCTTTTTCATTTTTTTCAACTAGTTTGATGTCATCCATGTACATTTGGTGATAGACTTTCTCTTGCAATCTGCTGAGTTTGTATCCGGCTGCGCATTTTCTGTGTATGTGGTTCAGTGGCATCATGGCTATTATGAATAGTAAGGGTGATTGTGCATCTCCTTGGAAAATCCCTCTTTGGATCTTTGTTTCAGCTAAGCTTCTTCCTCCGGCTGTCAGCTGCACTCTCCAGTCTTGCTTGGTCTTTTCGATGAAGTTTATGACTTCATGTGATATTTTGTACATTTTGAGACAGTTTAGTATCCAGCTTTGTGGGACTATATCATATGGTCTTTTGTAGCCTAACCAGGCCATAACTAGATTTTTCCGTCTTGACTTGCTCTCATTTAGGAATATGTTGATCTATGTAGAGTAATTCTGCTGTGCCTCAGGATCCTCTGCGGCATCCTTTCTGTTCGTCAGAGAACAATGCACGGTTTGTAAGCGAGTAGTAAATATTTTCCCTTATTTTTGCTGTTAGTAATTTCCACATCATTGGTAGGCAGGTTATCCGTCTGTAATTGCTTGGAGCATTTCCTTCGCTTGGGTCCTTTTAGATTAATGTAGTATTTCCTTTGTTCATCTATTCAGGTACTTGCGCGCCTTGTAAGCATCTGTTCGTTTCTAGAGGCAGTCTGCCATGAATGGAGGTGAACTTGTTGAACTAGAGGCCATGTATTCCATCATGGCGCTTTCCAACTTGATATTCCTTTTAGTGTAGTTTTGAGTAAGTCGATGTGTATATTTCCCTCTTGGGTCCTTCGTCAAGTCTCCCTAGTTCTCTTCTAATATTGTTTACCCATTCAGCATTTTCGTTATGTTTCTTTGGTTGTCATATTTTTATCCAAACTCGTTCGGTTTCTTTTACATCCAGTTGTTGGTATGTTTTCGTGTCACTCCTTCCAATTGTCGATATAATTTTCTTTCGTTGTTTTGGAAAGTCCTGTTTTGTCTGTATTGTTTTACCTTTTGTCGATATCTCTTTAATCTTCCTTCTTTGGCCAGTATTTTCTGGTTTATTTCATCAAGTTGTAGTTATTTTTTCCTTTGTTGTCTGTTCTTTTTTTCCCCGCTTATTTCAGCGCCTCTCTTTTTTTACCATTCTGGCTTGTTTTCGTATTTTTTTTATTTGCGTTTCCGGTCGAATTTCACATCCTGGTTTTGACTGTTTCTTCATGTTTTTTGAGGGATTCCAATTTTCTCACAAACTAATTTTGAACCTGCATCGATTACTTTATTTAACTCGGTTATATTATTCGTCGGTATGTAAGGTAGTATGTGATTTATTTTATCCGTTTTTATATTGAGCGTTTTCCATTCTCTGTTTCTTAATGAAGGTAGAATAGTCTTTTCACAACTTATGATTCTCTTTACATTTTCTAGATTTATCTTTGTTCTTGTGATAGTGTTTCTTCCTGGTTGCTTGGTAGTGTATCTTTTGTGAGTGGGGTGTTTTCATTTTCCGAAGTTTGCTGTTCTTTTTCGTTGGCTTGTGTTTGTTTGACACCACTTGATGTGCCTGGTACTGTATTATAGTTTAATTTATGTGTTTTCTGATGGATTACTAGTAATTCAAGGTCAGAAAATCAACCTTTCTTAATTATTGTTCTAACATGATCAGCTAGTCTTAGGCTTGTTTTCTGGAATTTCGCACATTCTTCCCAGATCTCTATTATTGTTTTCCTGTATCCTCTTTGCGGGGGGGGGGTGCTCCTAAAAGAACATTTTACTGCAAGTTGATTAGCTTCCCTAGTCCATGTTTCGCGAGTAGGTCTCTGATCATTGTGGTTTCTTACGTCGTCGTTTTTTGTACCAGAAAGAAGACAGCCAACATTCATAGGATGACGAGCGGGTCTCCCATGTTGGCTATCAGGAAAGCACCTGCCGATCATTACACCCAGGCCTGTTGCCTGGGTCCCACGTTTTGTAATATTGTTATTGGACATTTTGGTCATGGGCGCTATATTGTGGCTATACCAAACCCAGGGGTTGTTTATGATCTGCGCGCCTGACACAGATATGGCGAAGAACAGCTATGATGGCGGTACATGAACAGTGGGTCACAAAAAAAAAAAAAAAAAAAGAAAAGAAAAGAAAAAAAAGGAAAGTGTATGTTACCCTAAGTTTTAACTTAGTTAATGTCCGTTGGCCTGCTACTTTGTTTTACTTCCTGAACTAAAACACTTACCAATTTCTAGGTTTTCTAGTGTCATATTTATGGTTTATATTAACTGTCTTATATTTAAACTAGTTCTAAATTGGCAGGTGATATTCTTTTTCATAAAAAGTTTGATTTTTTTCCGGTGAAATACAGGGCACAAAATGTCTATTGGGAAAGTCGAGTGGTATTGAGAGTCACGAGGTAAAATAAAATAAATCTTCAGTTAGTTTGAGAGATTTCACCTGCCAAATAGTTTACATGATTAGTAATACCCCTCAATCAGAAAAAGAATATATCACAATAATTCACCAAAAGATTTTATAAGTAACCGAAAATCAATGTGCATTTGGGGTGGGGTAAATAAAGGCATTTGTTACTAATCTTCACCTTACCGGCTTCTTCTGAAGACTTTCTTCGCTGCCAACTAAGATAGGGTTGCTTTTATAGCTTTTCTTAACAATTATATGACACCCGATTCTAGAATATTCCATCCTAGGATTTGGTGTGATCTTTCTAGGGTATGGTAGAGTGGAAGGGGAGCAAGCCATGTATTAATGGTAATTTCAAGGCTCGATCCTATCTGCTGCTACTAAATATTAAAATCTGTCGCGGTAAATTTAAACAAATCTTCAGTTAGTTCGAGAGATTTCAGCTGACAAATTGTTTACCTGATTAGAAATACCCTTCAATAAAAAATATATATATAAATATATATCACAATAATTCACCAAAAGATTTTACAAGTAACCGAAAATCAATGTGAATTTTTTTTGGGTGGGGGATTTTAAATAAAGCCATTTGTTACTAACCTTGACGTCGCCTGCTACTTCTAAAGACTTTTTTCACTATCTACTAAGTTGGGGTTGATACTCATTTTTATAAATTATTTACACTAGAGTTATTAAATTTCATTGCTTTTTGAGTGACAGCAAAAATTCTTAGGTCTCTAGGAATCTTTTCACTTTTCTTCGCGATCTTAACAATGACGTAGTTTGAAGGTATTTGCTTAACCTTGATTTCCATCCCACCCGAGTTTCTTTTTTTTTTTGAGATTGTTAAAATCCGCCAATCGAAACTCGTATCACAGTCACCCACATGTTTCACAACGTTCGCAGTTCTCTGGCAAGGTACAGCACTTGTTTCTCGTTTAACTTTCTTTGATTTTTATTCTGTGGTCCACCGGATAGGAAAATTCATGAGACGGCAGGTTTTCTGTTATTTATTAATTATCATCAGGTCAGGTCTCCTGGCTGGGATTAGGTAATCTGTTTGTATTTCAAAATCCTTGAGGATTTTTTTGAGTCTCATTATTAAGAACGGGTTTTGGATTGTGCCAGTATCATTTGATAATATGGTCAAATTTCATTTTTTTGCACAATTCCCAGTGGATCACCCTTCCACACAATCTTGTCTACTCTTATACTCTTTTTGGGCTGATTTCCTATACTCATTTATTATATGATTTGTCGTTTGTTTCTATCATCACATAATCTACTCTTGCTATTTTCTTGCGTAGAATCTATTTTCCCTTTAACATATGTCATCATTACTGCGTCGTTTCATGTTGCTGTCGGAAAAGATTCAGTTTCTTCCTTGAGTTATCATTTTTGTAAACATGTTCAAGATTTCTCGCACGAAATTTTGGCAGTTTGTAGCTTGGAATAGCCATACAGTTGTTTTTCTTCCTATTTCTATTTCCTTGGTATTGTTAACCTTTTTGTCCTTATTTTGATCAGTGTTCGTTCTTATGTTTGTCCATAGTTGATACGAGCCGCTATAAACAGTATTTCTATGCTCTTCTTAATATAATCACCGAGTCCTCATATCGATGCATACACCTATCTTCCATGATGGTGACTTCTGTTTCTCCTTCTCTACTCATACCGTCTGTGAATATTATCTCTTGCATGTTAAGTCTTATGAATCATCAAGAACCTTCTTGTTTTCTAGTCCATTTGTCTGAGTTCCTCCATTGTCCATTTTATTGATGGTCTCGAGTATTAGCGAAACAGCCCAGGATTTGGTCTTTTTCATGAGATTCCTGCTGGAGAGTTGTGTTCTAAGAAGCTTCTTCGTTCTTCCGATGTACGATTTTCTTATTTTTCTTTCATTACTGCTTGTTTGTTGGTGTCCGTTTTCAATATTCTCAACTACTTGTGTTTTTTCCTTTAAGCGTTCTGAGTCTTTCCTGATTAAGCAGTTCTCTTCTTTCCGTCATTTCTATTTTCACAAGTTTTATCATGAACATGACGTTTTTTTCTATGCGAAATTTCATTCTTTTATCTTCTCTGTTTATTCTTCTTGTTTGTATCAGACTCACCTATTCAGTTCTTTGTTGTTATTTTTTTTTTTTGCAAACTGCTCGATATCGTCCATTTTCATAAGGCGATTAAACTTTCTTGTGATTTTAGAAATTTGTAGCATTTCTTGCACTTCATAAGTATGTAATTTAGTAGCATCGTTGGTATTGCAAATTGTGAAGTCGCATCTCCCTTTAAGATGCCTTTGTAAATTTTCACCTCTGCTAAAGTTTTTTTTCTCCAACTGTCAATTTCCCTTTCCAGGTTTTCATGACTTCCCAGGTTAACTTTATGATATTTCGAATGTCTTGTCCATTTTCGACTTTATACTATCCAATATTGTTGGCGCATTTTGTAGTAAATCCATGTCGTGGCTACATTTACTGTTTCACTTTGCTCTTCTTGAGGGTGTGCTGATCAATATATAGTAGATAACCTCTTCTTCTTCTTCTTCCCTTGTGGCATCCATTTTTCTTAAGAAAATAGTTCAGGGTATATAAAAGACTAATATATCTTCTCTCTAATCTGTGCGTTTAGGACTTTAGACTCATAATCGGTTTATAGTAGCTGCGGATGGTTTTATTTGGAGAGTCTTTCTGGATCAGGGTGGTCTACAGTTTACTCATCTATTCGTGTATTCGTGCTTCTTCTAGGTATCTGCTCATTTGAAGAGCCACTCATGAACGTGAAATTTTGATATAAGAACCCACTAATGCCATCATAGCCTGGCGATTTCAAATCCTGTCCTATCTTTAGAATTTCTCTAAAGAATCCCTAGGGTATTTCCACTTCAGTCTCCTTGTAATTTATTTTTATGTTATTTATCTATTCAGGAGGTTTCTTTTTTCCCCATATTTTACTCCAAAATTGTTTTTCTTCCTTTACACACAATTGTTGGTAATATGTCATCGTGCATTCTCCTCCAACATGTTTGTAGAATTTTCTGTTGTTATTTTGAAATGTCCTTTTTTTAAATTATCTTTTACGTTTCCTTTCACTAAAATATTTTGATTTATCTCTTCAAGTTGCATCGTTAGTCTTTTCTTGTGTTTTGCTTTGGTCTTTTCATCTCAACATATCCCAGGGTGTTTTAGCCTAATTTCCAATACAGGTTTTGTATTTCTGCTCGGGTTCCTTAGAGTAACATTGAACTCATCACAGACTCGATTCCCACCAGCTTGTTTAGTTATGTAATATTACGTGAAGGGGCATTTGTTAATAATTTGTTTACCTTTTCTGTTTCTGTCTAAAGCTATTCCTGTTTTGGTTTCGGAGCAATGATTACATAGTCTTCTTTTAAGGCATAATTTTCTTTATTAACTCTAGATTCATTTTCTTTGCGTCAACATGTCTTTTATGATCTTGTGGTGTGTGATGTTTTCGTTTTCTGAATTTTGGGTTTCAATTCGTTTACGGGACTCTTGTCTTTCAGTATTACTTGTTCCAATTTGGATACTGAGGTCCTTTTCATTTTCTCCATATTTAATTGTTAACATATTTCTAATATCTTAAAGAAAAAAAAACTACCATTTTATTCAAATCATTCTAGCGTATTCTGCAATCCGTTGGCTTGTGATATTAAATCAATCGAATTCTTCCCAGAATTCTAATAATCATATTATGTACCCTCTTTGAGAAAGATTGCTTTTGAATAACAGCTAAAAATGTTTCTCTTCCTTGGGTTATTTTTCCCTTTGGTATTTCTGAGATTAGTTGTTGGTTTGAAATTATAACAGTCAACACTCACAATTCTGACCGGATCCCTCATGTTGGCTATCATGCAAGCTCCTGCCGATCATGACAGAGATATTTATAGACAAGTGGCATTTTCAGCATATCAACTAAGAAAAATACAAAATTAAAGGCAAAATGTTTACCTTCAATGATTTTTTTTCTTTTTCCTTGCAGGGTTAGGTGGTGATCATTCATTGGAGTTTCACTGAGAGCAAGTCTTCAAGTCTCCAGGATTCCTTTGATTATTTTAGTCATTTTCGACAATGCTGTTGGCTGGGTGGTTTCGATTTCCTCTCTGATTTCCAATTCCTCCAAAAATTTTTCATGCATTTGGTACCGTCCAAAGAATCCCAGCGAGAACTGTTATTACATTCACCCTCATTCCACAGTTATTTTGGCTCTCTAGCAAGGTCCAAGAATTTCTCAATGTTTTAGCTTTCCTTTAATTTTCTCTGAGGTTCACATGAACTGCAATATTCATGAGGTCGCAAGTTTATTTATTTATTCAATTCATTTATTTTTCTTATAGGGTATCCTTTGTATCTCAAGATTTCTGAGAATTTTTAGTGTCTTTTTCTCAAGTAGAGAATCTGCTTTGAGTATAAACCATTTGTTATTGCAGCTAAATTGTAATCTCTTGCACAATTTACCGTGGATCACCTTTCTCATCCGGGTTTCGTTAGTCTTATACGCCTTTCGTGTTTATTTATCGTATTCGCTTATTAAGAGATGAACTGCCTCATCTCAGTCTCCACATAAACTACATTTGTTATTCTGTTACTTATTATCAATTTTCACTTTTATATAATTGTACTTATGGATTTATTTTTAGTTTACATTTTAAAAGATTCAATTTCTTTCTTGAAGTTTCCCTACTATTTACCCATAGCTGGAAGGAGAATAACCGTTATCGTCTGCATATGTCAACTGTTTGGCGTAAGAAATAGTACATTGTCATCGATTTCCTTGTCCTTAGTGTCTATTCTAGTCTTCCTGACTGTCAAAAATTGGTTTTATCTAGAGGAATCTATTAAAGCAGGGATAAATGGTAATCTAGAGTTGCAATATTTTTTGTGAAAATGGAGAGTTCTCATGGTGTAGTGGCTAGAATGTTGAGGTTCCTGTTATTTAAATATATTAACATTATTTTACTCCTTGAGAGTTTTTCATATCAGCCTAAGCTGAATGTTCTTACACTGGGGTGTGAGTGACAAAAAGTCTACTCAAGAATCAGGGCCCATCTCAGTATTCTAGCAGATATAATAATGTAGTTTGGAAGTCTCAAGTCGTTCTCTTCTTTCCAATTCCTCCAGTCCTTTTACTAATACTTTGGGGACTGTACTAAGAGCACAAATGACAATTGGTGTAACCGTTACTTTCATGGATTCCACGGATTTTTCAATACCCTAACAAGATCCAGGTACTCATCATTTCTTTTTTTTTTTTTTTGCTTTATTTCAATTTTACTCAGTTGTCAGCCGGAACAGCAAAGTCTACAGTCCTACAAGTTTTCTTTTTTTAATTGATCATAATAAGGTAACTTCGTCTGTTCGAAATATGGATAATTCCTTTGTATATCAAACTTCCAGAGGAGCTTGTGCATCTCATTCTTCAGGGCGGATGCTGGGTTGTGGATTTGCCATTTGTTCATAGGGTCAAATTTCTTTTTCTTGCAGAGTTCCCAGTGGGTCAACTTTCCCACACAGTCATGCGTAGTCTTATATTCTTTCAATGCTAATTCGCTTTGTTCGCTTATTATGTCATTGATCGTTTCGTCTCTGTCACCACCATCTGCTGTTTTCTTACGTCTTATCAATTTTTCCTTTGATATGGCTACTCTTTATGGTATCATTTTGAGTTGTAGTTGGAAAAGATTCAGTTTCTCTCTTAAGGTTTCTATTTGCTAGCCACGCCCACGTTTTCTCATGAGAGATGTTGCTTGTTAGTCATTTAAAACGTCCACAGAGATTTTTTTTTCTCATTTTGTTACCTGATAATTCCGGTTCTATTGATCTTTGCATCGTCTGTATAATTTCTTATTGCTGTAGTCCGTCTTCCTCCGTGTTGTCTTGTAGTCGTTGTATCGATGTGTCAACGGTCTCTTCAAAGCTGGCAAGTCCTCTTCCTCCTTTTTTTGACGCACATTGTCTGTCAACGTGATCTCTGGGATGTAATACCTTATGCATGGTCTTTAGTTTTCTTGTTTTCTGGTCTATTTTTTAAGGTCTTCTCTGGTCTACTTCAAGAATGATCCCGAGTATATTACAAGGGACACAGCTTCAGTATTTATCCTTTTCATAAGGTTCCTGTTATATGGTTTTGTCTCTAGTATCTTCCCTGTTCACCTGAGATACTCTCTTTAAATTTTGTATTTCATCTCCACTTGTTGGATGGTGTCAGATTCCAGTATTCCCGAGTATTCATATTTCATTTTCTACGAGCGTTCAGATTTTTTCTTGATTTGGATAGTTCGATTCCTTGTCATGTGTCGTTTCTCGCTTTTCATTTCTAGTATTACTCATTTTTCGATGGCAAAATCCATCCCTATATCTTGACTGTATATTCTCACTGTCAGTAATAGGGTTTCAAATTCTTTTTCTTTATTATTCTTTAACTCCTTACGAGTTTTTTCATATCAGCGTTAGTCGGTGGTCTTTCCACTGCAGGTGTCCTCAAGTCTCTAGGATTCTTCCTACTATTCTGGTCTATTCCAATGATGCTATAGTTTGTATGGTCTCATTTCTTTTTTCGATTTCCAACTGATCTAATCCCAATTCTAATCATTTGAGAAATTTCCAAGACAAATAACTATTATTTTTATCACCGTCGCCTACATATTCCATTTTTTGTTTCGTAATCTGTCATGGACAGGTATTTTTCTTTTCCCTTTCTTTAATCTTCTGTGTTCAGCTGGGACGGCAAAATACACTCGACGATAAGGTCATATTTTTGGTAATTAGCACTCTGTCTGGCCTTCAGGATGCAATTAGTAGATCTGTTTGCAGTTTAAAATCCCAAAGGATTTGAGGCACATTATCATCGTTATCATTGTTGTTGCTATAGTTGCTGTTGAAGTCTTTAAAATAAACTTCGAACCTTCGCATATTAAGTTATATGTGCTGAGCAAGCACCGTATCACCTAGTATTATTGGCTACTGTTCATATCGTAAAAACATTTAGCTCTGGTAGATATTTGACAAAATATTTGGAAGAAGCATTCCAGTTTAGTTTTAGAATCTTGTTTTCATCCCCGTAAGAAAATCTATGTAATCGGTAATTATGCTTGGTAGAGTGAGGGAACCAATGACAATGATGGATTCGTGGCAAACTCAAAGTGAGAATGGAACAAAAACAACCCAAAACAATTTACCTTTTTAGCAAACACTTGTGTAAATAGGTGTGCCGAAAGCCTTGATATGTGTACGTTATCTTGATATTCTACAACAATATTAAATGCTGTAAATTTACTTTATATTTCAATTTACTATATTGTAGGTTTGTTCACTAAACTATATTATAATGATTAATATTGGTTCTATAACTTGCGTTATCCGGGATTCCTTTTTTCATAACAAATTACTTAAGTGTCGAATACTTTTCTGTCCAGACAGCGTGACTGAGAATACAGTGACTGTATTCTTAGCTGAGAAGTTAGTCCCCTGAAGTGGTTTCCTGACTATGCCATTAAAATACATCTGGTGATGAATGTCTACTACCGGGAAATATGGAGAGCATAGAATACCCCTTCATTGCCATCACTTTTGGGTTCAATATAATCAGGAGTGTTGTTAATGTGCCATTAGTTGGTCAAATTTATCTGTTTGTAAATTATTTGAATTGGATCGAAAAACTTAATATCGTAAAATCCTGTGCAAAAAAAAAAAAATACTGAAGATATTACACAATAAATGTAAATATAAACGTGTAATATAAATTATTCCATAACGATACTTCCATGATGGTGTTTAAATATTTTATATCACCTTATATATCCTGGCGGCAACAGCCCAAAAGGCACCAACTATGCGGTCACCTGCCTCCCACCACGAAAACTATCCAAGTTAGACGAACTAGACATGCAGGTCACTGCTGGAAAAGCAGGGACGAGCTCATAAGTGATGAAATCCTATGGACCCCCACATATGGCCGGGGAAAAGCAGGACGACCAGCACGAACATACATCCAGCAGCTCTGTGAGGATACAAGGTGTGGCCCTGAAGAACTGCCGGCGGTGATGAACGATAGGGAGAAGTGGAGAGAGAGGGTCAGGGATGATAATATATATATATATATATATATATATATATATATATACGTGTGTGTGTGTGTGTGCGTATGTTTGTGTGAAGTGAATTCATTAATCTTGAAAGAGGTACTTGTTCATGCTCACGCTCTCGTAATTGGTCCAAGAAGTGACTCATTCTCAGTACACAGCCAAATAAATGATATTTGTATTATAGACGGAAATCACTCTGACTTTCTTTTAGCGCGAATTGAGCTGAATCTCAATAACTATAACAATAAGCCTAGAGGCACCATGAAGATTCTAACATATCTACAAAGTATAGCAAACATAAATCAGGGAGAAATCGAACACACCGGTCTATTGAAGTAGTCTACGTGACGAGTCTATCTGCCATCACACCTACATGCAAAACAAGCGTTTCCCTTCTTACTTTTCCGTCCCTATATACTTTCTCTTCTGTTTATTCCAGCTAGATTACTATTATTTTTACTCACGTTTTCTCTCTATTTTATAATCCCTCTCCCATTCCTTCTAGCGTTTTCTTTTAATTCTGGTTATTATACCTTTCTTTATATTTCAGGTCTTCGACATTTTTAGATTCTTTTGATTCTTTCTTTTTGAGTACTTGTTTATATCTCTTTTCTTATTTTTCCCTTGCTCTTCTTTAACGTTGCTCTCTATACTTTCTCTCTATTTCTACATCTTATTTTGAATTGACTTTTTCTTTCTATGTTTCTTTTCTTTTTGTTTTATCATATATTTCCTTTCTTTTTTTTAACTGTCAAATGTTCATTTTATTTTCGTTTAATTTCTTTTCCTTAGATAAAAATCTACACAACTCTGTTTTTTCATATTTAGTGTTTGTGACAAAAATAACCCCGTCGAAAAGACAAAGGAATTGGAAATTTCAAATCCAAATATTTGCTTTCTTTTACACGTTTACTTTTATCAAGCTTAGCATGATGTAATCATTTCTCTTGATTTTGCCGATTCGAACAAACGGAGAAGATTAATCTGATGGTAGTTTTTTAAAGGAAAGAACTTATTTCAACCAAATATACACACAGAGAAACACACATGTAAACAAATAAACACATATATTATTTTCGTCATTTGAGTGTTTTCACACCTGGAGTCTGAGTGACAGCAAGTCTCCTCAAGTGTTTACGGCTCTTCTTACTATTCTGGCCAATGACAATGTTCTAGGTTGGATGGTCTCAACTCGTCCGCTTTTTCCAAATCCTCCAGTCCTTGTACCAATCTTTAGGTGACTCTGCTTAGCACGCCAATTTCAATTTTTATCAACGTCACTTTTATGTTTCAAAGTTTTTCAGTTCTCTAGAAAGGTTCAGGTACTTAACTCGTTTCCCTTTTTTTCAATTTTACCCTGTGTTCAGCCGGAAAAGCTAAGTCCACAGTTCAGCAGGTTCACTGTTTTTTGCTTACTCTCACTAAATCTGGTCGTCCGGCAAAGAATAGGTTATCGATTTATATCTCAAAATACCCAGAATATTTTGTGAATCTCATTTTCAAGAACAGATTCTGGGTCGTGCATATAGATTTTGTTCGTATGGTCAAATCTAAACACTCTTGCACAATTTCCAGTAGATCCCATATCTAGTCTCATACGCTCAGATCGCTAATTTACTGCGTTTGCTTATTATTTGATTGATTGTTTCGTTTCCCTCACCAACTACATCTGATATTTTGTTGCGTCTTAACTCATATTAATTTGACATAGTTAGGTCTTAAGGCTTTATTTTGTGCTGCAGTTAAAAGGTTACGTTTTTCTTAGCCATGTTCTCGTGTGAGATTTCCCTTGTTTGTCGCTTGAAACGTCCATACAATAGTTTTTTTCCCCATTTTCGTTTCCATGATATTTTACTCAGTTGATGCTTTGTGTTGTCTAGATTGCTTCTGGCGGTTGTAACCTGTCTTCCTCTGCGCTTTTTTATGTAGGCTTCTGGTCGCTATATCGATGCACCGGCGCTATCTTCAATGTTGATGTCCTTTTTCTTGACACATACAGTCCGTCTTCGTCTTCTCTGGGAGGAAAAGACTTATGCATTATTCACTGGTCCATTTGCTTAAGTTATTCTTCATTCCACTTTTTAAGAATGGTCTCGAGTATCTGACTAAGGGAGAGCCCAGGTGTTTTTCCTTTTGATTAGATTTCTGTAAAGCAGTCTTGTTTCAAGTTAGGTTTAAGGGTAATACCTCGTTCTCCTGAGGTATTAGTTTTGAATGTTTTTCACCTCTGCTTTTTTATTGTGTCAGCTTCAAATGTTCCAAAACTGTGTATGTTTCCATTTCTCCGAGTGATTTTATTCGCTACTTTTATCCCTTATGTCATTTGAAGTATTCTGCTTTTCATTATTAGCATGGCTCATTTTTCTGTGCAAAAGTCCATCCCTATTTCGTCACTGTATATCCTTACTGCCTCTATTAGGGATTTTAATGATTTTTTTTTTGTAATCAGTTTGATGTCGGCCATGTTCATTAGATTGTTGATTTTTCTTGCGATTTATGAATTTTGTATCCGCCATTATATTTCCTAAGCATGAGATTGAATTGAATCATCACTATTACATATGGTAATGGTGATAGCGCCTGGGAGATTCCCCTTCAAATTTTCACCTCGGCTAAGCTATTTTCCTCCTGCTGTCAATTCCACTCTCCTTTTTTTCATTGTATGCTCGATAATCTTTAAGTTTTTGTCAAATATTTCGTACATTTTGTAATAGTATAATATCCATCTTTGCAGAACTATATCGTAAGACTTTTTGTACTCAATTCCCGCAAAAAAATAAATTATTCCGTCTTGTTTTGCTCTCCTTGACAAAGTCTTGAGCAATTTATTGTAGATCTGGTCCACTCTTTCCATTTTCTGTTCTCAAGGAAACAGTCTGTGGCTTATTAGCGAATAGTAAATGTCCTCTCTGATTTGTGCCGTTAGTATTGTCTACATCCTCGATGAACTGTTGTTTCGGGATCAGTTTTTTTGGGTGCTCTTTTTGAATCAGGGTGGTATTTCGTTTGGTTATCGATTCGGGTATTAATATTTCTTGTAAGCATCTATTCATTAAGATAATCTGTTTGTCAGTGTGTAACGATACCCACCGTCGGCCCCCACACACGTTAACTTTCTTCTAACAATGTCACTTCTCGGCCGGTGATCAACTAGTGGTTCCGAGGGGGGTAACGCAAATTTCTTGCCACTACAAGAATACGATCAAGGGAGTGGGAGAAAAAGAGAGCAATCGAACAAACACGAACAATGCTTGGGGTTAACTCAAGAGGAGAAAGAGAGTTATGCAACACTTTGCGTTCCTGATAGCATATATGGACTAACGCAAGCGTGAGTTACTAGCGAAAATTCCACAAAGCAACTGGAATGCTGACTCATCTTGACTCAATCTTCTTCGCTGGACCCTATCTTCTTTGCTACTGTCTCCGGAGTCGACCGCATCTGTCCGTCGCTCCACGCCAACTCTTTCAGCTCCTTTTCCTAACCAAGTCTCTTCTCGCGTCCCGTTACCTCTTCCGGCCACGCCGAGATTTCAAGTCCAAAAACCCTTTGTCTGGTTTCGCGCCAAAACAGACAAAGGAATCGTTTGCTTGACGGGACACCTATATAGTGTTACAAGTGATGAAAGTGAAACTTTTTAACCAATATCCATGTATGCCTTCATGCCCTGATGTTTTCGACTTTGCTACTTTTTTGAGAGCTGTTCTTACTGAATGCAGGAGTATTTTGCTTTAAGATTTTCTTCAATTCTTATAAAACTTTTTGCATCTCGTTTATCCATTCGGCTTTTTCCATTATGTCCTGTTAGTTCTCATATTTTGCTCAAAAATTCTGTTATTTCCTTCTTGGTATATCTTCTGTAAACTTTGCACCAAACCTTGTGAGAGTGTTTTCAAATCACTTGGAGATGAGCATTTCAAAAAGTGCAATTAATTGTAGTCCATATTGGTTGGGACTGCTTCGTCATAATCAAAGCTCCCACTATGACCAACATAGTTCTGTTTAGATGCCACATATTATGATTATTGTTATCATTAGTTGTAGTTGTTGCTGAAGTAGTAGTATTACGTTTAGTAGTAGTAATAGTAATAGTTTTATGGTTTTCTCAGGAGTTTTAAGAAGAGTAATTCCCTGCAGTTCTCCAGAACTCAGAGGGTGAACCTGTCGACATTATCAAAGCTATGGTCTTGATTGTTTCTCTAATTTCTTATGCATTCAGTTTCTTTTTTTTTTCAAGCGTTTCGTGCCTGTTCCAGTCGCCCCAAATACAATTGGTATTAGCCTTACCCTAATGCTCCACAGATTTCTTAGTTCCCTGGCAAGGTCCATGTGTTTCTTAGCCACGACCAAGTTTTCTCGACTGGGATGTTGCTCGGTTGTCGTTTGAAATATCTATACAGTTGTTTTTCTTCCCATTTTTGTTTTCAAGTTAATTTTGTTTTCTTTGTCCTCGTGTTGTCAGTACTGTTTCTGGCTAATGTAATCAGTATTCCTGCTTTTTTATGTAGTCTTTGAGTCGTTGTGTTGATGCCTCAACTCTATGTTCAGTGCTGGTAGGTCCTCTTCCTCCTTCTTTATTATCTTTAATCATTATTAAAAACTACATATCAAAAATATTGATTTTTTAGATATTGAATATTGCAATCTTGGATTTTATTCACTTAATTCTTTAAATAAGTGTTTTTACGAGCGATAATTTATAAAGATTTTTTAATGTTCTGTAAATATTTTGACATTTTTTATTATAATTGTTCTTCTGGTTTTTCTTATTTTTTGACTTTTCTTTGATGTTTTTTTCCTTGATTTGTTTTGTTTTTGTTTTTATGTTATTTTCCTTTCATTTTGAAAACATTTCTGCTGACACATGATTGTAACACAGAAATGTAACAAAAATATTAAAAAAAATATGAAGAAAAAACAGATTTTAGGATTCGTATTTTGATGAAATATTTTACCGATTACAATAGATAAGTCTATTTTTACGCCGTCAGTTTAGATGCCTTTCATAATTCTTTTTTTTTTTTAATTTTATAGATCTTCTTTTTTTCTCTTAGACAAAGTAATTTGCAGAAAGATTTAAATCAAGAAGTCTAGCTTAACAGGAGAAAATTGACAGGCTGATTTAAAGTTACAAAAAAAATTAATTGAAGAAAACTATTTGAATATCTGTATTTGCTCGCTTGATTGATTGATTTTAACGGCATGTCAACCTGTCTAGAGTTATTTTATACCAAGAGATATGTAAAAGTCATTCATTGTACTTTTATTTTAACATTTATGTGGTGTTTCCTAAAACTTTAATCTTCTTTCTCAAATTCTATCGAATATGAACATATTAAAATAAATATTTTTAATCCATAGATTGGACTATAACAAGTACTACCCGTGGGGGTCAGAATGAACCTTGGAGAATTGACAATCAAGGGATTCTACACTCCCCAGAACTACACATAAAGAGCATTACTTTTTAAATATATCTGTCTATATAATGTGTGTCTATGGATATATGTCTTTTTCCAAATTACACATGTATTGACAAAAAAACATACTGATTTTAAATAGATGCCCACTGATACATGAACATGCTAACTCACTTTTTTTTATCCATAAACATTCTGCACTTAAGGACAGATCCCATCCCTTTGTGATGGATTTCCTTTGAAAAGCTAAATTAAGAGAAATCATATCAGATCATTCGAAAAAAACATTGGTAAACAATCGATCATTTAAACACGTCATTTGTGATATCATTAGTCAGTAATGTATGTCTAGGGTGTAGTGGTTAGCTGAATTATCTTGTAAACCATTTGTAATATAGTGAAATAGGGCCACACTCGTTGCTACGAATAAAACTAGAAAACAAATATAAAAAGAAAAAACAGCCTTGTGAACACTTCAAGTGACAAGCAAGCGATAGCTCACGCAAGAAAAATTGCACATGGCTAAGAAAGAAAAAAACTTGCCGGAGACACTGAATGTCTTCTGATAGCAGAACAAAACAACTCCATACGGACAAATTATCTCAAAGTAAGAATAGATAAGACGCAATAATATAGCAGATGTAGATTATGTGGTGCCAGAAATGAAACGATCAACGATCAATCAAACAATAAGCTAATGCAGAAAATTAGCTCAAAATGAGTATAAGACTAAATATGGCAAAGAGATCCACTTGGAATTGTGCATGAAGTTTAAATTTGACTGAGCGAATAAATAGCAAATACATTACTCAGAATCTGTCCTAGGGAAGGATACGCACAAAATACACTGGACTTTTGTGATATAAACGGATCACCTAATATCTGCCAATCGACCAGACCCTGTCAACAACAACTATTAAAAAAAAAGAAGAGAAATTTCCAAATAGTGAATTTTGCTGTCCCACAGAATCGAATCAGAAGAAAGCGTGAAGAATGATCATTACCTAGACATTTACAGGAAACTGGAAAAACAAAACTGTGGAACATGAATATGACGGTGACACCAATTATGTGTGATGCTCTTGGTACAGTCTCTAAAGGATTGGTATAAAGACTAGAAGACTTAAAAATAAGAGAACGAGTGAAGACAATCCAAACTACAGCATTATATTATATTATATTATAGGCAGGAATACTGAGAAGTGTCCTGGAGACTTGAGGAGACTTGCTATCACTTAAAATCCTGTGAAAAACCATAAACTAACGCTGGCGATAAAAAAGAACTCACAGGGAGATAAAAATGGTGCCGTAAAGCTTGATAATTGACTGACTCAAAATGTACACGAAATCCGGCGAAATCATGCTAATGAAAAGCGGAACATTACAAAAGACGGAAGGAGTAAAACGACAAAATATAAAAAATCAGAACGCTGGGAGTAAACGAAACTTACAAATACTTGGGAAAACTGGAAGTGAACACCATCAAACATGCGGAGATAAAATAAAGAATTAATAAAAGAATACCTCAGGAGAATGAAAAGAATATTCGTAACAAAACTACGCCGCAGAAATCTCATCAAAAGGATAAACAACTGGACTGATATTCTGGACTATTTTTAAAGTGGATGATGGTAGAACGTCAACAAAATAAGTAGTGATCAAGAAAGATCATGACGATGCCTAAGACCTTACATCGCAGACATGATGTAGAAAGACTATATGTTTCAGAAAAAGAAGGAGGAAGAAACTCCAGCATTGAATATAGAATCAATGCATCGATACTACTTAAAGATTACATAAAAAAAAGGAAGAGGAAGACTGATTACGGCCATCAGAAACTATCCTGACAATACAAGCACCAATAGAACAACAATAACCAGGAAGCAAAAAATGGAAAGAAAAAACAACTCTATGGACATTTCATGCAACAAATAAGAGAAATCAAACACGAGAAAACGTGGATATGGCTAAGGGATATCCCTGGAGAGAAACTAAAACTCTTCTGAAAGCAGCACTAAACAACCATATAAGTATTAACAATGTCAAAACTAGAATAGCCTAATTGCCACAATATAGTTGATGTAGATTATGTGGTGACATAGACAAAACGATCAATTACATAATAAGCAAATGCAGTAAGGCAGCGCGAATAGAGTATAAGACTAGACATGACTGGGTGGGAAAGGTGATCCACTGGGAAATGTGCAAGAAGTTTAAATTAGATTATACGAACTAACTGTATATGCACAACCTAGGATCCATCGCATAATATGAGATGCACAGAATTCTTAGGGATTTTGATATATAATCAGATAATCTAATCTTGACCAGACGATGTATATTAATCCAAATTACAACATTATTGAGATCGGTCAGAATACTAAAACGAGCTCTGCAGACAAGAGGAGACTTGCTGCCGCTCAGACTTCAGTGGAAAATCATCAACCAACGCTGGTTTGAAGAAGCATGGCTAAGAAAAGGAAACCTTAAGAGAGAAACAGAATCTTTCCTAATAGCAGCACAAAACAACGCCGCAAGAACCCATCATATCAAAGCGAGAATAGATAAGACGTAACAAAATAGCAAATGTACGCTATGCGGTGACAGAGATGACACCACCAATCACACAATAAGCGAATGCAAGAAATTAGTGCAGAAGGAATATAAGACTAGACACGATTGTGTCGGCAAGGTGATTCATTGGGAGATGTGCAAGAAATTTAATTTTGACCATACGAACAAATGGTGTGTGCACAACCCAGCATCTGTCCTAGAAAATAACACACATAAACTCCTATGTGACCTAGACATACAAATGAATCACCGAATCTCGGCCAGTTGATCAGACCTAATAATAATCAACAAAAAAAAAAAAGAGAAATTGAAAAATTGTCGACTTTGCTGTCTCGGATGACCACAGAATAAAACTCAAATAATCTGAAAAGAAGGATTAGTACCTCGACCTTGCTAAGGAATTAAAAAAAACTGTGGAATATGCAGGTGACAATTATACCTATTGTAATTGGTGCTTTTGGTAAAGTAACTAAAGGATTATTAAAAGCACTGGCGAACTTGGAAGTTGGCGGCCGAGTGAAGACCATCCAAACGACAGCATTACTAGAACGGCCAGAATACTGAGAAAAGTCCTGGAGACTTGAGGAGACTTGCTGTCACTCAGACTCCAGTGAAAGACCATCAGTTCACACTGACGTGAAAAACACTGATGAGTAAATAATAATAATGATAATAATAATAATAGATACCTGAACAAAATCTCAGAAATAACCACATCCCGATATTTAATGCACGGTGAAGTCATTATCGTAGTCAAACTAAAAACAAATCAGAAGTAGGGTAGACTAAATGTTGGAGACAACTGAAATCATGTAAATGTGGCAGTAAACTTTAATATTTTACCATGACGTATATCTTTTATCTTTATGTATTATGAAATGAAAAAAAGTATTAAGTTTAAATGAAGTTTTCAAATGAATTTAGAATCCTGCTGAAAAAATGACTAACTTCCATCCCCACAAAATACAAACAGTGACTACTTCCGATCTTAATTGGTAAAGAAATTATCTTAGACTAAAAAACAATCTAAATCAGAATTAATGTAGACATAACATTGAAGATATGGAAATCTGCACGTAAACATTAAGAAATCCGTCATAGTAATGACGAATTTCTTTAACCTGTATCTATTATCAATTGGAAAATTATAAAGTTTAAATGTTTTCTTCTATTAAATTTAGAATCGTACAGGGAAAAGTTAATTAGTCCAATCCCTGCAAAATATTAAAAATTGACAACACCTCGCGAGGAAATTAAAAACAAACAAACAAACAAACAAACAAGTTATGTATATGACTTTAGATAAGGTAGAACTTACTTATTTGAAGGGTGTAATTATCTTTTCTATTTTTATTTTTATCTGCCGAAGTTTTTTCTGAACAATAACAGGTCATAATTGTGTCACGAGCTGAGATAAAAATCAATCCTTGAGTTTTGTATACCCATATACAACATATCAGAAATGACAAATCCAAATCTATGTTGGACTCCGGTTACAGATCTGAGTTTCAGGATCAACAGCTCCTCCCTTGATAACCAAAGTATGGGATCCGACTAACACCCTGTGAATATTGGCTGTTCTAATTTCAGGTATACACACGAACAAAGCAAGAAAACAAATCAGAGACATCACCGAACAAATAGGAAACTTAAAGACAATAAACATGCACTTAACCGATTTTAAGAGCAATCCTAAACAAAGAGGGTACAAAAAAGTGATAGAAATTTACGCAGAATCTACCAGTGTTTATAAAAACTAAAAGCTTTGCTGTCCAAACAAGAGTGATATTAAAGTAAGGCTAGTTTGCTGACCTCAAAATACTTGAAATATGTGGACAATTGATTTGTAAAAATTCCCTTGAAATCTATAGATTAAATAGCGAAGATTCCTCGACTCGAATCAAAACACTAAATATTGTAAAGCAAAAACATCCAAACCCAATTACAAAGCAGGAATCATAAGACCGAAAGTTCACAGACCCCCAGTACCCCAAAAAGAATGTTATGAAAAGAAGACAGAATAAATGTCGATTTAATAAATAAATTGATGACTGAAAAGAAGATTACATGACCATCTCTCTGAAACTAAATCCAGAAAAAAATGACGATGGAAACAAAAAACAGGTAAATTATGACCAAATATTCAAACGACCAATATCATTGATCTAAAAGAATTAATTCATGGAATAGCGAAATTATTCCTTGATAGAATCAGTATTCCTCTAAGGAACCCGAACAGAAATACAAAACATGGATGGGAACTTCGACTTGAACGTCAAGTAAAATAATTTGAGACAACAAACGAAAATGCCCAGGAATGAAAAACACGCAGGTATATATTGAGATTAAAAGACTAAAACAAAAGAGCAGACTAGTCTGACAATGCAACTTGAAGTGATTAATCTAAATATTCTGGCGAAAGAGATACCATGATAGGATGAAGCAATGCAATACAAAACAAAACAGGAAATTCCAAAATAATGACAGAAAATTCTATCTACCAATAAGAGGAGAATTCAAGTGAACAAACCAACAGAAGAAGCAAAACTATGTTAGAGTAATATTAGCGGAACAGTGATAATGTAACAAAAAAGCCGAATAAATAGATAACATGAAAAAGAATTGTAAGTTCTTGAAGAAGGGTCTGAGCCAGAAATCACCTATAACCGCTCATAGCAATATTAAAGAAAATACCATATTGAATATCACCAGCCCATTAAGGTGCAAATGAATTTTGGTTAAAAAAATTCGCTGTCATCCATGACAGACTGGCTCGTCAATTGAGTAATTGCCTAGAAGAAGCGCAAATATCCGAATGGAAGACGAAGAGGAAAACAACACTGTGCAGGAAGAGACCCGAAAAAGAACCATCCCCAATTACTATAGACAGATAACATGTCTAGCTATGATCTGTAAAAACCCTAACAGCACAGATTAAAGAGAGTATCTATTACCTGCTAGGAAGCCGTGGATTCTTTATTGAAGAACAGAAAGGCTGTGACAAGGGAAAAAGAGGAAAAGGAAATCTACTGTACATTATTCTGCATATTTTCAAGGAGAGCAAATCGAGGCAGAAATGTAATCATGGTGTGTATTGGCTACAACAGAGCCAATGATATAGTCCCGCAATCGTGGATGTTTGATTATCTTAAAATGTACAAGATATCCGACAAAATCATGAAGTTCATTACGGAAACCATTAAAAATTGTAAAGTGCGATTGATGGCGAGAGAAAATACCTTAGCAGAAGTGAAAATTAAGGTGAAAATTTACGCATTCGAGAGACATCAATTAAGAAAAATTAACAAAGAAGATAGCAAAAATATAATCCACTTTTATTTTACGAACAATCCAACATAAGAGGTGACAAAAAAAAAAACGATCTGGAAAGAAGAAAATTAAATGCAACGAGCCAAATATACTGCCGACTAATTGAAATTGGTATAAAAAAGGTATGGTCAGCTGACCTCGAAATACTAGAAATATGTGAACAGGTAAATCGTGAATAATATACTGAAAGATAACCCTCAAAACGAATTGAAATGCAATATACTGAAAAACGGACTATCACAGAACATAACTTTATGAGCAAAACCTGATCAGAAAAAAGGAGAATTATTTTTTAAAATCATAAGGGAACAAACCTCTCTATAAATATCGATAAGGAATCAAGATTTGAAAAAATTCAAGTTTGAGATAAAAAGTAGATAATTTATTTATCACATTCCAAATGACAACATCAACGAGCTGAATGAGTTAATCTATGCCGGAGGAAAACTTGTCAGTGATAAAATAGGTATTCTCCTTAAAAATCCGAATAGAAATACAAAAACTGGAAAGGAAATGAATCTAGAAAATAAAATGAAGACTATGACAAGCGAAAAAGAAACCATAGGAATGAAAAACCGCAAAAAGAATACTAAGAACAAACCTGATAACTCAACTGGAAGATATAAATAGAAAGTTATTGGCAAAAGAAGGTACCGGGACAATGTCAATTGATACAAACTAAACTAGACATTCCAAAATAACAAAAAAAATATTCCAGCATATTGGTAAAGAGTTCACATGGATAAATGACAAAACAAATTTGGAGTAAAATATGGAAATAGAAAGAACATAACGGAAATGCTGAATAGTAAATAACATGAAAAAAATTTCGGAGAACTTGACAAAAGTCACAGGGCCGACAAATACTTGGATTCTCTAAGATCAACGCTCAATAAAATACAAAAGTGAATAGCACATTGCCATGATGACATACATGGATTTTGGTCTAAAATGTTTACGTTCCATCACGACGGATTCTCCCTACAATAGAGTAAATGAAAAATAAGCATACTCCAAATGGATAACAAAAGGGGAACTATTCTGATCCCGAAGGACATAAACATGGACTACCCTAAGCAACTATAGACCGATAGCGTGTTTGCCTATGAGACAGACATTACTGACGGCAGACAGAAAAGATGAAATCTCTTTTCTCTGCAATGATGCAGATTCTTTCTGGAAGAAAAGAGTATGCCACGGGAGGGGGAACAAGAGGAACAAATTACAGACCAGAACATCAACAAGGATTCCAAGACAAGGCGAAAAAATGGAACTTATAGGACTTTACACTCCTATAAATTATTTTGGGCGGTATGCCACCTGTTCCCACAAAGATGGCGGACGCTCAATATTCAGTCTCGGGAAACCATTGGCCAGGAGGACCGCGTGACATGCTTAAAACTAAGTCCTGCGTTTTTGAGCCACCTACAAGACGCGTATTTTCTATAAATACGTCGTCTTCAAACGCCCTTGTTCTCTTTTTACCAAATTTCTTCGCAGCAGCCACACACTCACTTCAGCGTGAATTAACAGGAGAGAAAAGCAACACCATGGATGGGCCTCGCAGACATTCATATACAATGATTATGAGACGCTTTCCAGTCTCAGTGAAACTGCCCGTTACTAATCATAAAAAAGGACATTTTAACATGTAATTCTTTTGTAGATTAGTTGTGTTACACACAAACACACACACACACACACTCACACTCACACATATACACACACTATTATTTTGTTTGTAGAGTTAGTAATTTCTTTTATGTATCAATGTAAGTTTTATTGTTGTAGAATATAAATTTGTTTTTGTTCGTCGCCTTGTTTTAAATGTTCATTTTGTCCGCGCCGTTTTACAACTTTTATTTGTTTCATATCTTTTACTCATTTGTTGCATATTCTTCACTCATTGGCTTCCTTCATTTACTATTTTATCCATGTGCCTATATTATATTATATGCCTATTCCACCTTTTTTCTAAACACCAAACTTAATTCTAAACTAAAACATTGAACTTGTGGGGAAGCATAAATATTAAACCCTTATTTTAAATATCAAAATTAACGTTAAATTATCGGGTACCAAAAACACTTTCACACACCACCAGACAAACTGTAATTTGGACTGATGACAAAAAAGTCTATGATATGATCTAAAAAAGATGGATTAAAGAAAATGTATAAAATATCCGACAAATCATATTCATCATCACGACAGCCATAGAAAACTGAAGAGTGGAATTGATATCTGGAGGACATTCCATAGAATACCTAAAAATTCAAACAGACATCTTCTAGGAAGAAACATTCTCACCACTGTAATTCCTTATTGCAATGATACCCTGAAATATGTATTTAAAAAAAGCTTAGGTGGGGTACAAATTAAAAAATTAATAAACAAACTTTAATCACTTTATCTACAAGGATGATATAAATGCATTTAACGAAAATGAGTCAGAACTCGATACCCTGATAAAAATAATAGGAATATAGTAGCAAAGTAGAGGGATAGAATGTCTCATTGAAAAATGTGCAATGCTTACGATGAACAAGAAGAAAAACAGCAGAACAAATACAATTACCAAATAAGGAAAGCATAAGAATACTTGGAGAGAAGGAAATTTACAAGTACTTTGAGATATTGGAAGCAAATATCATCATACCAGTGGAGATGGAGAAAAAAAACGAAGAAAAGACTATCCAAAAAGAACGAGAAACTTCCGGAAACCAAGTTGTGCTGCAGAAATCACATCAAAGGGAACAACACCTTGGCAGCCCCACCTGGTAGATATTGAAGACCATTTTGAAAATAAACAAATGGAAAACTCAGACCCATCTAGAATACATATGATTATGCATAAGACTTTATAGCTGAGAGATAACATTGAGGGACGGATTTAGAAATAAAAATAAAAACGGGGTAAAAGGACTCGTCAACTTTGAGGATTGCATAGATACATCAATAAAAGGAATCGTGGACTACATTAAAAAAGAAGAAAGACACAGGAATTACGGCAGTCAATAACAGCCTTTTCAAGATTAGTACAGGTAGAAAAACAATAAAAACAAAGACACAGAAATAAAATGAAAAACAACTGCATGGATATTTCAAGTGATATACAAGCGAGATTGCATTCGATAAAACATAAACATATCAACAAAATGGGAAATATGAATAACGAAAGAGAACGCCTTACGGCAGAACAAAACTACACAATAAATACCAATTACATTAAAGTGAAAGTTGATACGCAACAGAATTGTGTATGTAGGTTATGTCGACAAAGTGATGTGTAACACAGTTGCTGTGATGGTGGATTAAACTAATTATTCTATAATCTGATTTGGTTGAGCCGCGAGTTTTTCAGTTAAGTGTTAAGTTAGCTTAGATTTTTAAGCAGAAATTTAAGTCATATTGGAAAGTTAAGGTGTATGCACCTGTTAAAAACTCAGGAAGACTAAATATAAATTAAATGGATTCATGTCTTCTCACAGGTTTGACCGGAAAAATGAAAACAGTTAATTCGGAGACACATATGGCATAATGCTATAACTTAGTGAGATGCCATCACACTACCGATATCCTGAACTTAGATATATAAAAATTAGCGAATTTTGAAAAAGTTGTCAATTGTCAGTAAGAAGGCTGCGTTCAGAGAGTTTGGTCTGATTTGGGGGGTGTCTCTTTGTCTCTCTTTTCATAGATCCTTACAGATTTTATCTCTCTCGGGTTACTGTATGCAGTCTGAACCTCGAACAGTATATCTGGATAATAAAGCGACAATATTCTATAAAACTATTGGATATATTTCTGTTACTATAATACTTTCCAATAAATGAGTGTTAATTGTTGACGGAGAGTTCTTTTTGTCTTTGATTTGCTAACACACAAGCAACTTTTTTCCAACAAATTACCCACACTGTCTAAGACGTTTGGGATAAATTGTGCTATTCCCTATCAGTTGATCATTAAAACATAGCGTGGGCGCAAGGAGGATTGATAAACAGACAATCTGGAAACTCCTTTGGTTCCGTTACCAGGATAATACCAAAGTAAAAGTAGCGTGACAAAGATATTATCACATTTGTTGTGTTACTAGGATAAGACCCATTATTATTATTACTTTGGTACCACGAATATCTTACACAGCGGTATTACATTTGTTGCTGGTATCGCCGTTTCTATCGGCAATCGGTTGCTGCGATATTGTCACCGTGGTGTCGTGCCAAGATATTGTTATATTTTAGTACAGAATCCAAGCATAATTTTACAAACGGAGCCGTTCCCTAGAAGATAGTATCACATTTAGTAACATGCAGTATATTTAGTAATTATCTCCGTGTCCAGAACATAGTAATACATTTATTGCTGAACCAAGCGATAGTACCCCATTTGGTGCCGGACCAAACTATAGTTTAACATATGTTGCTCTATAGGAACATAGTTCTATAACTGGTGTCGTGAAAAGATAGTTTAACAGATGAACCGATTAATCGCATTGTAAGCGAATGTAGCAAAGTAGCTGGAAAGGATAACAATCCAGACACGATTGGATGGGAAAGGTGACAAACTGGGAATGATACGAGACATTGAAATTTGGGCATACTACCGAATGGTATAATGATCAAATCAGAATCCGTTCTAGAGAATGAGATGCATAAAATTCTCTGAAATTTTGGCGATAAAAATTAATCATCTAAAACCGGCCAGAAGACCAGACCTAGCGATAAATAACAATGTAAAAAGTGTGCACGGGAATTGTGTCATTCCAGCGAGCCACACTGAAAATAAAAGAAAAGATTGACAAATGCTTGAACCTTATCCGACACTTGAAAAACTATGAGGATGACGTTGATAACAACTTTGATTTGTTTGATGGAACAGTTTCAAAGGGCCGGGTAGAAAGACTAGAGAAAATAAGAGTCATAGGACTGATCAATACCATTCTGCCAATAGCATGGTTGAGATCAGCCAAAATACTGAGAAGAGTCCTCCAGAGCTGAGAGAAGATACTGTCACTCATGCAGCAGTGGAATTTAACCAGTTAACGATGCAGAGATAAGCTCGCACGGAGTAGAATTAAAAACAGAAGCAGAAGCAATTGCATCGGTTATCATAAAAACGGTATATTTCATGAACAAGAGTGTATATGGAACTTAAAGAAAAATATATGATTTTCGTAAAATTTAATTATCGCTAGACTTTAAATACACAACAGAAAACATGGGAAGTTGTCAGCTTCCAGTATTCACTGAATATACATTTGTGAATTGATGTGTTTATTTTTCTTTTTGAAGTAAAAATGTATTGAAAAAATCAATGATTTTATGTAGACGTTATTTATTATGATTATTCTCTCATACTTACGTTTTTTTAATAGGAATGTATTTAATCTACCTGTAAAAAAAGAATGTTGATTGATTTATTTTTAACGGCGTAACAACTCTTCTAGTATTATTTTAAGCTTAATGAATTGTGTATCTTTTTCATTTTACATTTATTTCTATATTTCGAATCTTTGTTGCTTGAGAGTTTTTGGTGCTCTGTCATTTGGTATCTAGTATTCCTATCTAATACAACTAATTTGTGCACATTTGTATGGTTTTAAGTATATCTTTCCAATATTCATCGATTTGACTATAAATAGAACTACAACTGTAGATCAGAGTCGACTTAGTAGGAATTTCAATGAAGATTTTCTGAACACTCCACAGATCTCCATATCTCTAACCACACAAATAAATGCAGTTTTATGGCATACCTAGCACATGGCTTTTGGGGAGTTGGCATTACTCTTCTAGTTACAGTCAACGTATTCTAATCCCCATTGAAAAGGCGGTTAATTAAATGGGACCATATTGCTCTAAAGAATGTCTCATATCAGAAAGTGTTTGTCTATCTTCTGAGAAGTAATTATAAATGGGTTTATTGTCTACTGTGATGTCGAAAACGTTAGCCACTAAACCAAGTGGTGTCCTACCTCTGACTTTTCTGTCAACAATTCAAATTTACTTGTAAAAATATGTGAAGTTCTAATATTAAGACCCATGTGTTTGGTTGATTGGTCGGTTGGCATTTGATCGTATATCAACCAACGTGGTTTTACAATTCCAAAACCGTCTTTATATATATATATATATATATATATATATATATATATGTGTGTGTGTGTGTATATATATATATATATATATATACATGTTTGTAACTGAATAGTTAGTCGGTAACATAATTTTAAACGAGTTTTTCTAACGTATTAGTTTGCGCCCACTTAAATAGTTTTCATTATTCCTATCAAACAAAAATGATTTTATTTAATATTTATGATTTGCTTGCATAGAGTTAAATAATTTCTTGTATTGGTATTTAAAATAATTAATTCTATTATTCAAGTATTCCAATTTAATACAAATAATGATAACACTGATGTATATTTTCCAATAGCTAACAATATTTCTTAACTGATTAAACAGTTCAATTTGACCTATACATGAGGCTTAAGCATGTATTACCAATCTCGGTAAGAGTGGACCTGGGAATAATTATGATAAAGGGTTACAACAGATTATCCAAATTTCTCAACCGAATCTCACCAGAAGAAGCAGTTTAGTGTTATATTCGGGAAATTCATTGGGGAGTTCACTCCTCTACAGAGGTGCAGTCGGCGTATTCTATACGGCTCTAGTTAATTTGGCGGCCAGATGTCTGGGAAGAAAAAAGCATTAAGCCTATCTTCATTAAACTATTACTCGCTGTACTTCGATATCAATATATATATATATATATATATATATATATATATATATATATATATATATATATAAGGTGTTTTCTATCCCTAAATTCCAAAGAAAATTTTGTTAACCTTGCAAAAAGTAAAGGACTATCTGATTTCAGGTCTTGATATCGATTCTTCCCTATAACTGATTAGTGTAATTGAATCCAAGTGACATTCTTTGTAATTGAAAAATCTCAAGTTATTGAGTGCAATATTTTCAAACAAGTTATTTCACATTACAAAAAGAGCACAGCGGATATGGTCAGTAAATAATCATAGTACACAGGACTGATAACCAAATAACGATCCAAATTCACTGAAATCTAATAAACGAACCTGCATTGCATATAAGATGGATGTGCGTTCTAGAGATAGGTGAGAAGATGTCGATTTCAGTATAGGATTGCTTTTGTATAATTTCAGAGAGACATAAAGAAGAAGGAGTTAGGTGTTTGGAGAAATGGAGCTGATACTGTATGACGGTTTCATATGAATAAGCATTTGAAAAGTTGTCGTCATTCGGGTTCCATTTGCAATCAGTAAACTATTCATTTTGTCTTTCCAAATGCAGAATAGTGACGGCGTTGGATTTGAGTCCCATTATTGAATTCTCACTTTGATTAGAGTTCTGCTTTATTTCAGGTTCTTTTAAAAGTTTCACTGAACCGTCTCTTTTCCTCGTTTATTCATTTTGACACGTGTTAATAAAAATACAATCATTCAAGCTTTTAAGTTCAGGCGTGTATTGAAACATACAAAGAAACTTAAAGATTTCCGATACACACACTAACACGGAAATAAAGTGACAACAAATATCAGGAGAAAGCGCATATACATTCTAGTGAACATTCGCAATCATTAATGAAAAGTGTTTATATATATATATATATATATATATATATATATATATATATATATGTGTGTGAGTGTGTGTGTGTGTGTGTGTGTGTGTGTGTGTGTGTGTGTGTGTGTGTGTGAGAGAGAGAGAGAGAGAGAGAGAGCTCGTGATCAAGTGTGTTTATGCGTGTATGTATGTATGTAAGAAATCATTTATAATTGTAAATAGTGGGCATTAAGAAATTGGATTTTAAGATCATGGCAAGAGAGATATTCATTGCTTAGGTGTGAAGTGGTCATTTAAAGTCACCAAAGGATATCTTATATCTTCATTTGCAGAGTCAATGTAAAATCAACAGGGTGTGTCCATTTTTATGCAGATGAAGAATCACAAGAACACATGAACTTGGTTAAAATGGAAATATTAGGATGTAATGAAACAATGTGTGTGTGTGCGTGTGTGTGTGTGAGGAAACTTACATTCTCGTGATTTTGTATCTGATAGAAATTCTGCAAAAAACACACCTACTGTGAGATTTTTCGTACAATACATTTATTTTCTAACTTAGAGTATAGATAAATTTCAGCAAAAGTTGTGCGGGGACAAATGAAAAAACGAGAGGATGCATAAGACTTTATTACAAGTTTAATTTAAACAGTCCTCTTTGGAGCCAATAATTATGAGTGAAAATGTAAATTATCAATCCTAGAATGTAATTCTATGTTTAAATATTGTAGTTATGCCGTCTTGTCTTGATATATAAAGATATTTTTTGCTTTTATTCCGTTTTTCTATTTGGCAAACGAGATGATGATTCTGTGGTCGTAGGCAACTTTTGGTCTATTTGAATTCTCTGTTAGTGTCATCTGATGATGAGTCCTTTTGAATGATCTGGTTTGAAGTGATAGTGAATGAGGATCATATAAATCCGGATCTGAGACTTTATATCAGATACGATTTAAGCCTTCAATCCTCAAGCAAATAATTTTTTTTGTACAGTGCCTGTTCTTTTTGCGTATTGCTTCTCATATTTGAAGCCTCTTAGAATTAATTATCAATTTGAATTTGTCAAATGCTTTTGAAGGTATTCTAATCTTATAGGTTTATTAATGTGTACATGATCCATCTAAAGAATGGGGATACGAACACGAACTTCTAAATCTTCTTGAAGGCCTAAGAAAAAAATTCTCGCACTTGTATGGATGAAAATTGTGTTGACAACCCATGTGTATCAAAAGTTAGAAGAAACATTGTAGAAGATTATGAGGTATAGTTGCATTGCAGATATACAATAGAATTAAAGTTATTTATTTTAAAACTGTCTTCAAACTGTACTCACGGCTTAGGATAGATCATTTCACTTAAGATAAATTAATATAAAAATAGTTACATATATTTAAAGACCTTAAATCATTGAATTTTTATTAAATTTCTGGTGATTATTGAATAAAGAATTTTCATCTTGAATATTTTCTATTTAAAATTCAGAGCAAATATATTATAATTTCTAATACACCTTGACTTATTTTATATGACAATTAATTTTAGTGATAAAATAAAGCAGAAACACAAACTTTTTAAAATGTCTTCTACAAAGCAAAACTCTTTATTTTATAATTAAGTCTCTCTCTTTCTCTCCCCGCCCCTCTCTCTCTCCCTATATATATATATATATATATATATATATGTGTGTGTGTGTGTGTGTATGTGTGTGTGTGTGTTTGTGTGGGGTGGGTGAGAGAGACCCTTACTCACACACGATTGATAAGAAGGAAAATAGATCGAGTTAAAAGAACATAGTGCCCCTAAATAGAACTGAAAATCTATCAGCTCTAACAATACGATTGAAACTAGAAATCTGCAACAATTCGGCTGAAACCAATAAGATAATTTACTTTTGGGTCATGAACCTCTTTAAAAGATTAAGCATAAATATGGATAGAAATTTGAAAACGATGTTGAAATAATGAGAATATCACTGAAAATCTCGAGATCAAATTATATGCTTGTTCTGTAATGTTTCACAAAAGTATTACTCGCTTCCTCTTGACAAAAATGTATTTGGTATAATCAACTGAGAGTCTCCTTTCTCAGCTTCATCTAATTTGCTGCAGTAATATATCGAAAGCGTAGGCATAAATGTTTTATGGACTTCATGAAAATGCTGCTCCCTACAAAGGAAAATGTAAGGTTATGAGTGTGACATACATACAGCATTTAATCTTGAATAGAAATTTGGCTGTGAACAAAAGAATTAACTGCAATTTTCTAACTTGTCCTTTGAGGATTTCCATCTATACGACTGGACACAAATTGACATACCACGTGTTTTATTATAGTTGAAGTAATTCTTCACAGTAAAATTTTCTACACTGCTTAGCATTACTTTTCCATATATATATATATATATATATATATATATATATATATATATATATATATATCATCATTATGTCGTGTCGCCAGCACGGATATCCCTGACCCCCTCTCGCCACTTCTCCCTATCATTTATCGCCTCCCGCAGATCTTCAGGGTTACATCCTCTGTCTTCACATAGCTGCTGTATGTAGGTTCGAGCTGGTCGTCCTGCTTTTGCTTGGCCATATGTGGGGGTCCATAGAAGTACATCACTTACGAGCTCGTCCTTGCTTCTCCAGCAGTGTCCTGCGTGTCTGGTTCGTCTAACTTGTATAGTTTTCGTGATGGGAGGCAAGTTGCCGTATAGGTGGTGTCTCGTGGGGTGTTGTCACCAGGAATTGTTCAATATTGCTCTCAAAATTCTTGTGTAGTTGTCGTCTAGCTTCTTCTCCAGCCGTTTAATTTGCGTCCATGTAGTGCATCCATATAGCAGTATCGATACAACCGCTGCCTGGAAGAAACTACGTTTCATTTTATCGGTCAGGTCTGATTTCCATATGATCAAGAGCCTATCGATAGCCGTCCATGCTTTCGTCAGTCGTGTGTCGATGTCGTTTTCGGTTGATGAGACGCTACTTCCTAGATAGGTGAATTTGTCTACTAGTTTCAGAGAGGCTCCGTCTCGTGTGGTGATGTTGCCTGTTTGGTTGTAACAAATATATTCAGTTTTGTGTGCATTGACATGGAGGCCAATGTAAGCTGCGGCTCGATCCAAACTATGCAGTAGTGTCTCTGCTTGATTAGGCGTATTCGCCAGTAACGCCAAGTCATCAGCGTAGACAGCGTCTATGATTGTTTTTGCGGGGTACCTTTTGCTTCTTTTCTTAGTCAGCTCGAAGCCATTTTCTCTGATTTTGTCGATCGACGTTCTAAGCACGTAGTCCAGACAAATGATAAAGAGTTATGGGGCTAGCGTGTCTCCTTGTAGTACTCCTGCAACAATGTTGTAGTATTTCTTGTCTCCATCTGGTGAACGTACTTTCACTTTTGTGTTTCTGTAGAGAATCATTATTGCTGCTACGGTTTCTTTTGGTAGGCCGTATGCTCGTAGGATTTGTTCAATTTTCCCTCTGTGGATGGAATCGAAGGCCTTGGTAAAGTCGACAAATAGTAATGTCGCCTGAAGGTTTTTTTACCCGAACGCCATCAAGGATTCTACGGATGGTCAATATTTGTGAGATTGTGGATCTATTTCTCCGGAAGTCATTTTAGTTTTTCCTAAGGATGTTGTCTATTTTGGGTTCTATGCGGTTTCGTAGTAGGGCATTGTAGATTTTGGCTGCTATGGATGTAAGTGTTATCCCTCGCTAGTTCTTGGCTAAACCGAGGTCGCCTTTTTTGGTAAAGGAAGGATGCATCCCTTCGTCCATCTTTCTATCCTATTTTGACTATAGACTGCGTTGCATTGCCGGAGCAGTATATCGTCGAATTGTCTAGTCTTCCACACTTCTGGGGGGATTTTGTCCAGCCCTGCAGCTTTCCTATTTTTAATTTTTTTAAGAACCGAGTCGAGTTCTTCTTTGGTGAACGGACCTAGTTTAATGTCTAATTGCTTACTGATAATTCTGGTGATCGGTTCATCCGTTATTTTCGGTGGGTTTCCAAGTAGATTTTTGAAATGCTGTTCCCATAGTTTTACTCTTTCTTGTTGGCTTGCAGCTTTCAGTTTTACTTTGGCTGTGCTCTTCCTCCGACTTACTTAATTTATTGTTTGCCAGGCTATCCTGGATTGTCTATCTTCCACCGAGTCTCTAATCTTATCTATCTGATTTTGTATGTATTCTGCCTGTTCTTTTAGATATATTCCTGCTAATTGATGTTGTGCCTTTTCTAGTTTTCGGGCATTTGTGTTTGTTGGGTTCTTCCGATAGCTTTTGGAGGATGTTTTCACGGGTGCACGTTTTTCTCTAACCGCTGACGTTTCCCATGGGACTCTATATTTAGTTCTAGGTTTTGTTGGGATACACTTTGATGCCGCCTCAAGGTGTGCTTCAACAACATTTTCATATTCGTCATTTGGGGTACCTTTTTCTGTCTTCTCTTGTAGTGTTTCGAATCTGTTTCTTAATTCTAATGCATATTTGTCTCTATTATCTCTGTTGTTAAATAGGGCCCAGTCATAGTGCTTAGTTGTCGTTGTTCGTGTGGCGTTTTTTCGTAGGCTTAGTCGTACTTTGGCCGTAACTATTCGATGATCGGAGGACACACCCTCGAAAGAGGAGTATGCCTCGCAATTCATCGCACTATTTTTCAATTTTCTGTTTATAAAGACGTAGTCTATCTGTGCTTTACTATTATTCGTGTATGTGTAGATACATAATTTTCCCTCCCTTTTTTGAAAGTTTGTATTAAGGCATGTTAATCTATTTTCTATCATGAAATCAATTAGATGTTGTCCATTCCTGTTTGACGAGTTGTGTAGCCTGTATTTGTTGTTTCTGTTTTTCCCGATTTGTGCATTCATATCTCCGCCAATGACTAGCAGGTTGTGTTTCGGAATGCTACGTACTAGGGAGGATAGCTCCTCGTAGAAGGTGACTAGTTCGGTTTCGTCGCTAACATTGTTAGGGCTGTAGCAGGAGATGATTGTTGCTTTGGGGTTGCCATTATATATAATTAGAATCTTTATCAACCACAGAAGCTGGAAACAAACTGGGAAGAAATATTTTGTTTAGAATATTTTAAACACAGAACTGAACACAGTTGATGTAGAAGCCGTTTATTTCAGTGTAAATTTGCCCGCGCAATAGTGAAAAATTAGAATATAATAAATCTAATAAATATAAAGTATAGATACAAAGTTTCTTATTGCAATATAGAATTCATACAAGGACTAGTCCTTGCGGCCACTAACATAAATTTAGATGACTATTCTCTACCTAGAAGCCTCATAGCTGCATTGACAGGATTTTCCATGGATAGCCCCATTATCATCGCATTTTCTGATGAATGTGGAAATTCTTTTACGGACTCTACACATTACAGTAGCAAAATAATAGAATTATTAGATAGCAAAAATACATATAAACAATTGACTCAACAATCGTCAAGTCGTACGGATTTCCCAGATTCTCTTTTCTTTCCATCCGTCTTCATCATCCATCACTTCTAGCCGGTTTTCCAAATTACATCCTTTTTTCGCAAAGAGCATTTGGAGATAAGTATTTGCCAACACTGATACGTCAATATGAAGGCGTTTATAGAAAAAAACGACCTTGCTATTCCGGCAGTGTCCTTCATGTCTTGTCTTACTTGGATGGCTTTAGAGATGGAAAGTAAGTGGCCATACAGCTGTTGTTTCCTGGATTTGTTCTGTATAACTCGTTGCATTCTCGCGCAGTTTCCATCAAGCTTTTTTTTTTCTATGCGTTTTGTCCGTGTCCATGGGGTGCATTCCTACACTAGTGCTGACACAACTGCTGCTTGGAAGAAATTCAGTTTTATTTTATCGGATAAATTAAACTTCTGCATCATCGATAGTCTATCGATAGCAGTTCACACATTTGCGATGGGCCTATTGACATCACTGTCACTAGATAGACGCTAATACCAAGTTACTTGAAATTGTCAAATTAATTTCCAAATGGTTCAGGAGACCTGGGTTCAAACCCAGGTCGAGTCATTTTAAAGACTCAAAAATGGTACCTGATGCCTGTTTGTTTATCACTCAGCATCATAAGGTATGTAAGTGGAGCAATTCTGGAAAAAGAATATTGCCTTCCCAAATACTCGGTTTCATAGATATTGAAAAGGGAGCTTTCGGGTTGCCATAGACTACGGTCGCCAACCATTATTTTTTTTTTACTTATTGTCTAGAGTAGAAGTGGCTCCTTAAAACACAAGTGCTCCGTTTTGTTTCTGTTCACGTAGATTCCTATACTTGATCCAGACTATGCAGCATGGATTATTAGGTGTGTTTTCAAGAAGGTCGATATCATCTACATTGTCTGCGTTCGTTATAGTTTCTGCGTCTTACTTTTTATGTGAGTAAAGCCATTTTCTTTATTAGATCAATCGACATTTTAATTACGTAGTTTTGGCTGATTATAAAAGATTTTGAGTAAATTTATCACCTTCAGCAACAATGACAAGGAAATATGTGTCTCTATCGGGTGAGCGAACCATGATTTTTGTGTTTCTGTAGAGCATCATTATGGTTGTAACAGTCTGTTTGGGGAGACCATAAACTAAAAGTATTTGCTCCATTTTCCCTTTGTGTTTTGAATCAAATCTATAATAGTGTTGCCTTGAGGATTTTGCTGGAAATCCTTCTAAAATTCGATAAATTGTTAGAATCTGTGATGTTGTAATTTGATTTCTCCGAAAACCATTCCGATTTTCCCTAAGAAGTTCCAAACTGCAGGTTTGATATGATTGAGAAGCAGAACATCATAAACCTTTAGATGCTATAGAAGAACGAAATATGCCTCTGTAGTTCTTGGTGATTCCGAGGTCACTGTTCTTTGTGATGCGGAGGATGCAGACTTTTTTTCCCATCTTTTAATCTTATTTTGTTCATATATGGCATTGCAAAATCAAAGAAATAAGTAATCAAATATCCTTGTTTTCCATACCTCTGGGGGTTTTCATCGAGGCCTGCAGCTTTCCGGCTTTTACTTTTGTCGGTACTACGTGGACTTTATATTTTATGATAACTGTCCTGGTTTGATATCTAATCGGTTATTGAACATTTTTGTGATAGGTTTATGAGTGACTTTAGGGAAGTTTACAAACTGACTCTGGAAATATTATTTTCAAATCTGTATTTGTTCTTCTTAGCTGGAAGCTTTTAGTTTTGCTCTTGAAGTGTTCTTCCTTTTGCTCACTTCATTTACTATCTGCAACGCTATTAGTGATTCTTTATCTTCTACAGAATTTCTAATTTTTTTTTAAACTGACCTTGAAAGTATTCCCATCGTTATTTTTTGTACGTGTTTGTTAGTTTCCCTTGTGCCTTAGAGTGTTTCTGTATGTTCACATTTGTTTGGTTTCATTTATTTATATATGGATGCTATATTTATGTCATTTCGTTTTTTTTTCTAACTACTAGTGACTCCCATGAAACTACATTTGGTTGGAATGCATTCTGCTGCAATTTTCATGTGAGTGTTGACGAAGTTTTCGTATTCATCATTCGAAGAAAGTGTTTCAGATATCTCCTGATAAAATGTGTTTCTTACAGTCAACGGATATTTTTTGCTATCACATCAATTGTTAAGTGACCACTAATCTTAGCGTATGGTTTTGAGTATTTGTTTCGTATTCCTTCGTAGGCTAAGACGTATCTTTGCTATGGCAATTGTGTGATCGGAGAAGACGCTTTCCAAATATTAATATGCTTAAAAATTAGAATACTATTTATCCGTTTCTTGCTTATGAGTATATAATCTATCTGTGATTTACCAATTGTATGGATAGTTGTAAGTCCATAAATTTCCCTCCCTTTTTTGGAATTTGGTATTGAGGCATGTTAGTCTGTTTTCAAGAGACAATTCTGTTTGATATTTCCCATTTCTGTTTGACGAGTTGTGTAAGCAGAATTTATTGTTTTCGTCCTTGATTCTATCACAAAAGAAGACATGATGGTCTTCTTTTATTGATTACCACGTTAAAATCATTAAAATGATTTAACTTTCCGAAATTCCTAAATCTGGAATTCCTTTTAGACCAATTATTTCTGGGACTGGAACTGCATCCCTGACATCACTGAAATATTGACCATTCTATAAACTACGAGTAGCAATTCGTACATCAAGCATTCTGGTTATTTACTTAACAAAATAAATGATATACAAATGGAAAACAAATCCCCAAAAGTCTCGATATTACCTCATTAAACACAAATATTTTAGTTAATGAATGTATTAAACATTCAAAAATCACCTCAAGTAAAACAGAATTACTTTACTTTTACTTGTCAAAAATAACTAATATGTACACATCATCCACTCAACATTGTTTTTCAATCGCATTTTTTATAAACAAACATTTGATTTACCCATGCGTTTGTCTTTCACTGTGGCCCTGGCATGCATTTTTCTATAATTTCTTGAATAGGGTTCGTTTAAATTTATACTTCCAAAGGATTCCAGCTATTTTCGTTATTTTAATTATACAGAATTCATATATCCACGGAATAATAATTTAATGATAAAAATTACAGATGAATTGAAACAAACTGAAGATTTCAACTCTGAAATAGAAACTTAGAAGACCGCATATTTCATAGATAATTGATACTAATAGATAATAACAATTAATTGATACTAATAGATAATAACAACACTCTAGAATTTAAAGTTCATCATAAATCTACTCATTAAAATGACCAGAAACATTTCGACTTAATTTATAACTCAAGAAAAGTGGAATAATCGTAGAGCTCTTAAGATTTAGACCTCTAAATTATTAGAAATCACTTTCTCGCAACTTCTGTAACCAAATCTTTTTACGAAATTTCAATGTATATAAAACTTACAAAATTCACAAACGTAAATGTTTTCCAAAAATTTCTGGCTATAATTTTTCAAATAATAGCCTATTGCACATATATTTTATTTGACGCAAGAATTCAACCATAAACATCGTCGAAAAAACCTAAACAACCATCGAATTAAACCAGTTACACACTCTTTAAAAATAATTCAGGATATAATTAATTATAAGGTTAGAAATACCAACATCAAATCTAATGTGGGCGTTAACAATATCCATTGACGGAACATAAAGAAAACATAGGAGAGTGAAACATCACATTCCATCTGCAAACAAATTTACAAACATAAAATGGAAACAAAAAATGCAAAATTCCGACATAATTAAGAAACTAATCACATCTTTAACTTTAAAGATTTCAACTGGTTAGTTAATATACATAACAAAAAATAAGCACCGAAACATTTTTGAATCTAACATTATTTCTAATTACAATACAATTCAATAAAGAGCGAGATTTTTTATTTAAAATTATCTCCTTATTTAGTCAAATTAGTGCTAAAAAGTTATCATATCTTTGAAATAATTTTCATCGATTATTTTTTCATTTATATTCACTTTTAATATTTTTTCACTGATTCTTCCAAAATTACCTAAGCTACTTAATAAAGGAGAGAGAAGATAAAGTAAGCGAAGAAAATTAAATAGAGAGACATTGACAGAGGTAGAAGATATATATATATATATATATATATATATATATATATATATATATATATATATATACTTTAGACTTTGAAATACGTTTCGCTCATTAATTACGACACACTGTTGAGAAACAGAACACCTCTAAATAAAGTAGAATGTTATAAGTGTTCTCATTTTTTCGATTAATTTTACAGAAGAAAATTAAATACATTTCAGAATATACGGCATTGTATATTAAATTGGTGAATAATTTAACTATAAATAAAATCATCCGCTGAATATTTTATTTTTATACGTATCGATGCGTTTATACACACACACACACACACACACACACACATATATATATATATATATATATGAAATACAGGCATGTTTTTCAATGCATAGTAACCAAACCTAAAATCCTGAGAACATAAAATAATTTTCTCTTGGGAGACTAACGTAGATATCTGATGTTACATTTGATAAACGTTACTTCAGCATATACAAAATATGAAATTTTCCACAAAATAAAGTGAAATACTGATTAGGGTAAGATTTAAGAACATGTTTCTTTAGCTGTTCTCTTATGGAACTAACGAGATCAGATCGATGGTAGGTGCATGACCTAAATTATATTCATCAGTAAGGGTTAAAAAAGCAAGTGTAATGGGTTACAAAAGATTTAAGAACAAGATAAAATGTATAGAGAAAGGCTTTCAGAAAATAATCACAATGTTTTTTTTTTTATTTCATCATCTTGTCGTGGCACTAGCACGGATATACCTGACCCTCTCTCGCCGCTTTTCCCTATCGTTCATCGCCTCTGGCAGGTCTTCCGGGCTACATCCCGTATCCTCACATAGCTGCTGAATATATGTTCGCGCTTGTCGTCCTGCTTTTGCCCGGCTATATGTTCGGGTCCATAGGAGTACATCACTTATGAGCTCGTCCCTGCTTCTCCAGCAGTGTCCTGCATGTCTGGTTCGTCTAACTTGGATAGTTTTCGTAATGGGAGGCAGGTGGCCGTATAGTTGGTGTCTTGTGGAGTGTTGCTGCCAGGACTTGTTCAATATTGCTCGCAGCATTCTTGTGTAATTGCCGTCTAGCTTCTTCTCCAGCCGTCCATGTAGTGCAACCATACAGCAGTATCATGTATTTGAAAGATGTTGATCCTGCTGTTGTCGTGATTAAGTATGATAGTTTCTTAAAATATTCGAAACCAAAACGATGACTAAGCAATCGTGTTTTATCTTATGCTAATGTGCTAAGGAAAGGTACGAATGCATATAGCTATGTTAAGCAGTAGAATAAACCATTCCATTTAGTTTTAGTATGGAAACAGATTTCAAACCAACTTTGCTCTGTATAAGGAAATCGACTGTATTGCTTCCTGACAGTGTGGGAGTATATATATATATATACGAGGATCATTAAATAAGTTTCCAGACTTTTTCGTATGGGCATTTTTATTGATAGTTCACACATGAAACTCGAGTCCCTTTCGATGTAATCTCCTCCGGCTGAGATGCACTTGTACCATTCTAACAACCTCTGGATAGCCCCATGGTAGTCCTCTTGTGTGAGTGTGTCAATGACCTTCGTCACTGCCTTTTTCATCTCCTCAATTGTCTCATGACGACACCCTCTGAGCTTAGGGAATAACCAAAAGTCACAAGGAACAAGGTCTGGACTATAGGGAGGGTGAGGAACTGTCTTGATGCCCATCTTGGTTAAATAGTCTATGACAAAGATGGAGTTGTGGACTGGTACATTGTCCTGGTGGAAATGCCACTGACCCGATTTGAAGAGTGCTGGGCTCTTCCGACAGAATCTCTTCCTGAACTCCCTTAAAACCTCAACATAGTAACCATAACCCTAACTCAAACCCTTTGGCTAATCAGCTCTGGTGAATTAAATCCCTTACTCATCATCCCTCACAGATTCCCTGCTTTCCTTGAATCTCTTATGCCACTCAAAAACTGATGCTCGATTCATGCAAGATGGTCGAAAAGTAGTCTGAAGCATTCCATACGTTTCTGTGGCATTTTTTCCAAATTTAAAACGTGATTTTATTGCATATCCTACTTCTAAAGTGTCCTCACGTCCAGATTGCATTTTTTGAAATTCACCGGCTGTGAAAATTAGGCTTTAGTTGGGTGTATTCCAATTTCTGATGTAGCTGTTCATTTAAAGCTGAAATCATAAAGATTGGTCAGTCATCTCATAAGATGTATAGTGATAACCTACTGAATTTTCAAGAGTCAAGACAATTTTAAATGCCTGTATAAAAAATCCTGGAGACTTATTGAATGCACCACATATATATAAATTCAATTTTTCCCTAACTAGAGTTTAAGACGATAGGAAATTATTCAAATACTCAAACATAATTGATTTTATTAGATTTCAAACTTCAAATCATACCAGAAACGCATGTTGGCTCTATGTATTTGTCCTCTTATCAAATACTGTTCATTAGCAATTAACTAAAATATGATTAGATTGAGAATGACATAATACGAAATTAAAATAGAAATATCTTTCAGTATAGATTAAGCATCCACCATTTTCTTGTCCGGTAAAATAGGGAATGAACACATGCGCACATGTTGGCCGTTTGGCTGTTGATATGATTCTGATTATCGTAATTACTCAATCTTTGTGCATAACATATCTCCGTAACTGAGAACGTTTCTCTTTTATTGCTTCATGTGAATAAAGAAAAATAAAACAAGAAGCTATATGGGTCCTAAACATAGCAAGAACTTAAAGAACAATCCTACAGTGCTTCATGTTTTCCACTTAGTATACATTTCTTTACCGAGATCTAACCTATAGGACTTTTTTATACGAAGGAAACATGACTGTTAGCATGACTGCAGGGAAAGGATGTTCATTTGTGATACAAAGAGAAATTGTCAAATGAAACACAAGTAAAATTAACAAGCAAGCGTCTCAATTTGAAAAAAAAACCTCTTAGTTTCTGTTACTTGCATCTCTCCGGTGTTAGCTAAAGATGACGAGGAATTGGATCTAATGTAAACAGTGAAATAAAATATTTATGCCAAAGAACCAATCAATGTCCTTGTAAATTCCGTTGGAAAACGTTAGCTCCGCCTGTACAACTCCAATGAACATCAATAATTTTCATCAAACAGCTCACACCTTTTCCACCGTAAGCACTCCTCTGATTTTTTTTGTTTCTTCTTTCTCTGGCTTTCTGTTAGGTTTTCATTTTCTTTCTCGATTTTTCTTTCGTTTTCGTCTGATTAATGGGAACACAGAGAGAGAAAAAAAAAGACGAAAAATAATTGCAGCAATTCATTTAAACTGGTAACGTTTATTTCTTTTCTGATCAAACAAGAAAAAATACAACCACATTTTTTCTTTCTTCCTCGTTCTAAAGCACTTCTTTTTATTTTCGTTACCTAGCACACAATGTCACTGATTTTATTTCCCCCCTTGCTTTTTTTCTCTTCAGTTAACGTCTTCGTTTTCCCTGACTAAAAAATACCAACATACACACCTACACCCCTTATATATATATATATATATATATATATATATATATATATATATATATAAAGAGAAAAAGGGGAATAAATTGACGGTGGGTTAGTAAAAACTTAAAAAAAGAGAATATATAGAGAATGTATTTATTTATAATTGAATATTAACCTTATATTTAACACTGCAGTTGTTTCAAACCTCGTAGTTAGAATGCAATCTTACGATGCTTTAACCTAAAATTATTTTCGAATGAAAGAGTGAGATGGAAAATGAAAAAGAAATTATATTTTAAAATCCCCTTCATACACATGAATATATGCAAAAAAAGTATTCTCATATATATATACATATATATATATAATCGGAATTTTTTCAATATATAACATAATATAGCATGTTTCTCTGTCTGTCTGTCTCTCTCTCTCTCTCTACCAATTTATTTTCTTACAGTTTTCGATTTTTTTTAACTCCAACGCGCTTTCTCACATTCTCTCCTTCTCTCTCTTTATATATATATATATGGAAGGTTTTCGCATACTGATTTTAAAATATCAACTTTGCTGTTTCCTTTAGGATATTGGCAATTCGCAATGTTCTGCAATGTACCGCATCCTCAGCAAACCTCCTTCATAATTTTTTAAAGACTATAGAAATCTTAAGATGTGTTGCCTCTAAGAGTTTATATATATATATATATATATATATATATATATATATATATATATATGTGTGTGTGTGTGTGTGTGTGTACATCTGTCAGTATGGATGCGCATTAGAGCGTGTATGTTTTTGTGTGCGTTTGTATGTGAGTTTCCTAGTTCTCATCGGTGCCTATCAACCATTTGTTTCAGAATTCTTCTTGCAGGTATCGAAGTCGTCCATCCCGAGATGGCATACCGCAATATCTGACGTTCATTTTATTACATTTGGTTCTGACTCCCTATACACACGCACAAAATCCCACAATCTTTTTTTTTTTTTACTTCGTTCTTTTTTCCGACATATGTTTTCCTGTTGCCACTGATTACGCACGCACGCACGCACGCACACACATGTCTGTACGTGGGTGCGAAAGTGAATATATATATATATATATATAATTTTATAGACAGTCTCCTATTTTTATATTCACTATCATTTTTTCCTTCTCAGCAAATTTTATTATTTCTTTATATCAATAGTTAACCATGAACATAAGCCTAATGATTCTTTCCATCAATCCAGTTTTTCCAAAGTTTATTTTCTACCCCAACCACATTTCTAAACAATTGTCTTTTTTGTCCTTTTTCTTATCCAGTCTTTCGGCATCTCTTTCATTTTTCTCTCTATATTATCTGAATATTCATCAGTGTTTGTGTCTCTGCCACTGACAGTCACCTTGCTGTCGCTCTTCGACAGCCTCCAGTTGCTCCGTTGTTCGAAACATCGGTTTACCCGCCTCTTTGATGTCGGCCATTTTCGTGGCTGGTCTCGTTCCAAGTCCGAAACACACGGACTCTGCAATTACGCTTGGAACAAGATGAAACTGACCAAAAATTTCCGTGCGAGATGAAGGTGAACACAGTGGAAATTATTTGGGTGGTTCCCGGAAAAGACAAACTCCGCCAAAAGCTATGCAAATGTTGGGCGAGGAATAGTGACGACACTGCAGGAAGCGAGTAGGCTGAGTTGGACATGGTTAAAAGAAGAAAAAAAAGAAAAAGCAAAAAAAAAAAACAACAAAAAACTCTGCTTTAGAGACGACGACGGTTTAGATAATTTCTCTACTGGATATTTCGTGAATGTGCACGTGTTAAACCTTCATAATTATCATTTCATGGGTAAGATTTTTCCTTTTTTATTACTCATGAAATTTCATACGAATCACTTCTACTTATTTCTACCTCACTCTCTCATTTTTTTATCTTTCTCTTCATCATCAGATGATGAAATCTTGTATTACCGTCTATTTATATAAGGTGGCACATAAGACATTTAGCATTTTTAAAATTACACCAGAAAGGTAAAGAATTTTTTTTCTTTTTGTTATATGTATTTTTACTTTTCGAAATTACTTTGAAGTAATTCTAAAGAGTGATATCTTTCAAATTATCTTCGTTTTAAGCTTCATATACTTTATTTTTTTAAGTTAATAAGGGATTTTATATTCACCTTATACAGACATATATAAATACTACATGCTTAATGAAATGTTCACGATGTTTAATGTGTAATCATTTGCATGGTGAGGATTTTTTTTAATTCTTGAATAATTCCATGAATAGAATTCAATGTAATCATTTCTTTTTGAATATTCGGATTTGCTTGTGAATGAAGACCAGACTTGGGAGTATGTATTTACCAAACACCTCAACCACAGACAGAATGTAAGACATGATCTTTTGCTAATCATAGCACACGTGATTGGAATCAAGAGTTTCCAGATGGGTTGCGAAAGAACTCGATCTGCCCTACTACTTACCATTCACCTCTACAACCATATGGAGGTGCCCGTGGTGTAGTTGTTATCGCCGTAGGAAATGAACACGGCGATACGAGTTCAAATCCTGGACCAGACTGATTGCATTTCACATAGCACTTATACCCTTGGGAAAGGTATGAATCCAATTATTCTCCCTCCAGCTATGGGTAAATAGTAGGACAGACTAGGTTCTTCAGCCTTGGTTAGGCAACTAATCTAGGAGAGGGAAAACTCTGAATTCAAACCTGTTAAACTCCGCTTAAAAATTGACCTTGTGTCATATCCTGCCCGAGCGGAGGGGTTGGATAAATAGTACCTCTACAACCATACTTTCTACAATAGAAGCTCGAAATGAAACACAAACAGCCTCATCAAGCAAGTATGTGTGTTTCTTTATATGTTTTCTGATTGTGATTTGGTATGGAACGTAGCAAGACGTCTAGATGAGTAAGAATGATTTGTACAATATTGGAACCTTTTGGTTGTTTTAGTTGAGAGTGGCATTCATCTAAAGGAAAAGTAAATTGCGGTAAAAAATGTGTTTGATGAACAAGTATTGTTATTTTATGTCAAAGCAGATTGCTGTTGATTACAAAATTGGACGTTTTACTTTGTTGTAGTAATAGATTGGTTTATTTGGATCAACTAGAAATGTGCTGTGACGTTTTATACGTTTTAGATTGAGACATAGAAACATAGACAAAGAAAAAGAGACAGAGAAAGAAAGAGAAAGAGGAAGTGTGGTCTGGTATGGTTTGTTTTGGTTTTATGGCATATCAACTATTGTTGGTTATTTAATGCCAAACCCTGTTATAAAATATACATATAATATATGATTTGTAAACACATTTTTAGATGCACACAATTTAAGGATCAAACAGTTCTATTTCTAACAATTCAGTTTAGCATTAGTCAACATTTAAATGGTTCCAATATTGCTATGTATCACTAAGAATTCAATCAAAAATCACTCATTCTCTACACACAGTTAAATTTACGAACAATTCTATTTCAATTAATTCAATTTAGCATAGGTAATTTGTTCGCACTCAGTTTGATTGTCAAACAGTCCTATTTGACCCATAGATAGGACCGTATCAAGTGCTACCACTCCGGGACAGAGTGGCCTCGGGATTGATGGCAATGAAGAAGTACTCCACATTCGCCAAAGCTCCAAAAGTACTGGAGCCTCAGATTGTTTAATGTCATATCCAGGAAACTCGATGTGCGGAGTTGTAGTCGGTGTATTTTACTGACCTAACCGACTAGGCTGGAAAGAGGGAGAGTATTCCAATCTAAAAGTAATTTAAAATAGACCTATTAGACCCATAAATTGAACTGAAATACGTGTTACGACTGTGGGTCAGAGCGTAACATGATATGGAGAGTTGAAGTTAGAAAGTGACCGGGGGAAATTTCTTGGTGAAGGAGAGAAAAAAGAAAGAAGAAGAAGAAAAAGAGTCTATACTATGGACAGCTGAACTCTGAGTGACGTAGCCTAAACACTGGTTGAGAGTCAATCAGTCTTTAATGAATGAATACGGTAATTAAAAATTAGTAAAAAAAACAAGGTTCTAGATCTTCTGCGCATGTGTTTAACTACCAGAAACACATATATTCTCTCTATGACACATGGATTTTAAAGTGATTTAGCAGCCAGACGCGAAAAGGTAAAAACAAAAATTGATCAAAAGCCATGAAGATGTAAAGAGAGACGAAAATTAGGCCCCTCATTTTGGGGTGTGCTCCGAAAAGGGGCCCACACCAGACGCGAACCTGTGATAACGAAACCAGTGTACAAACTTGTTAGCACTACAACAGAAAACCAGGAAGAAAAGTCAAGGTCTGTCTCTGCTCTCTTTGCCCTCATGAAAAGTTGTTTCTATTTGACAAGCTAACACAGGCGACTCAGTTTTCATTCTGTCTTTCTTTCTCCCGGCAACTACTTAAAAAGTGTTGTAGCGAATAAACGTTATGTTAGTAAACTAAGACAGGGTTTCGTATATTCGTCAAGTTTTCCCATGGTGAGGTTAGAGCAGGGTCGGGCAACCACATAAGACGTAGCGATACATGAATTAACCCATTCGTGCACGTGGTGGTAAAACCATATATTTGTTGTGTAACGGTACAACGTCCTATTCGATGCTGTGACATTACAACCTTCTCTTTGCTACCGCTATGGTAAAACAGTGGACTTTTAAGTAATTTTAACGATAGGGGAATCCACAATTCTTTGATGTCCAAAGCTAGAGCATTAATATTAGATGCAATTCAGTGTCATTTTCAGGATGCCTCATTTTGTAGAGTCTGGCTTCCTTACAAGGGATCAGGTCGGCATGTACAAAGTTCAGTTGAAAGACGTAGATTTTGAATGTATTCTGTAACACAGGACATCCTTTTTTCTTAAGTAAATAAATGAAAAGAAATAATTTTATTTTACGTTGTTTATTTTTATCATTACTGTTGTTTTGATCACGTCAGGTTTACACCGTTTGCATGTCCCAGATGCATTTAAAAACAAACTTTTTTTTTTCTTTTTTTTCATTCTGTTCATCTAAACAGCCAAGTCTTTCTGTCAGATGAACGCTTTCTAGTCTCGATAGAAAAAAAAAGCAAAAAAATATAAATAAATAAATAATAATAATAATAATAATAATAATAATAATAATAATAATAATAATAATAATAAAACGACGATGGAAGAAAAAATACAAAGCGGTCTTTCAATAACGAAAACCACGTCCTTATTTTGATGAAGGACAGTTTTGAATGAAATATTGTTTTATCAGCAAAAAGAAGCCAAACGTCTGTCTAAATCATGGAAGCCTCTAACGCTTTTTGAAAACAAACGCTATAGGTTTTCAATTATTACTACCAATTCTGTGAGATCAAATAATTTTCATTATTATATTTTACAGTAGCGTAGAATAAGTTTTTGTTTTGTTTTGTTCTTATAATTATGTGTATATCTATGCATTCGTGTCTGCGTCTTCGTGTATTTTTAGAAAAGAAAGGACGCACTTGCATTAGCATAAGTTGGTCAATCATTTATTTGCATCTTCGATTTTAATTATATTTCACTTTGTCTTTAAACCAAAAAAAATCAACTCCGAGAGTTTAGAGAGAGGGAAAGAGAGAGAGAGAGAGAGGGAGAGAGAATTGAAAAAAGTGTCTACATGTATTTGTAATTCTTCTTTTAACTTCCACTTCCTTCTTGCATCTCATTTATCTTTGTTATTTCTTTAAAACACAGTCTGAAACGACGTTTTTCCTTCTCTTAGTTTATATTTGTTTCCATGATAAACTTATCCGTTTCAATCATCTTTTTGTTTGTAGATTATTTTGGGCGAGACACAAAATCGAAAACAAAATGGAATCAACAACTTTTAAAAAGAAAAAAAATGAAAATTTATTTATTTTTTTTATCAACAAACAGTGAACGGAATAGGAAAATTACAAATTCACAGATTACATCAATTCATACAAATATTTAAAGTTTTAGAATTTTATATTTTAAATCTTTTTCTAGTATATCTAAAGCGATATTAGTTGAAGTTTCTTTGCTAGCATTTATGTACTTTGTCTTAAACATCGATATTCAGTTATCAACGATTTATACTTTTCAGAGGAGCAATTTTAAGACAGAATGCAAAAGAGAGTAAAAAAAAATTAAAGAAATAGAGTTGAAATAAAATTATCATTTGTTTAACAATCTCTAATCTTGCGGGAAAATTTAATGGCGATATAAAATAAAGAAATTCGTCAAAGAATAAATGATTGAGTGAGAGATATTTTTCAGAAATGGTCGCTTATGATTTATATGTGTTTAACTTTTGAGATAGAGAAAGCAACTCGTGAAAATAGCTATGACAAAATTATAATCAATTCTTATATATATATATATATATATATATATATATATATATATATATGGGTGTGTGTGTGTGTGTGTGTGTGTGTGTGTGAGTGTAGAACGTCAGCTCATTTTTAGCTATTTTATGAATTTAATTATATATATATATATATATATATATATATATATATATATATATATATATTGAGACATACAAACTTAAGTAGTCAAATACTAAGAGACATATGCTATTAAGAAGATAGCAATTTCATATATTGGTATTTCCTTAATTACATATGTCTCTTAAGTATCTGCCGGTTTATATATATATATATATATATATATATAACATAGTCTGATTTAAATTTTCTGATTTTCATTGTTGAATCATGGAAATGTACCTACACCCACACACACACATAGACAGACAGACACACACACACACACACACACACACACACACACACACACACACACACACACACATATATATATATATATATATATATATATATATATATATATATATCATATGAATAAAAAACGTTCTTACACATGCACACAGCCTTTATATACATCTTGAGAGACAGAGACAGAGATAGAGACCGAGAATAAAAGTGAAAGAAAAAGAAAGAACTATTGAAAATGACTGCAGGAAGTGAGAAAATAATGTGAATAAATAATGATAGGAAGAGAGAGAAGATTAAAGATTCTAAATGATTCATGGCTTTTTAAAGATACCGGTAAAAGCAACAGACAAAGAGTTAAATGAGACAAAGGTAATCTCGCTGAATTAAGAAATTTTAATGAAAAAAAAAAAACCAATTAAAGTAGTCTGAGGTACATTCCACTTGTTTTTTAATTTGTTGCTAGGTAAAGATTTATTAGGTTTAAATCGCAATTTCCCAGTTCTATTTTTTACGTGGTGCACACATGATCGCAGCTTCAAGAAATGTATTAAAAAGATATATTGGATCCCTTGTGTGTCGAAATTTTTAGAATTGTTGGCTATCAGGACATTGCAAGTGAATTGTCTTTCGGGTGTTGATTTTCTCGTTTTTTTTTTTTTGTTGCTTTTGTAATTTAACATAATACAACGCCATTTTTTTCCAATCACACGTAAGTTTGAATATTCTTCTATTTCAAACTATATTCTGATCGATTTAATGCTTTCCTCCATGTCATTCGTAGCTCATCACCGAGAAACTATATTCATAGCCATCAGATGGCGACTTTGGAAAGTCTTACTGAAAAGCATGAAAAACTGCCTCGTACATGATATGACTTTTTTCTCATTGAGTTAAATTTTAACGTTTTTTAATCTTGTTTCTCCAATAGTTTTCAATAATTCTAAAATAGAAAGGTATTTTTTAATTATCTGGATTGATATTAATATTAATATAAAGTATTTCACACAGTTTCGAAGAAGATTGTCTTTGCTTTAAATTAAATAACATCATATCAATTTCGACACACCTTTATATTTCGCGAAAGATTCCGTTATTCTTATTTACATAATATCGTTTATGTTCAATTAATGTCAGTTTTCCGAGTACATTCTTTTGCTGTAACCTGCCAGTGACTCAAAGCTAAAATTTTCGATACAATAAAAAACGCAAAATCATCCGTGACGTCAGCTAACCACAACGTTATACCTACATATCGAGTGGATGTTCGTAGCCAACACTAAGACTGTTTTTTCGCTATTAATTCTGCGAACTGACTCGTAGACACTTTCCTATCACAAGATAAAATAGGTGGTATCTAAAAGTTCCCCTTGTTAGTACAATGAGATATTCTATTATTACTATCATTTAAAAGAGAGATTCCTCTCTTTGGCAAATCAGAATTTTCTTCACTCAAGCCTTTTATGCCTATATAAACAGAGCAGTAACTAAGTAAGTAAGCAATTAGACATCAAACTAGGACCGTTTTCTCAAGAAGAAATAGACTCTGTACTGAGAAAAAATAAAAATAGAAAGGCAGCAGGGCTCAATAAAAGTGTGGAAGACCAGGAAATTCGACGACATACTGCTCAGACACTGTAATGCCGTATATAATGAAAATCCTATAGACAAATGGATAAAGGGATACATCCTCCCCTTCGCTAAAAAGGGCGCCCTCGGATTAGCCAAGAACTACTGAGGTATAACACTTACGTCCATAGCGGCCAAGATATACAATGCCCTACTACACAACCGCATAGAACCCAAAATTGACAACATATTTTGGAAGAACCAAAATGGCTCCCGGAGAAATAGATCCACCACCTCACAAATTTTGACTATCTGTTGAATTCTTGAAGGTGTACACACAAAAAAACTACAGGCAAAAATATTATTTGTCGACGTTACTAAGGCCTTTGACTTTTTTAACAGAGGAAAGATGGAGCAAATACTTCTCCCATTCGGCCTACCAGAAGAAACAGTTGCCGCCATTATGATGCTCTATAGAAACACAAAGGTAAAAGTCTATTCCCCGGATGGAGACAACGACTACTTCAATGTTGTTGCAGGTGTATTGTAAAGAGACACATTAGCCCCATACCTCTTCATCATATGTGTAGACAACGTGGTTAGAATATCTATTGATAAAATCAAACGGTTTCAAGCTAACAAAAGAATGTACACCGCTAAAACAATTTCCGCCGCTGAAAACGCTGATGATATAGCACTTCTGGCAAATGAACCCACACAAGGCGAAACCCTGCTACATAGTCTGGAACGAGCCACTGCAGGCATCGGCCTCCATGTAAACGCAAACAAGACGGAATATATGTATCTCAACCAAACGTGCGTCAACTCCACACTAAACGGTAGCACACTGAAACTGGTTGACAAGTTCACCTACCTAGGGAGCAATGATGTACTCCTGTGGACACCTTCGCAGGGACGAGTAAAGGCAGGTCGTCCAGCTCGAACACACATACAGCAGTTATGTACAAATACTAGATGTAGCCTGGAAGACCTGCCAAAAACAATGGACGATAGGGAGGAGTGGCGAGAGGGGGTCAAAAATATCTGTGCTGATAGTGCGACATGATGACGACGATGATGATGATACGTGGGTATACGTTCCCAGCGTTGTGGAATATTTGCCTCTTCCAGTTGCCACCAGCCAGTAGTCGACGTGTGATCCAACCAATCATACCTGCAGACTCAGCTTAGCTGATGCCAGAAATCAACTAATCACTGCTGCTCTCTCAACCAGCTCTTTTCAGAGCTAACTTTCAAAAGTCATAACTGGCAATTTAGAGTTAATTTCAGAAAGTCTTCCGATAATCACATCTGGTTTTATTACTACACCCCTTGGCATATATCCCGAGATGATGGTGCAGCAGCCAACCAGATTGCAGCAAACCTGCATCACCTATTCCGACATCACTAAGCAGCAGACACCTGCAAAACCAAACAGCAGACCATTTCCAGCGTTTTCCGTTGCAACAGACCAGATCATTGAACAGCATTCTAGTCCATAAGCGAAAAATATGTTCAGACTATCATCAGTACTCTGAGGCCACATTGCTCCCCACACTGGTTAACCAAGGACTGAATAAACTGGGACATTGATCAACTAGCCTCTGCAGCATATTTGTCCCCCTCTTCGAATGTCTCCAGATTTCGGACCTTTGGGGCTACACCTACGACCTGCACCCAGCACTGAAACCAATGTGATCTTCTAGACTAGTTGTCGCCAACAACTTTTAGACAGCCAAGCCTACACCTTTCGAGGGCACCGACTTTCATCGCCACTGAGACAACAAATATATTTTACAGCAGCAGCGATCTACGCCCATGCAACCATTCGTGCAACATTCACTCAATAAAGGCCTGGTGTTTTAAACTTGCCCTCTTGTCCGTATTATTTCTCTAGTCCTCTGTCAATCACTAATTTACAAGCGTTTTCAGGATCGATGTATTTATCGATTCCCCCGCAACACTTTCATCATAATATCATCGACATTTTTTTGAAATCAACACGGCGACCCGAGTTCAAACTCTGGGCAATACTATTTGCATTTCACATACTGCTCATACTCTTGGAAAAGAAATGAATCCTACTCTTCTCTTCCCAGTGACAGATAAGTAGTAGAATAAACTGAGTTTTTCAACTGTGATAAAGCAACCAATTGAAGAGAAAGAAACACTAAATTTAAACTCTTTGTATTCCTCTAAAAATTGACCTTGAGCAACATTCAGGTCGTGGGAGAGGGCTTTGGCAAATGCAAAAATATGTAGTGAAATTGGTAAAGTCGTTTTCACCGTTAGGCAAGCTACAAAAAGAAACAAAAAAGAACAGGTTTTCGGGTTTCATCGTTGCCATAATGTTTATTGACCGCTTTGTGCTGCTTCTCAACGCCTGAGACTTAAGCTCTCAGATGTTGCGAAATAAAAGCTCAGAAAATACGAGAACCAAAAAAAGAAAAGAAAGAAAACTAGTAAGAAAAAAAAATTGAAAATATCACATTGCTTCATTTTATATTAAATTCGAGATAACAATTTACGTTTGATTTACATTATCATAGAGACACTCCTTTTCTTAATAATTAGACTGCATTCTGACGCTAAAAATTGCTAGTTATTCTTTTTGATGTTTCAAAACCCGTAGACACGGCAAAGCGTTTGACAATATACGTATATCATTACTCCTACGAACACACTTCTGTTAGAATACAGTGTAAATATGCTATCTTGTAATTTACACTCAATGGATTATATATATATATATATATATATATATATATATATATATATTCGCGCGTGTGTATGTTTGTGTGTATGCCCAACCCCTCCAGAATGCTAGGGTGCGTTACAATATTAATTTTTCAGTGGGTTACAAATAATTTGACTGTCCCTTCTCTCCCACCGGTTGCTTTACTGAAGCTAAAGCGAAAAGTCTGACCTACTATTTACTAATTACTCTTTGTGCCTGGGTACTATAGCTGTACTAAAGAGTCTGTGGACACCGTTGTGACCCCGAGTAGTAACAAGTTGATAAATGTGAAACCTTGTTAAACATAACATGCTTGTCCGCAGGGTCGCGTAATCTTCCAACCCCTTTGGATCACCCACCAAATTAGGGCTCGTAAACTTTCGTCCCTTACATTTTCGTGGCTGGTGTTTTACTGTCGTCTTCACTTCGACTCCCGAAAGGATATGAGTTGTCCCCTCTCTTCCGCCTGTCGTGTCAGGTGCACCAGATTTTTCAAACTCCAGTTTTCCTTACTCATTTTCGGCTTTGTTATTCAGCGACTACTGCCTAATTTATTTATTTATTTATCTATTCATTTAATTTCCTATGAGCAGTTTAATTACATTACACATGTCTAGGTATGTTTGCATATGTGTATGGGTCGTCCAAAATGCTAAAAGAAAAAAAATCAATATATATATATATATATATATATATATATTATTTTTCTCTACAAAAGTATTCCATGCCTGTCAGATATGATATTTTTTAACTCATCATCATTTCAGATCTGACTTTTTCTTGATTACACCCAGTGCTCTCATTATTACTGGCACAGAGATAGTTTTAGTGTGTCACAATTTTTCAAATTCTATTTCAAGGATTTTGTATATGTTTATTTATCATATTCTTTTGGTGATATTTATTTATCTGTTGGCACTGATTTATCAATTAGAAGGCATATCATTTCTTATATAATCCTTAACTATATTATATTGTGGATTGTTTTTTTTATCAATTATTTGGGATTGTAAATTCCTTAGAATAGTAGCTCCTGTGGCTTTTTTTACCCGTTTACTTTGGTGTTTATACTATTTTCCAATCATGGTTTTCTTTATTATCTATTTATGTTAGAATTGGGCAACTGTACATTAAGTTGTCGATAAATTCAGATTTTTCTTCACACAGTTTATATATTGGGTTTGATCCGTTATGTATAAGGTTCACCTCATATTGTTTAATAGGTAAATTCTGGTCCTGTTCTGCAATTATTCACCCCTCTGTTTCCAGTTTCAGTCCAGTACTTTTCAACAACCGGTTAGTTTTTATTATATCTATATCAGTTTTGTTTGGTTGAGTTGGGTTTTATGGTATATCAACCTTTGTAGGTTATTAAAGGATAAATTTTCTTTATGTTGTATAGCCATGCCCAACTAAACATACACATATACGTGCAGAATCATAACAAAGACACAATAAAAACGAGCGACACTGTTCTTTAGAAAAATCTCCCTCTCACTTTATTGAAAGGGTTGTATGTGAAAGGGAGCTGGAGACCGAACAGAACTGCAATATATTTCCCCCACACTTATGGCTCCTCAATCGGAGGCCTAGGGGCCAAGCCTCTCTGGGACATATTCCTCATTCCAGCATCTTCTCTCCAACTGATCTTAACTTCAACTCATCTGATCTCCGACTAACTGACTTCCTGTCTTCACCCGGTTTATATAATGATTCGAATCCCACTCTTCTTCCAGCAAACGTCACAATTTCAGTTTTGCTTTTTAACACTAATCTTTCTATCCAAAAATTCATTCATTTGTGCTCAAATGGTTTCAAGTATTGCCATGTAACACCAATAATTTTATTTTACATACAGGTAAACGATGTCAAGGATTCCACACTAATACTTGTATTTGTACAGTGTTATGTGGTTTGGTTGGGCTGGGATTTTGTCATTTTAAGCATTGTATGTTATTTAATGCCAAATCCTCTTTAAACGTATATATTAAATAAACGATTTGTAAACACATTTTTTAGATGATATTTTTAATGAGCATAAGCTAATTTTTAAAAAAAATTAGCATGATTAAATCGTATCTACCTAACACAAAGAACTCTGTTTACAATCAATCATTCTTTGCCCTTATTTAAATGGATATAGATATGATTTGTAAGAAGTAATTTCATTTTTAAATGAGTTAGAACTAATCTTTTTACACACTAGTATTGCTATTGTTTCTACACAGTTTAATAGTTTAGAATTATTGCTATGAAACACTAATAATTGAATTCCATATTAATGATTTGTTTGTTTTCAGTGAAGTGTTTATAGCTATTGCTATTTAACACTAATCATTTCATTCATTTTTTCACCGTCAGTTGCCAAGTTAAATGATTCCGGTTATTTCTACGTTTAACTAACAAACCAATTAAACATCAGTCATTTGTTTCGACACATTTTAAATGCCAAAAAGTTCTATTTGATCCATAGATAGGACCCTATTAGCTTCTACCACTCTGGATCAAAGTGGAAATGGGATCAATGGTATTGAAAGTGTACTCCATATTACCCCAAGCTCCAAAGCTGGAGCCTCACCATCAAATGATTGTATGTCATAATCAGGACACTCGGTGTGCGGGCGACTTACCTCTCTGTGGAGATACTGTCGGTGTATGGTACATCCCCAGCTGAGTGGGCTGGCAAATATCGGGATTTCTAGTTCATTGCGCATATTCGTCCACGTTAGAGTTTGTGTTCGTTGCCAGTTTTTCTTTTGTTGTTGATTTAGTCATTGTGCTTTTGGGCCTTTTTTGGTTTTTGCTGCCTCTATGATCTTGTGTGCTTATTTCTTTCGGGTTGAAATTGAGTTTACAAGCAAAATTATTACATAGATTAGAAAATTATTTTGTTCTTCTTGAATCTGTTTACAATCTGCAGCATCAAATATGTTGTAGTGTATAAGTATTTCGTTTCATCATATCGTTGGTTGTTTTGTGAGATAAGTTCTACTTAGATTCAGGCTTTTTTCACCATTTTCTCCCTTAATGTAGAGACGTTCAATATATGTCCTTCAATGATGTATTTTGTGGCAGCTTATTAGTTTCCTAACTTTAATACCCATCTTTTTTTCTGACAACGTTCAATTCATAAAAATAAGATAATTTCAAATTTAACGTAAATTCATGAGTTTCAAATTAAAAGAATTATGACTTGCCCTCTTAAAACTTTATTGAAGGATTGCATTTTTTCTCCCAAATTTATTTAAATAGTTAAATTAGGAAAAAGGTTGTAATAAATACCGTTAGTGAGAAGGTTATAACATTTCAAATAAGTTTAACGAAATAATTTAATCTTAATTATTGTGTACTATGTTTATTTTATCAGTCTTTTTTGTTTAGACCACGATAAAATAAAAGTATTTATTGTTGAGACATTTTTTTTCAGTTGTTTTTTCATTATGAAGATCTATCCCCTTGAAATTAAACAAAAGTTTTTATGTACCAATAAAGACATTAATAAAAACAAACTATTATTATCTAATTTACGATAATAATGAAAAGAATTCTGCTGATGAATTTAGATTTGAATGATATTTTAGCATAAAAACTCTATAAAATGAATGCATCAAATATTAAAAAGCATACATTAAAATAATTTTGAATATTTATTTACATATGTCACATGACTCCTGTTTATTTGTATTAAAGGTATTTACTGTAATCATATCCCGCACTTCAATACTGCATCATTAAGAATAATAAAATGAAAAATAAATTGCGATAAACATTTATTGTATTATTTACTTAACGCTATTTTTAGAAAAAACAATGTTATTTCTTGTATTGTGAATTCATTGTGAACAGCAACAAACACAAATAGTTATAGATTTTTTTCTCGTATCTCATGCTGCTAGGATTTGTCATGTTTTTGGTCAAAAATCATAACATCATCGGTCTGTAGTTATTAAGGAGGGTCTCTTTTTAAGTTCATTTTCATTAAGGTAGTATTCACTTTCATCATCCATTCGGGTATGCTTTCTTTTTCGAGTCATTTACTCAATTGCAGGGACAATCTTAATTACTTTTATATACATTTCTGCTACTTAGCTTATACTGATCGTAAGGTTAATTCAATATGTGAACTTTTCATTCCAGCGTTATCTGGTCATTTCTCACTCAAATGTGAGTGACAGTAGCTTTTTTTTTCACGTCTCCAGGATTCTTCTCAGTATTCTGGCTGATCTTAATAAAGTCTACTATTCATCAAGTGCTCCTTGTTATTAATCATTACAAGATCATATTTTTTTATTTGGATTAAAAGATCTATTTGTTCATCTCAAAATCCCTGAGAATCGTTACGTCTCTTTCCCCCGGGCGAATTCTGGTTTATGCATATACCATTTGGTAATATGGTCAATTTTCAATTTCTTTCGCTGGTCTCAATGGGTCATCTTCCATATCCATTGATGTCCATTATTATTTCAATCTGTATCTCTGTTGTATTCTATCATCAGTGTTATAATTTGATGGCTACACCTAATGCTTGTTTGAAACGAATAATGCTTTATAGTGAAGGTTGACAGTATGTTCCTGCTTTTCAAACCTATGCGTATTTTAGAAAATACTCATCTTTATTTATTGAATTAGTACGCTGATTGAGGAGGCAGAAATATGCAAAGGGCACAAGATTTATAAATAATTATCAGAAACATTTACCGTTGTACATATGAAACATAGACTCATAAGTATGTCTCTTTCTTACTCTGATGCTTTCTCATTCAAAAGTCGTTTGATGTTTCCTTTGGTGTTATAAAATCAGTAACATTCACTGTTTTTTTCGTGATATATATATATATATATATATATATATATATATATATATATATATATATATATATATATATAATGTAATTAGAAGAAAACTCTAAACGGTTTAAATAAATTTATTTCGGCGAAGAATATCATTAGACTCTTTATCTCATCAGATGATGGCGCAGGCTTAATTTTAGGTTTAAGAAAAGCAAATATGGATTCCAATCTATATATATGTATATGTGTGAAAAAAAAAAAATTAAATTCTCAGGCCAAAGTAAAGGAGGTCAAAATAATAAAATATTAGAAAATCAAGAAACCAGACAAACCGAGTTCCAGTAAATTAACCCATCCTAATATGAACATATGCTAGATTTTCCATACCAGGTGGATTTTTTTGAATAATGTAAGCTTGTAAATGAAACTATTATCTCGGTACATTTTTCAGTTTACTCTTTTTACGTGTGTTACATCCCTCAGTTAATGGGGCCATCAACCTTCTAAAAAACACAAATTATTGGCACTTATCAGGCGTCCTTGATTAATCCAAAAATGGTCAAAGGGAATTAACCACTCCAGAAAGTTAAAAACCCTAATTGTGAATTAATTTCTAATATTCTGAAAATCTCCTTCTCTACATAAGTCCCCCTCCCGTCCTATATGATCTGTTATTACTGAAATAAATGTTATTATTTCCAATAAAAATCATACAAAATAAATACCCCAGTTTTCATCAAGTTTAGGAGCTTCGGTGGCCCCTAATCAGGATAATTTAAATTTACCTTTATGACTGTATCTAAACACAAGTTTCTTACGTTCATTAAGCAGTAGTCTGATGTCCTTAAAATCGCTTATACTAATTTTTCATCGCTTCACAAGTTACGACTGCTATTGAAGCTATTCGCGATTGAAGACTGCCTATTTGCTACTTTTTTTAGGGTTAGCGCCTGCTTCTTAAGGTTCCATTAATATTTACATAGAGTAGTTTGGTTTCTAAGTCGTTGATTGGAGAAAGAGTATGTGGTTATACAGTCCTTGTTTCTAATTCCAAGTAGAGATGCCAATATAAACTATCTGTACATTATTATTATGTTCAAGGTGGGGAAATGCACGCTTGGTATACGGCGTTCTTCGAGTTGCCTCCTCCTCCCAAGTGGGATTCCTCTTTTTCTACAGTTACAGAACACCTCATCTGGTCCCCCACTATACCTACTTAATTCGTCTTGTAACCTCTTATCGTGGTTGTTTGTAAAAGAGTAACTAATTTTAAGGTGTTCTTATAAAAAATTTTTTGATGTGTTGTCCTTATTAAAGTGATTAACCAGAAGGTTCAGGTAAGTATTTACCTTTCTTAATGTTGGTAAGTTTACAGAATGTTATGTTTAACCAGATTACTCTTCTATCTCTATTTTTACTCGTCTCTTTGATTATTATTACTGTCACCAACCTTGACGAATCCATGGGTCCTACTACTACTACTACTACTAATACTACTACCTAAAGTTATGTTTCGTTGAATCCGCTATTTGTGAGTGCTTCGTTTAGCATAGGTTCAAATTAGGATGGGTTAATGTACCGGAAAACCTTTTGTCTGGTTTCTTAATTTTCTAATACTTTATTGTTTTGAAACTCTTTCCTTTCGTCTGAAAATTTGTTTTTGCATTGTTTTTTTCACACATATGCATATATAGACAGTAATCCATATTTACTGTTTTTCAACCTCAAATTAAGCTTGAAAATTATCTGATGAGACGAAGAGTATAATGATATTCCTCATTGAAATAAATTTATTATGACAATTTTACCAGTTTTGAGTTTTCTTCTGATTACATGGTATACGCTCTGTATGTGAGTTTTATTATATAAACTTGGATAGGGAACATACAACAATTGGTAAACATCAGGCACTCCCATAGATTTATATGAAACTCTTCATATATTCTATAAACGAATAATCCACACCCATCGTCTTTGAAAGCTGAAACGATATTACTGATATACATACATACATACATACATACATACATACAAAATATATATATATATATATATATATATATATATATATATATATATATATATATATATATTGAGAGAGAGAAAGAGACAGACAGACAGACAGACGCATACAAGCACACACGTACGCACACACATATATATTAAATGTGTATATGTATACACACACATATATATATGTGCGTGTGTGTGTGTGTGTGTGTGGAGAGAGAGTGATACAGATTGATAGATTATTCCTATAATTATTTCAAATTAGTCATTTTTCAAGTAGCGGAATAAACAATTAAATATAAAACGAGACTGAGGGCGAGATACGCTAACCAAGAGAGAGACTGTGGCAAATTGACACATATTGTTAAATATATTGTTCATAATTGTGGTAACACTATAATGTATCTGAGTCAGAGTTTTAAAAGCAATTCTGAAATCACTCCTTTTTCTTATATAAATCTAGGGCTCACAAAATTGCCGCGAATGCAAAACTTATTCAAAGTCATTAGAATGAGTGCTTTCATAATTATGATAAATCCCCTCCGGTATTGTTTGTTTATGATCATTGGATTTTTCTCACACACACACACACATATATATATATATATATATATATATATGTATATAATGCCTTTGAGATATCGCAAGCCCGATCGACTCTGTCGAGGAAAAATTATTCGGGCGATTAAAGTTATTATTAGAGTTACCCGGTATTCGATCAAAAATAGCAATGAAACGTATCTCTTCAAGTATAGGAAAAGGAAAACTGATTCTTTTTACAACCTAAAATTATGTCATCAAAGGGTCACAAGATACCTAGAATGACTTAAAACGATATTACTGAATTCTTTGATCTTGTGGCTAGCGCCTGACGACCGTCGAAACATCTGGTTAAAGAAAAGTGAGTTGCATCCCCAAAATATACTGCGATAATCAAACGAAGATCTGAAAAATGTAATTTAAAATGACCACCATCCCTCTTTTGGACGTCCGGTCATTGTAAACATTCGTATAATTGAAGATTCCACGGGGGAGCCAAAATATCTTTGTTGTCCAGATTGAAGACGCTCACAAATTTTTAGAAATTCATTTGGAAAAAAATATCCTTGATTAAACACTAATAATAGCTCCCCACTTACGAAAAAAAAACAAACGAATATTTGAGAGAAAGAAAAATAACGCATACTTCTGTCAACCAAACACTAAAAAACAAATTATACAATTAAGTAATATTCATATTTCCTTGTCTAGTTTCTTACTCCTAGAATGCCTGTACTTGTAAAATTATTGACTGATTGAGTGAAAATGGAGTCGGAGGAGTAAAATTATTTGGGGGCAAAAATAAATTTTCTCTCACTTTTGACCCCTGGTCGACTGATTATTTCAAATTTCAAATATATACACACACATATATATATATATATATATATATATATATATATATATATATATACATATATATATACTGGAAAACACTCCTTTCATTTTCAGACTTGACGTATATTCGACTACGAATGAGTTAATTTATTTTTCTAATGAACATCTACAATTTTTTAAAATCACAATTTTGACTTTAAGTAATGTTTCCATTATATCAAGACCAATTATTTTTTCTTTTTATTAGATTATTCTAATCTCATCCAAAAGATATTACTTAATCAGGCGCAGGAAAGCTCTTTGAAAAATGTAGTCTTATGTGTGTCTAAGAATTAACATTTCTAAAAATACGATTATTTTTTAACCTAAGCTTTTTACCTTCCTACGCTTATAAGCCTATAAAAATATACGATGTTATTATGAAAAAAACGTAAATCTCATATGCTTTTCAGGCCTCTTTATTCCGAATCTATGTTCTTTCAAACTCGTGCTTATTTATTGTTGGAAGTTTTTTGGTGACTCTTTTTTTGGAAAACTTTATGTACATTCTGCCTTTATTGATTATATTTAAGTCGAGTGGAAAAAATGAATATTCAGGGTGAAAAAGTTAAATCGATAAACTCCAAGGACGTCGAGAAGAAATAGAGGCATTTAAAACGGAAAACTGATATCTATCATACCCGTCGCCTAGTTGCTTTTCTTTCTGGTTTTTGGATACACACACACACACACACACACACACACACACACACGTATATATATATATATATATATATATATATATATATGTGTGTGTGTGTGTGTGTATATGTAAATGTATATGTATGTGTGTTTGTGTGCATGTGTATACCTGTGTACCTGTGTGCGTCTGCTTCTGTTTTTAGTATGAAAATATATATAGATTTATACACACACACATATATATATATATATATATATATATATATAAAGTAAAGTTAGCGACCATAGTCGAGGGTGACCCGAAGGCTCCCTTTTCGATAGCTATTACACCAAAGTGTAGGGAAGGGTGCTACTCCATTCCCTGGATTGCTCCACTTTACCCTTGAACCGTACCTTATAATGCTGAGTGTTAAGCAAGGTGGTATCAAGTTCCATTTTTAAAGTCTTTGGTATGACTCGACCTGGGATTGAACCCAGGTCTCCCGGGCCATTGGCGAACACTCTAACCGCTGGGCCAATGTCCCGGTTGTTGTTTAATTTATAGATGTGCAATTGTAAACAAAGATTTATGCATACACGCTTATTAAACATTTAAAATGGAAAACCTATATCCGTCGAAGCAGAGATGAACTCATAAGAGATGTACTCTTATGGATCCCCACACACGGCCGCGCAAAAGCAGGACGACCAGCACGAACGTACATTCAGCAGCTGTGTGAGGATACAGGATGTTGTCCTGAAGACCTGCCTAGGGCGATGAACGATAGGGAGGAGTGGCGAGAGAGGGTCAGGGATATCCGTGCTGCCAGCACGATATGATGATGATGATGATATCCGTCACATCGTCAATACACACACACACACACACACACACACACACACACACACACACATATTTATATATATATATATATATATATATATATATATATATGTTTGTGTAATATTTGTGAGTCTACGTGTATACAAGTGTCTGCTTACATTTAATTGATCTAATAACGAATTCATATTCGTTCTGATGGAAACTTTATTTAACTCATTTTAATCATCTGAATATCGTCTCAACTACTTTCCTCACCATAAATTGTTATTCCCTTTACAGAAAACTGGAAAATAAATCAAAACTTCTCTCTCACAATATAATTAGTTATATGACTATAATACTTGAAAAGCTTTTCCATCTTTATATGGATGTATGTATGTAGGTATGTATGCATTTGATAATGCTCTCTTTTGCCGATCTCGAAATAGAAGCGACAAATAGCTTAGTTAAATGAGAAATGTTGGACTACTTACTCAATGAATTTGTTTCTGGTTGTAAACCGTTCCGAGGATTTCCTTGGTAAACTCTGCCATTATTAGTGCTTCAGTTCATCTTAGATTTTACATGAAGTTTTGTCGGTTTCCCACTCAATCGAGTCGCACACATAAAGGGGAATTGCAATCTTGGGTTTTAGACAGATTTTAGGTTGCGAAATTGTCGTAGAAATTTTCTAACAGTCAAACATGTATTCTCATATGGCACGTCGTATACTCCCAACTGATAACGAGGACAAATAATTGAATTTCACGTTATATATGGAATGAATATTCGTAAGCACATCTGAAAAGATACTCAAAAAATATTATATTTATGTCATCGTGAATCGACGATCTGTCAAACCCACGGGATTTTACAACATCAATTATCTGAGGTTGTTTTTCTGTTATTTTAAATTGTCGGGATTCTTTGCCCTCGAGAACGATGAAATTGTTTCAACATAATTCGCTACATTTTCATTAATTTTTTTTTTAAATTAGAAATCTCATAATTTATACATTTTTCTATTGTTTTTAGAGAATATTTTGGGGATAAAGAATTGGTAATTTTCACAATTAGGTTCTTAACTTGGAGGTGTGATTGAAATGATTCCTCCTTTAATTTGCCGAACATCGTTTATATTGAAGAGGATTCGGTTTAGCAAACTTGCAATTTACATTCCAATGCAATTAAAAGAAAAAAAAATTGAAAACGCTTTACTGTAAAAATCCTTTAATCAGAATACACTCACTTATTTTTCTATTTTTCAAAATTGCTAGATTTTATATGATAGTGCATTGTCTTTTTACAATTGACATTGCTGAAAGTTGTGCGGAATCAGGTATAAACGATTTTATAAGTATTCTTTATTTTGTTTTTAAAAAATATATAAGAGCTTGATAATAATCCAAGAAAAAAATCAAATATCTTGACTCCCCAGTCTCCAATAACAATAGGTTTGATGCGGAATTATGAACATGAAAATCAAATGCTTACCAGGTCTTTGGTTTTCTAAGGAAGCAAGTCTGGTTCAACAAAGAACTCTCCATAAAAAAAACAAAAAAAAACTGAATGTACAGATTCCGCGCCATTGTTCTCTTAAACATTCTGTACTTCGCAGAAACTTGGATGTTATACAAAGTATATACTCAAGATTCTACGTTTACATGATGCGTCACTTACGGAAAATACTAAATGTCAACTAGTGACAGCATATTCCGAATTAATTCATCCGGCAGAAAATTCCCAGTAATGTACAATTTACTTGTCCAACAAAACCAAAGATGGACTGGCTACTTGAACAGACTTAAAGACAACAAACTGCCAAAAAAAAAAATCCTTTACTTTCAACTGAGAGAAGGGTCACGTAAAACAGGTTGACCAAAATCCATGCATTAGGACATCGTCAAAATAAACTTGGAAGTTATGAACATACCTTTAGACAATTGTCAGTACCTTTCAAAAAATTCTAAAAAAACTGGAGCAAAAAATCAGCCGGACATCGTCATCAGATTTGATTGACAGCTAGTAGCAGTAGTAGTAAAATGTAACTCATCCAACAGTTTGAAGGCAATCTGGTTAAATAGACTTATTGCTTATGTGGAAAATATTTCTTATGATATGAGTATATCGATTGTGAACGCATCAAAGAAAATTTACATTTTACGAAACAATACTCCTGCAAAGATTACATATTCAGTTCTTCTGAAAGTTAATCAATAATTATTTCTATGCCCTTGGAATTTTCCACAGTAGTTTTTCCGGGTGTATTTCATTGAAGTCTGAGTGACAACAAGACTTATCGGATCTCCAGGACTTTTCTAAATATCCTAGCCTCTTTTTCCTTTGTTGTTCAGTAAAATCGATTCTTCCTGTGATCTCCAGATCACCAAATCTCTGTTGGAAGGCATGGAAGTTCATTCCAAGAGGACCAACTGCAAATCGTATCCCTGCTTTTTTATTTTCCATGGTCTTTCAGCTATCAGGAGAGATCTGTGGTTTGGCCCTGTCTCTTGCTTTCTTTTATTTTCATGGCAAAATCTACTTGTTTACCAGTTCTTCTCTTTTTGTTAATTGATAATAGGTATGAACTTTTGACAAGGATTTCATGGTCCGGTTTTAATGTTCAGTCCAAGAGAATTTTATCTGTCTTATTTTCTTGTACATATTTTGATTGGTGCATATATACATTTGTCATTATGTTCAAATATTCAATTTCTTACACAGATCTCCAAGAATCTCAATTCCCATTCAGTCGTCCCGAGTTTTGTATTCATTTTGTAATTGTTTTATGCATTTACTTTTAATGTGATTAACTGATTCATCTTAATTAGTAAATGGTCTACACTTACCATTCACGCGTACATTTACAATATTTGCTTTGATATTGTCTTATGACATTATTTGGTGTTGATATTATTAGAGATTCAGTATAAAAGTTTAGGTTTCTCCTTCCTAACCATGCCCAGATTATTTCGTCAAATTTGATTACTTTACAGTTACTTTTCTTCCTATTTTGGTTTCCTATATTTTATTGTAGTTTTTCTGTTTATTATTATTATTATTATTATTATTATTATTATTATTATTATTATTATTTAATCCTTAAGAGTTTTTCACATCAGTATTAGCTGAGGGTTTTTCACTGGAGTTTGAGTGACAGCAAGTCTCCTCATGTCTCCAGGACTCGTCTCATTATTCTGGCCGTCCTCAGCAATGCTGTCGTTTGGATAGTCTCCACCCGTCCGCCAATTTCCAAGTCTTCCAGGCCTTTTAATAATCCTTTAGTTACTGTGCCAAACGTACCAATCACAATTGGCACAATCATTACTTTCGTGTTCCACAGCTTTTTTATTTCTCTAGCAAGGTCGAGGTAATTATCCTTTTTTTCACTTTCCTTCAGATTTATTCTGTGGTCTGCCAGGACAGCAAAGTCGACATTTTTGCAGATTTTCAGTTTTTTGTTGATTATTATGAGGTCTGGTGTTCTGGCCAGGATTAAGCGATCCGTTTGTATGTTAAAGTCCCATAGGAGTTTATGCGAGTCATTTTTTAGGACAGGTGCCGGGTTGTGCATATACCATTTGTTGGTATGGTTGAATTGAAATTTTCTTGCACATCTCCCAGTGGATCACCTTGCCGACCCAGTCGTGTCTAGTCTTATACTCTTTTTGTACTAATTTGCTGCATTCACTTATTATGTGATTGATGGTTTCATCTCTCACCGCACAGCCTACATTTGCTATTTTGTTGTGTTTTATCTATTCCCTCTTTGATATGAATGGTTCTTACGGCGTTGTCTTGTGCTGCTATTAGGAGGGATTTTGTTTCTCCCATAAAGTTTTCTTTTCTTAGCCAGGTCCAGGTTTTCTCGGGTGAGATGTTGTTTATTCGTTTAAAACGCCTATAGAGCTGTTTCCCACCCCATTCCTGTTTCCTAGTTATTGTCATTCTGTTGTCCATCGTGTCGTCAGTATCGTTCTGATGGCTATAATCAGTCCTCCTTTGTGTTTTTACTATGTAGTCTTCGAGTCGGCGTATCGATGCGTCAATGCTATCTTTGATACTGGCAAGTCCTTTTCCTCCCTCTTTTCTTAATGATCATAGTTTGTCTACGTCGTCTCTGGGATGTAATGCCTTATGCATTGTTATTAGTTTTCTTGTTATTTGGTCCATTTGTTTAAGTTCATCTCTGGTCTACTTCAGAAAGGATCCTGAATATCTAACGAGGGGTATAGACCAGTTATTTATTCCTTTGATAAGTTTTCGGATAGACTATTATATCTCGAGTAGTTTTCTAATTCTCCTGAGATATGTTTTTGAATTTTTGTTTATTTTAATTTACTTTTTATTAAGATTCAAATTTTTGGTTATTATTATTATTAGAGTTTTTCTCATGATTTTTAGCTGATGGGTTTTCACTGGAGATTGAATGATAACAAATCTCCTCAAGTTTACAGGACTAATCTCGGTATTCTGGTCGTTCTCAATAATATAGTAGTTGGGATGATCCCCATCGTCCTATTATTTCCAAGTCGTCCACCCTCATTCAAAATCCTTTGGTAACTATACCAAAAGCAACGATCATGATTGTTATAATCGTCACTTTCATGTTCAACAGTTTTATTTTAATTCCCTAGCCAAAGTCCAGGTATTTATTCTTCTTTTCCCTTTCTTTCGATTTTATTCCGTGGTCAGCTAGGATAGCAAAGTCCACAGTTTTGCAAGTTCTAGTTTTTGTTGATTATTATAAGCTCTGGTCGTCTAGCCGAGATTAGGTGATCCGTTTGTCCATATGCCAAAATCACAAAGATGTTGTGTGTATAATTCTCCAGGACAGCTGCTGGGTTGTGCCAATACCATTTTTTCTTATGATCAAATTTTAATTTATTGCACAACTCCCAGTAGATCACCTTGTCCAGCCAGTCGTGTGTAGTTGTATATTTTTTCTGTGCTAATTTGCTACATTCGCTTCTTATGTGATTGATGGTTTCGTCTCTATCACCCATAAACTTACATTTGCTATTTTGTTTCGTCTTATCTATTATCGTTTTGATATGCCTTATTCAAATGGCGTTGTTTTGAGCTGCTATTAAGGTTTCCCTTTCTTCGCCATGTCCATGTTTTGTTGTATGAGATGTTGCTTATTAGCCGTTTAAAACACCCATGGATTTGTTTTTCTTCCCATTTTTGTTTTTTGGTTATTGTCGTTCTGTTAGACTTGTGTTATCAGTATCGTTTCAGGTGGCAGTAATCAATATTTTTTCACGTTTGTTTATGTAGTCTTCGAATTGTGGTATCGATGCGTCAACGCTGTCTTCAATTCTGGCAAGTCCTCATTCTCCTTCTTTTGTTGATACCAGAGTCTGTCAACGTTATCTTTAAGATGTAATGCTTTAGGCATTGTCATTAGTTTTCTTGGAACGTAGGACAAGTAAAAAACTCTGTATCGGCTCTACTGATTTAAAGTCTATGCAAATGAGATCTGTCTCGGACAGAAGGTTAACTATCTAGCAATATCAACATCTCCCTCCTAGGGGGATCCAGACGAAACCTGTCGATCAAGTTGTGACGAGCTATCAAGTCCATCAGGGTACTTTCACACATTCCCAACCCACTCTCCCGACCCTGTCTATCTTAGTATCAAGGATCGCATTCCAATCACCCACTAAAACTATCTGTTTCAGATCGTGTGGGAACGGTGCCTACTGTCGAAAAAAGAAATCTTCTCTACAGCGATATTGGGCGCATAAACCGCGGCCACCCGGAACTCCAAACTTTTAACGGCACCATCAGCTACAACAAGTTGGCCCCCATCATCTGCAAAAACAAGATTTACATCAGCATTTATGATAAGTTCAAATAGCAGAGAGACCACAATGATGCTATGGTTGTTGTATACTGAAAGGACGACAAAGTTATACTCCAACGCCTGAGAATTCGCGGCGCAATGACGTGAGGGTCCTGCATTGCAGTAACATCCACAATGAGTTTCGAAAGTTCACCAAGCAAGTGCGAACACTTACTTGGATCCTTCAGTCCTCTAGCACTCAAAGTGGCAAGGTTTCGAGACATTAAGCCCATTTACCTTACTCAGTGTCGTTTTCGGTCTGGAAATCCAGAAAGACGGTGCCGAGTTCAGTGGTAACTCGGCCATCTCTGGACAGTCCTCCGATATCCTTAGGAAACTTCTGTTTTATAGCCCTATAAAAGGAAAGATGGACGTAAATCGAAACCCTGCCCGAACAGTATGATAACATTTTATTTAGAGAGGGGTGCTCCATTTCCGAGTGCCTCACACCCACATTGACCTAACTAGCCTTATTTAGAAATTGCCATTCGCCTTGGGTACGGCTGCCAGCCAAGCGAACAAAATTAGGTGAAGGGAATTTCCTGGGATTGTAGTTGAGAGTGTCATTGTTGATGGGGAATAATTTCTGGTGAAAGCTAACCTTAGAAATTTCTTCTAGTTTTTAGTTGGGAGTGGACTTTAGGAAGGGGAGCAGGATCCTGTGTGACGGTCTCCTGTGTGATGGTCTCTTTGGGTGCGTCCACTCTGGAGGTTGTTGCTGTGGGAGTTGAAATGTTGGGGTTATCTCTCTCCTGCATGTCCGGTCTACTGTTCTTTCTCGTGGAAACCATCATCCATCCTTTCCCTTCATCGAAAGGATTGGTTGGTGGATTGTTTGGGCTTGGGGCCCTGTATTTTGTCGGCTGCATTTTCCGCAGCTCGACCGACTGCTAGTTGGGTTCTTTGCTTCTTAGTCGGCTGAATTTTGATAAATAGCCCACTTGTTTACAAGACCAACAATGTTGCTTCCTGCCTTGAGCAACTAACATCAACCCCCTGTCCTTGTAGTTGATGGCGTCGGGAATGGCTGGGAAGCCTTCCTTTTTCATCCCTTTTCGAACTGATTGATTAATTCCGGGATAGGCAGGATGGTGTTGCTGTTGAAACATTGCACATATTTTTTCAATTCTGTCCCATTCATGATACTCCAGCCTCTCTTATGGAACTCTCCATGGCGAGGAGGTGGCTGGGCTATCTGCTGGTTTGTCTCTAGGTCGTTGTGCCAGTGGAATCGACGAATCCAGCGGGTCTAGTGATTTGGGAAGGGATGGCCAGTCCTTCTGCAACGTGCTGGCTTTTGGACTGGTGAGGATTGTTCCCTCGTTGGTTTCTGTCGGACCTGCTTTCTTCCAGGAGTTACCGGTGGCGAAGCGACTTTTGGATGAAGAACGACGTTCGGTAGTTCGCCGTTCAGGTCTTGGCTCGTGACTACAACAACCCTCCATGGCTGTTATTCAGTAACCAGGAGTGAGTGGGGTACTGTTGAACTGACCGCTTCTTAGTTGTGTTTTTTACTATTCGGTAGAAGGTCTTAACAGTCCTGCGCGATATAATGTAAAATATATGAAATAAACCTGTCGTAGGTCAAAGTAGCCAAACTAAGGTGCCTGGTGAGGAGGTCTTTATGTGTGCGTTCGTTGTCTACAAATTGCTTTCAAATATTCATAGACTTTCCCATCAGTAGAAGCATTAGATTAACCAATCAGAGGAGACTAACCATATATGAACAATGGCAAATTACAAAGTCAAGACTTAATGCTGCCCGACCTTCATAAGAGTGTTATCCTTCCTAGTAAGAGTTTTCGATCCATACTAGGCTCAGTCTTACCAAAGTCTTTTTTCCCGTAAGCTTGCATTTTCTCTCCAATTTTTGTACAGCTTGACAACATTTTCATATTCTTATACACAGCCACCACCAGCAATCACAGCAACTCCGCCAACAATCGACCATCTCTCTCCTCCTAGTTGCCTAAAGCAATTATGGAGGAAGACTCCATTACCAACATTAAGGACCTTTCGAAGAATTACCTAAAAAAAACAAAAAAAAAACCCGGAAGAGCCGGTAGCGGGACCATCAACGTTAACATTTTAATGGTCATCGCTACAGGCTTCAAAAACATCCCAGGCATCCTCACTCTTGCACATCCCACTGAGACAGAAAATCCCAGCAACACCAGTGTCCTGGATAACAAAAAACAGAAAAGCTCAGAACAGTGTAATAAGGACAGAGTCCGGAAGTATGCTCTCTACCTCAAAGGTACGGAAATATTTCCCATTCCGGAATTGGTTGCGGAAACCGAAACCAAGATTCTGTCCTATTTAATCACGGATTTGAGGAAAAATAAACTGGCAGGAATAAGGGAAGACACATTCAAGGACCTTTTGAAATCCACATGCATCCCATGCCGGTACTTCAGCCGGCGAATTTTATCGACTTGGGATGTCCTTGCTGCCCTCGGAGGATTTGGCCAAGAAGCTAGCCAGGAGCAACGTCACAACGATGGATTTTCGGCTTCTGCCAGAATATAAAGCCTTCACGTGGATTCGAGTCACCGTGTACAGCGTCCTAATGCAATTTAATGGAGATGTTATAGCGGCCTACATGAGCGCTTACGACAACGTAAAAGAAGTAACAATAGTGCGCTCGGCAGACGGGACGGCTCGCTGTGACTTTGTCCTGAACATCTGCCTCAGTAAGGAGAGTTTTCACATTTTTACCTATCATGGCCAAAAGATGATCGTGGCCGTGAATAGCAGGAGGCTACTCTGCTAGTCCTGCAAACAACTAGGTCATCTTCCCAGAATCTGCCCACAAAAGTCATTGAACAACATCCAAACCAACAGCAACATCAACATCAGCCAAGAAAAGACTATCAATCCAACTACTTATTCTGCCCCAAAACTTGGGGACCACCCAAAACCAGGAGCAGGGTAGACAAAGGTAACCGGGAAAGGAAAAATAATAATAGAACAAACCACAGGAGCAACTACAAAATCAACAACAATAAAGACATGAAGAACATCAATAACAGGAGTAATAACAAACGCTACAACAACAACAACAAAAAGCAACTGTAACAACACCAACTGAAGCAGCACCAACCGAAGCAGCAACTCAACCTCCGTCATGACCTTCAAAAAGATTTTTTTTAAATTTAAAAGTAACTGAGCAGTCTGAGGAGAAGGAGACCTTCAAAAACCTAAAGAAGCGGACACCAAAACGAAAAAACAGTGTACACAACCCAACATTCACACAGAATCGTAAGAGCTAGCACCTGACGTCACACAACAGCAGCTCCCAACACAATTTCCACGATTTCCACGTCTGTCACTCTTATCATCACCTACACAGGAAAAATTCCCCAAGCCCCCGCCAAATTCTCTTCAAACTCCCTAAGAATCCCCTCAGCATGAATACCTCTACTCTTCAACTCTCCCCTGTCTCTCACCGCCAAAGTTATTCGCCAGATCCAGATCTGTCAATAGACTCCAAGAGAACAACCCCCAACTAGAAGCCCACGTCTCCAAAGCCCGACCAAGAGTTAGGTAGCATCTTCTAAAGAAAACAGTCAAGAACTTTTAGGAATGACTTAGTGTTCTGCAGAAGCTGAAGAGCTTACAGCAGACTATCAATTCCGCAGAGCACTCAAGCAACTCCTCAGTTTCAATTAGATGGAAAGGAAAGACATTTCAGATACATATTTGTTTAGGAGTATAACTATAGTGACCACCTTTGTTTGCTCCGATGGGAGCCGCACGAAAGCTATGTGGAGTCTCATAAAGAAAGCCAATTGATCGGACATAAGCATGGCAGAAATAGAGCACCTTTCATGAAAAACAAACATTATCATATTGTTCAGAGCATGTCCTTATTTATGTACATGCACTCCTTCTACTGGTTGTTAAAGATGAAGTAACGCCTAGACGTCGGAAGCTTGTAGAGACAGCCGAGTTACAACTGGACTCGGCACTGTATCCCTGAGGCATGCAGTTGGCGTCCTCATCCCCAAGAATTTCCACGCGGTAGTCGACGCTGAGTAAGGTAAATGGGTTTCTGCAGTGCAATAGATTTACTTCATTTGCACTGCGGACTGTCGGGTGCTGGAGAACAAATACGTTGTCCTTTGAGCATACGACAGCCATAACAGTGTTGGGGTCTCTTTGCTAACTGGACGCAGCCTAAATGCTGATGTAAATCTGTTTCTTGCAGATTTTATTGCTCACCATGGCTTGGTCGACAGGTTTCGTCTGGATCACCCAGGGAGGGAAATGTAGAAGTGGCTAGATAGTTCGCCCTCTGCCCGAGCCAGATCCTAATTGGAAAGAGTATTAGTTAGAAGAGCTCAGACTGATTTTGTTAAATGTCCCACGTTCCATTCGGTAGAGTGGACTGATCATAGGCTTGAAATTTCAGAGTGCGGTTAGCTGATAGGTCTTGTCTGACCGGCTAGTGGAATTTCACTACCTCTTTACTGGAGTTACGGGACTTTCAGGACCGGCTAGAGTCTCTAATTCAGCGGGAATTAGTCGTGGTGATTCCCGGGAATAAGTGGTGGTGATCTCTCAAACATAGGATTAGAGATTGTGCTATCAAATACGGTCACCAGATCAACTTAGATAAGACAAAGTTCGCAAAATCTTTAGAAGCTAAGCTATTCCGGGCGGTGAAAAGTGGGGGATTCCCAAGCCGTAGATTTAGTCAGACGGGAGCTTGAGCGTGAGGCTAGCAAGCGCTACAAGGGATACGTAGCTAGATCTTGGTAAAAAAGAGTTCCCAACAAAACCGTGAAATGCGACGCGTTAGCACGTGAGGAAGAAGTACGAAGGTTCCCCTTTAGGCATATCGGCTCGGACAAGTTCAAAGATGGACTTCTGTGATCGCTTTGCTCGCTGTCCTGACCTCCTGGTTCAGGGGTTTCGTTGCTATTTAGCCGACTTTCCCCGCTAGCTGCGAGTATATGGTTACTGAATGCGAAGCCCGTGATGCGTTGAAGCAGGTCGGCCTAAACAAATCGTCATGACTTGATTGTACCTATACTGACGGATATGTTCAACCATTGGTTCCCCCAGGAAGATATCCCTGGTAGCGTTACCAAAGGCGGGATTAATTTTCTGAAGAAAGGTGACAGGTATGTTTTGGAGGAGCTAGATCATTACAGACACATAACTCGGCTTAACACAGAGTTAAAGATTTTGGCCTGGGTCGAACGGTTTGTCATTAGTGATTTGAACAGACCTGAGCAGAACTTCGCTGTGAAGGGAAGATCAATGTAAAATAACTTGCTCTTGGTGCAAGAGATCCTAAAGGGGTTAAAAGACCGCACCGAAGCAACGCTGATCAATTTAGATCAGTACAAGGCGTTCGCGATCGAGCAGTCGGTCCGACAGGGTTGCTCCCTGTCTCCTTGTTCTGGAGCCCCTGCTTCAGAGCCTTAAGGACAATAAGGCAAGTCCGGCACTGCGTAGCATTCCTTTTGCTGGTCATCTTTCAACAAAGGTATCCGCGTACGCCGATGAAATCACTGTCTTTGTGTTCCGCTGTTTGGACATAAAACCTTTAAAGAAGGAGGTGGCAAGTTACTTGTCAAAGAGTGAAAGTTTGTGGCTAGCTGCCTGGAGGGGTGGCGTTTCCCTGCCAGGGCCTTTCTGCTGGAGTGACGGACCCATCCGCATCCTTAGAGTGTGGTTCGGGCCCGGCTTCCGACTTGAGCGAAATTGGTCGGCAGTACGGGTCAAGGTTGATACCTACTTTGATACCTGGCTTCGTAGGGAGATCTGCAGTAAACTTCCGTGTAACGGGGGTCTAGGTATGCCTGATCTGGAGAAACACTGATTCGCTCTAAGATGGCTTACCTGGGCTGATCCTTGTCGACGGACTCAGTGTTGAAGCGAAAAGCAAGCGATTCCTTTCCTCGCTTGAAGTCAGAACCCAATGCGGAAATTCGACGTAACCTGAGGGGCGAAATACTGTTTGTCCGAGAATGCCGTAAGGCCCTTCGCAACCTTCTTGGGTCAAGTGACCTTTCTCGGTTTGAAAAGAGCTGTATCAGGAACTAGTTGTGGGCTCTGCTTCTGATACTCTCGTGTATTGACTCGGCTTGTCGATGGGGGAAGTTCGCTGGCATTGGAATTGGGCTCTAGGTTTGGGCTTTTTGAACAATTCAGAGTTCTCGCTCACCTGGTGGGTTTCACGGAACACACTTTTTGGCCTGAATTAAAAAGTAAGACTGTTGTTATATTTTGACCTTCGACCCGGCCCAAAAATACTATTCCAAGGTAATACACCGGAAGGAAGTGACACATTCCAATGGCCAGTAATCGAAAGAGATCGCGTGGGTGGATTAAGGCTTATGATATGGGACAAGGTGAAGGTCCCATTGTGCCACTACAGTGAAGCACCGGAAGAGAGTAACCTCTGAACTGCATGACAGTTATTTCCGCTTGATGACGATTAAACATTCGATTTCAAAGATCCAGTGGGCGATCGTGTGGGCGTTGAATTATTATATAATTGAGTTGAGTTGGGTGCCAAAGCAGTTGCCAGCAGAATTCCAGACACCTAGAGACCAGATGTGGTAGGGAAAGCCACACCCGATCGAGGGGGCCCTCGGAAAGCCCTGATGGAGTTAACCCAGCACCCTCTCACACGCAAACCTTACAAATAAAGTGAGAGGTAAATACAATTGTAAAGAAGTCTTCTTGCGTCGTTTCTTCCTGCGTCGTTTCTTCCTGCATCTTAATTGTTGCTGCGTGCGTCGTTTATTCATGCGTCTGTCTTTGATGTTGTGTCGTTGTGATGCTGAATGATGATGCAGATGACTATATAACACTGTCAGACATGCACGATTGTACTCACTGTGGCAGTGGCATGAAAGAAACAGCTGAGCACGCCTACTTCTGCGAGAAAGTTCGTCCGTTTAGGGATCATGTTGCTGCTTGACGTTAGTTTCGTCGAGGAAATCGTTTTACCTTCGTTTCAAGGTGGGAAGCATGTGGTGTTTCTCGTGATCCTAGCTGTAGCTATAATGGTGATTTGGACGACGCGATAGAAGACAAAGCAAACTTATCACATCGGGTCAAAATTAGATGTGATAGAAAACACTTGGATCGCATAACATTCGACAGAAGGTGGGTGCAGGCAGCGAGACTGGTAATATGAAAGGGGGCAACATTGGAGTCATCCTTCCCTCCTCTTCCAGTGCATGGCAACTACGGACCGGATCCCTCGGGACCCCGCCCCGATTGAGTAGGATTGTTTGTTCCCCTTTTTCCCTAGTTAGCAGAAGTTATCAGTCATTGTCCTCGGGATCTCTCCAAGATCTTCTCCATCCCTATTATTTATTGTCCTTTAGCCCTAGATCCTGCCCTATTTCTCTGAAGATCTTAGAATTCATATCTATATACTCATTCCTGTTACCCGATTAAATCCTCAACACAGCATCCCACCCTGCGTTGATTTTTTTCCTTTTAGTTTAATCTCCTTTCCTCACTAGGGCATGTCCGGCTTGTTTTTGGTCCCCTCTGCGACCGGAAAACATTCGGCCTCTATTCTATTGATGGGGGGATGGGAGGTAAACCGAATGGGTGGTTATTTTGTTCACTTTTTCACTTTTTCTTTCGGGATTTTCACCCATTTCCATCATTTTCATAAAATATTTATTAACCATTCATTGTAAAAATATCCGGGATTTTAAAATGATTTTTTCTCATAGAGCAAATACGGTATTTTGATGTTTGTAGCACACTTGGTGAAGAATGAATGACCAATCGTATTGTTGAATGGGTCGCTGTATGTGGCTAGCCAGGGACCCTTAGTTACAGAGACAAGTACGACAGCGCCCTCCCTGAACACTTGGGGATTCATGCTCCTCCTAAAATGTAAATTTTGAGAAAATAAATAGACTTAATGCAGCCTTGTTACTTAGAAGGAGTATCTTTTTTAATCACTCAACTAAAAACAAATGGCAACCCAATAGTTTATGGGCCCACAGCAGCAAAACTTTTCTTTTTGATGGCGATGAATTCAAGTATGAGTTGTGGGAAGTGAAGTTCCTTGAACATCTTAGAATTCAACATTCACATCAAATCATACTGTCACCAGTATATCTGAGTGAGGATATTGACTTCGTCGAAAAGAACGCTACCGTCTTTGCGGAAGTGATTCAGTATTTGGGCGATAAAAGTCTGTCATTATTAATAAGAGACAATGGAAGACAAGCCCTAACAATATTAAGGGAACATTATTTGTCAAAAGGAAAAGACGAAAGTTATTTCCCTCTATACAGCGCTAACAACTTTGAGAAGATTGGAATCAGAGTCTATTACAGACTATATAATAAGGACAGAGAGTATTTCTAACGGTCTGAAGGAAGCTAGGAAGTGATGGACTTCTGATCGCGATGACACTTGAGGGATTACCGCCGAATTTTAAACCTTTTACAACGGTTATGTCCCAGAAAAAGAAAACTTTGACTTTTTCTAAATTTCCCTTAGATGAATGTAACAATATATAACAAATGAAAACCACATTTAAAAGATTAAGCCAAAAACTTATCTCCGGGTAAGTTCTTATTCTCGCTATGATTATATATCAAGAAATTATAATTACAACAATTACCAGAAACCTCAGCAAAGTAGAGAAGACTATAAAATTTTCCGTTTCAGGGAAGACGAATATTATTCGCAAGGTTTGTGGGAGGAGGGTCTTCAAAGTATTTGAATGTAAAAATCAAAGGCAAAGTGATTCTTGTCATAATATAAGAATCCATTCTAAAGACCAAACCTATTTCTTTTCTTTAGAATATGATATTGTTTAAGACAAGACTCATTTATTAGTAGACTGCGGGGCTACCAATCATGTAATAACAAATAAGTCAAAATCTAATTAGTTTGACCAACATTTTGAAGCAGTGAACCATTTTGCTAAATTGGCTTACAAGAGTCGAGCAAATAACATAATGCTGAAAAGAAGTGACGCCTGCATTTATCTACGCAATAGCAAACTACACATGTGTAGATATATCTTAATGAATGCTTTATATATACCAACTTTTAAATAAAGTATATTTTCTATACAAACGGCGACAAAAAATGATGTGCACATAATTTTAATCGCGACAACTGCCAATTTATTTACCCTAATGAAGTATTTTTCAAAATAACTCAGACGACGTTTGCATTATCAGAAAAATGTTGTTTCTGACGGAAATGCCACTTACGACTAACACACAGTAACAAATCTGATATCAAAAGGATAGCCAACTTAGTAAATGTAAGAAGATAAATCCGATACCAAATTATGCTCTTAGGTTTGACACATGTATTCAAGGGAAGATATCCAATGCCAGAAAGGATACTTAGGATTGTGACACATCAAAAATCCTCTCACTTGTACAAAGTGATTTAGGTGACCCTATTCAACCCTTATGAAAACATGGTTATAAATATGTAATTAATTTTATTGATGATTATTCTGGCCTTACAATGGTATATTTCTTAAAACACAAGTCCGACACTTTTTTCGCAAGAACGAAATATCTAGCAGATATCAACCATTACGGCCATGTAACTTTTTTTACGGAGTCAACGGAATAGAATTTACTTCTGGGCCTTTTCAATGGTTTACTTGTACTTAATAGAATCAAACAGAAGCATTTCAGATCTTTTTTCTCCGCATCATAATGTGATCAATGAGCGGTCATGGCGAACTTTATTTTCTACGACAATGTGTCTCCTTATTGAGTCAAATTTGTCCCAAAACTTGTTGGTTTACGCATTGATGGCTTCATATTAAAAATCGTTATTATAATAAAAACACAAGAAAAACCCCATATGAAAGTTTTACCGGTTCAAAACCAAACCTAAATAAGAGGCATATTTTTGGCACGTCCTGTTTTTGTTATGTAAAAAAAATAAAACGAAATTGGATCCTCGTTGTGAAAAAGGTATCTTTTTTGGCTACGATAAACTAAGTCCAGCCTACTTGATTGATTTTCCGGAAGCAACGGTAAAACGGTGTGTAAGATTCACCGATTCTTATGATAATAGCTCCCTTTCGAAACCAGATCATAATACCGAATATCAAGAATACCTAATTACATATGACGTCGAACCGGAAGACAACACAAACACAGAAGGGGAGGGGCAAATAACCTGTTCTCTCATCTGGCAGAGAAAAAAACCCCGATTTTCTTCCTTATAGAAAACTTTGAATTTGGTAGTGTTGATTACTGTTGTGGTCTTCGTACAACTCCTGCTAATTACTTCAAAAACTGAGGCACACCTTATGCAAATTAAGATAATACTAAACTCAAGATTCAAAATGACTGATCCTAGAAAATTATTAGCCTAGTCGACTGAGGCAGAAGAATACATTGACTAAATCTCAGCAGAGGAATAAAACTCCCCCAAACGAGTATCCGGAATATGAAAATAAACCTGACAACTAATCTAACCAAATAATAAATAAAATAACAATGACTAATCGTGTTTTTGTGTCAATTAAACAAAATTGTATTGATACTAATAATCTTAAAAAATATCCACATTTTTTAATTTCAATATATATTTCTTTAAAGGTGGAAAATTCTATTTTATACTTCCAAAGAGGGATGCGTGTTAGATTGTTTGTGAGGGAAACTTATTAGGTATCGGCCGTCAACAAATTGCAAGGAAATATTCATAGACTTTCCCCTCTGCATAAGCAGTAGATTAGACAGAGGAGACTAAGGCATATATGAACAATGAAACATTACAAAGACTAGACTTAATGAAGCCTTATTATTTTGAAGGGGTATCTTTTGTATTTCTCAATTAAAATCAAGATGGTACCCAAATTTCAATAGTTCCCACAGATATATTTGACACTGACCATCGTTCTTTCCATTTTCTAGAATGGTATAGCTTAGTTATCGAAGACTACTTGGTCAGTGATGACAAATTGCCTGATAAAGCAGAAGAAATATTCTTCCACAAAAATAACAGCAACAACAACAAATTGCTACAAGTGTTAGGACTTTTATTCCTTTTTTTCTCTGTGGTCAGTTTCTCAAGCAATGGGATGTATGGATAACGAACACAAATGTTGGGGCAGCTTCTTTCTTCTCGTTGGAATCATATTTTATCGTATCTTTGAAATGTTAAGTCCCTCTCCGTAAACACAAACGATTGTCTTCTTGTATCCTAGTTCGGAAAAGAGAATGAATCGACAAAATCCTATCGTCGTTTATTGGGGATTCACAGAAGAGCCATTTTCACTTTGCATTTAAAACTAAACTGAATACGGTCAAAAACAACAGTTCTACTTCTCAGGACAGTGTGACGTACCCTTTAATTGCCGTTGCCACTAATCCGGGTCGGTACTACCATTTAAAGTCCCATGTGTGTGTCAAATATTGTTGCTTCTAAGTTATTTCGATTAGATAGGAATACTAGAAACAATAATAGTCTATGTAGATAGTTTCTATTAAGAATAGTTATTTGAATCTATAATTGTTTACTTAGGATTATTATAATTATTAGTTACTTGAAACTATGTACAAACAATGAATTTATATCAAATAGAAATAGTAATGTGAAATCTGTGTGTATTGATTTTTATTATGACACCATTATACTTGAAGCCATACAACAGTTTACAAACAAATGTATATTGACAATGAAAAGTTTGAATGAAATATGTAATTTTTGATGTTAGATAGAAGTACTTGGAGCCATATAACTCTGTTTAAGCAAATGATTATTATTAAACAGAAATATTTACTCTAAACCATATAACTGTCTAGAAAATCTTAGCATTAGATAGGAAATGTTTGGAATAATACTACAGTGTGCAAATTAGTCGTATTAGATATAAACACTTCAGATAGATATGTAGACACAATATCAAAGATGGTAGTAAAAAATGCTATGAAAAAATGCAATAATTTGGTTTCTGGTTTCGGTTTCTTTGTTTAATGGTTAATAAAACATCAGGGATTTGTTGTGGACGAATTGTACAGGTGTAACATAATGGCCGAGGGATTTCGGTTCATGCCTTTGGGTTTAGTTAGGCTGTGAACATTTCGGCTCAGCACATGGGTTAGTTAGGTGCAACATCAGCACAGGTGTTCACGCGCGCGCGCGCGGATCGGACGTGTCACTTAGAGATGTCACAATAGCCCGAGATGGGAAACGGGGGCTAGCGAGTGCGAATGACGTCACGCACCGGACGCACGTGGCGGATTTGGGGAATTTGAAGAAAGTTAGTAGAGTTGAGACCTGCCTCGGGAGAAGACGGTTGGCTTTCGCTTGCTCGCGGAGACCTTTGTGGCCGGTGCCACATTGTTGGGGGGGCAGTTGAAAAAGCCAGAGTAGAAAGATTGTGCCTCTCTCTCCTTATGTCGAAAAACCTTTAAACTCAAAAGGTAATAAAAAGTTTCGTACCTGAACAAAGAAGTCGTTATGTGTTTTTCGGATTTCGAGATTTCTATGTTCTATCTTCATGGACATTCGATGTATGTTTCATACATAGCCGTATCTGGCTATGGTACAGAGGTACTATCTAATATTCAGTTGTGGGATAATAGGGTTCGCCATTTTTTCCAGAGTAATACACTGAAAAAACTTATTTGCGTTCATTCAATTAAAACTCGCTCACTAAAATACGGCAGTCCAGTATATTAGCTTCTAAAAGAAATCCACCCAAACTTCAATAGAACAGTGCCAATATAGATATCATCATCATCATGTCGTGCCGCCAGCACGGATATCCCTGACCCTCTCTCGCTACTTCTCCCTATCATTCATCGCCTCCGGCAGGTCTTCAGAGTTACATCCTGTGTCCTCACATAGTTGCTGTGTGTAAGTTCGTGCTGGTCGTCCTGCTTTTGCACATCCATATGTGGGGGTCCATAGGAGTACATCGCTTATGAGCTCGTCCTTGCTTCTCCAGCAGTGTCCTGCGTGTCTGGTTCGTCTAACTTGTATAGTTTTCGTTATGGGGGGGCAAGTGTCCGTATAGTTGGTGTCTCGTGGGGTGTTGTCGCCTGGACTTGTTCAATACTGCTCTCAACATTCTAGTGTAATTTCCGTCTAGTTTTTTTTCTCCAGCCGTTTAGTTAGCGTCCATGTAGTGCATCCATATAGCAGTATCGATACAACCGCTGCTTGGAAGAAACTGCGTTTCATTTTATCGGTTAGGTCTGATTTCCATATGATCGAGAGCCTATCGATAGCCGTCCATGCCTTCGTCAGTCGTGTATCGATGTCTTTTTCGGTTGATGAGACGCTTCTTCCTAGGTAGGTGAATTTGTCTACTAATTTCAGAGAGGCTCCGTCTAGTGTGGCAATGTTGCCCGTTTCGTTCTAACACATATATTCAGTTTTGAGTGCATTGACATGGAGGCCAATGTCAGCTGCGGCTCGTTCCAGACTATGCAGTAGTGTCTCTGCTTGATTAGGCGTATTCACCAGTAACGTCAAGTCATCAGCGTAGTCGGCGTCCGTGATTCTTTTTGCGGGGTACCTTTTGCTTCTTCTCTTAGTCAGTTCGAAGCCATTTTCTCTGATTTTGTCGATCGAAGACCTAAGCACGTAGTCTACACAGATGATAAAGAGGTAAGCATTTAAAAATAATCAAATGTTGACATTAAATAACCCAGATGAATTTGATATATCTTAAAACAAGCAAACCTAAGTAAATGTATATTTAAAAAATCTACATTCAAATTTTCTCCAGTGTCTTGTTTATTGTTTCTTATATTTTATGACCTCGTTTTGGAGTGTCATTTAGAGCAGCTCACTTTTTAGTTTTTGCCTGCCTAGCCATAGGCAAGTCCATTTATCCGCAATTCTTTGAATATCTCTTTGAAATACCAGTCCTATTTCGAGTTTTTACCCTTTTCTATTATCATTTTCTCTTTCTAGTAATCGTCCATTAAAATCTATTATTACCGTTTGATTTAAAGTATACTTATCTGATTGGTAAGCTTTCTCTTGTAATAAAAAATCAAACAATCAGTCTTATTATGTTTACTTCATATATATATATATATATATATATATATATATATATATATGTTTCCCTTTGCTTTCACGATAAGATTACATATATTTTTCATAAAAGCCACAAGTTTATTAATGTTCCTCATCAGCACGCATGTATACATTTGTGTTTAGACTCTTTAAATAGGTTCAATTTGATTTATTAAGAGTTTGAAGCTATGTAACTTAAACAAATTTTAAGGTTTCCCTCTTTTTAAATTCATGGATCAAATAAATGTTACCATATGAATAGATTAATTACTGTTAAAACTCATATTGCGGTAATTGGTACGGACATAGGCAATGGCAGGGATTAGGTCCAGAAGCTTGCCCACGGCCTGAAGAGAAATATGAACTCCACACACATAGAGGTTCAAATCGATTCTATAAGGTATCCGTGCAAATCAAAGAATTGCGGAGGATTCCTTTGTTTTTATCACTACGTTTTGCCAATTACAAATCAAATATGATCTTAGAGTGTTTTCGATCGACAAAAACGATTGTGTATTAGTAACTTATTGAGAGACTAAAGTTCTTTTCAAAAATCCAAATCCTTTTGCTACATGCATTCAACACAAAACCGCCACCTAAATTATGGAATTAGGTTAATTAGTTTAAAGGCATAAGTAAAGTAAATTTGGCGACTGTTGTCTAGGGTGACCCGAAGGCTTCCTTTTCAATAGCTACTACGTCGAGGTGTAGTGGAGGGCACTACTCCTTCCCCTGGGTTGCTCCCCTTTACACTTTACCCTTGATACGTACCTGTGTGCTGAGTGTTAAGTAAGGAGGTATCAAGTACTATTTTTTGAAGTCTTTGAACTTGTTATTTAATTAATTTGATTAATGTGTATATGCTTGTTATCAGAATTATATTTCTAAAGTTCCATTTAATTTTATTGAATTTGCACTTTTCTCACGTGTTCATAATGATTTCTTATACTGTTCAATAATATGAAGATGAATGTCTTATACGACTAATTTATAGAAAATCATATCAATTAAAAAGATCTATAGCCATCTGATAATATTTGATTTGAAAGTGTTACTATAATGATTTACGAACAGTTATCTGTTTTACTATAACTGATAATACTTATTAAACAATAATAACTTTAAGTAATACAAGTAATTTTAAAATATTAATATGCTTTCAAGAATGTATTTATAGTATTTCTTCATTACAAGCAGAATGCAACACAAGGTGAATGTTTAGATCGTATAAAGCTCGTTTGAATTCAGATGTTATCTTCTCATAGTCTGCCCTACGATTCTACGGATTTCTGATATATTTATGCCTTTACCAGAGGAAACACAAACAGCCTTCTCCAAGACTTGAAGTAATGGAATTCTTATTTGAATTTTCATGACTATTGTTCGATTTTTTGGCAATAGATTCAACAGGGGATTAAGGCCATGAACCAAGAAAATATTTAGAAAAAATAAGTATTCATTCAGTAAAATATATGATATACTTCATTGTTTATATTTATCTAACCAGTAAACCATGAGGAGGATCCGGCGCAAGATAGATGTTTTAGTTGTGTGCGGCTGGGTTGAATCCAGTTTTTTCTTCACGTAGATTGGTTGCAACAGAGAAGCTAAAGAACCCAGTCTGCTCTTGTAGGAAAATATTTCGCGAACTTCAGTATGGTATTAATATTCCTGAATTATTTGTTTTAATTGTAAGACATATCTATTTAAAACGTAGGTGGAACCAACATTAAAGGTAGACCTGGTAGTAATCGAAACGAACAGTTGATTCCACATTTTGAGTTTCAGAAATGGAACCTCATCACCCGATATAGTTTAGAGTCATATTCAGGACACAGTGACATCAAGTTTCTTCAACTTAAAACATTTGCGTACATACATATCTATGTGTGAACGATGTAAATTTGAAGTGCGGAGTCTTTCTTTAAATAAGTGCATACGTCACGGAATACATTGGCTAACTTTTTTTTCTTTTTAATATGACAGTTAAGAAAATGTTCGAGATAGATTCAGTGATCACAAGTGACTCACTGTGTCTAATTTCCATCTTACCCCAGAAAGCATTGTGAACAAAGAAATATAGCCACGTTTTCTTTGTGTTAAAAAGAAAGCTTAAATAAATAAAAAAAAATGTTAATAGTGATGGTGTTTACAGTCTCTTTGATTCTATTGGAATGCAGAAAGAAGCGTAAAATATCTCAGAGGTCTTTTTTGTCTTTGAAAATAAACGATTACAATAATCATTGCTGCCAATGTGCTGGAGTGGCAAAAAATCTATATGAGTATTATAATGCTGATGTAGTCGGCTGTTGAGTCAGTGAGATAGAGTGCGTCTTTTGATGAAGACAATGATGATAATGATGATGATGATGAGGAGGAGGAGGAGGAAATCGACAATCATTTAAATTCAGTACAGTTATGCAAATGTCGATGAGTGTGGGTGTGACAATGATGGTGGATAAAGAATAATTAGAACTGTTGTTATTCACAGACAGTTGCTACTAGCCTTTTTTTTTCGTTTAAGAGAAAGATTGTAATTAATCTGTGATTATTTCAGATTATTATTCGCTTCTATTCGCAACCAATTACCTTTTAATTCTTTTTGCAATATTTGAGAGAATAATTTTCGTTGATTTAGTCCTGGGGAAATACCGTTTGCCAGAATGGAAAATGAGAATTCAAACGGAGAGTACTGACTAAAAATACAGAACTATCCCACTAAACAAAACCCTCTTTATCTTTATCTTTATCTCTCTCTCTCTTTCTATCTATCCATCTATCTACCTATCTATCTATCTATCTATCTATCTATCTATCTATCTATCTATCTATCTATCTCTACCCCCTCTCTCTCTTTATATATATATATATATGTATATATATATATATATATATATATATATATATATATATATATATATATATATGTGTGTGTGTGTGCGTGTGTGTGTGTGTGAGTATTAAGAATTTTTTAGGATATTCAAGAAATTTCTATAGATAGAGAGTGAAGAAATTAACTAGATCAAGACTAACTCAATCCTTCCTTTGAGATGTGTATAGCTATCGATAATAATAGCTATAGTATTGATGTTTCACGAAAATCTGACTTCATTAAATTACATATATTCCCAATTTTTAAATGTTAAAACTTAAAAATCTCAAAGACGTAACTCTTTTGTCTTTTTTTTTCGTTTTTGTAGCCCAATAGAGGTTGCCCTTTGTTGAAAGAATTCTTGGTGAAATCCTTGAGAGAAACACGCTATAGTCAACCCTTGTGTCTGGTATTACCATATTATACTACCTAGGAAAAATGTCAAATCCAAATTCAAATCAACAAAAGAAATCAGATAATAGATCATCACTAAATAGCCCAATTTCTTTTGTCAAAGTCCTTGGAGGACACAAATCGAACCTAAATTTAAGAATATTTTGATCAGACCTTTGATATCACACACTTCATATTTCAAATAGAACATACAAAAGCAGAATATCTATCTATCTATCTATCTATCTATCTATCTATCTAATATATATATATATATATATATATATATATATATATATATATATATATATATATATATATATTAACGTTTATTTGGCTCTCTGAAAAGAGAGGATTTAGGGTAAGAAAAAGTTGGAAGATGGAAAGATAAAATACAAGGAAATAAAAGCAACTCTCGTCGTTTCATCAGACTATCAAAAGATAGGGTAGGTAAGGAGAAATAATTATATAAAAAACAATAAATACAACAAAATAGACATGTAAAAAACAGAAGATATAAAGACGGTACAGTGACATTAGCAGAAACTCATTTTGAAGAGATAGTCTCACGATAATTTCATAGCTATAAACTGTACATTTATCGATTAATACATGAAAACATTCACACAGATACAAGCACACACAAACACACATATGCTCACACACACTCACATGCACACAAACACGCAAAAAGACACACACACACACAAACACACACACACACACACACAGAGAAATACACACACGCACACACACACACACACACACACACACACACACACACACACACACACACATATATATATATATATATATATATATATATATATATATATATATATATATATATATATATATATGTGCCTGTGTATTTCTGTATCTTTGAGGCATTAGCCATGCCGACATAGTCATTTTATAGCGAGTATATGATCAATATTTACAAAACTCATAATTAATAAGATAACACAAACATAATCTCCACATTAAAAATTCAGCTAAGTAAGTTGTTAATTTTTTTTTTTTAAATAACCCAAATGAATTTTATGCATTAATAATTGTCATTATTCGATCCAATATTCATAAAAGTAGCGTAACGTTTGTTGTTTTCAATTAGAGAATACGATATCAACACTTCCTCGTGTAAAATACTGCGATGAAAAATATTCTCATTACTTTCGATCAATTCCTGACTTCTGAACTCTTAGACATTATTCAGTTATGTCTGCGTTAGTTTCTTTCTTCCTTTAACTTACGCAAATGAAAACTATTGATCTGGCATCATAAAAAATAAAAATAAATGAATACCTTTTATACTTGATGAAGGCCATAAAGATTCTCTACCTCTAAAAACAAAAACAAAGTTGAGTATGGTTGAATATGATTCTATAAGGGACGTTCTTTGTGTTCTATTAAGTAAATCAGGTTGGTTTCTTTTGATTTTGATATATAGACATTTCCTATTTAAATGAAAGGTTAACATTTAGAAATAACAAATTATATAAATGCGAGTTACACGTTTGTTGCCAGTATTTAAAGAGGACTAAAAGAAGACTAATTATTTTCATAAAAAACTATCGCCAATCTTATAGTATAATAAATCTCTATGAATATATTTTACATTAGATTGCGCATCAGGTCATTTAAAGTTAGAAGTTAAATCGTCTTCTTTTCTTTTTTAGGGTTACCTTAAAAGGGATCCATTTTGATGCTGTTGTAATTGCTTTCAGATTTTTATACGTTCACTTAATATCATTGATAGTTCATCTTTATAGAATATCCATATTTACCGACCCGTCCGCTCGGGCAGGATATGACACTAGGTCAATTTTTAAGCGGAGTTTAACTGATTTGAATTCAGAGTATTCCTTCTCCTAGACTAGTTGCCTCACTAAGGCTGAAGAACCCAGTCTACCCTACTGTTTACCCATAGCTAGAGGGAGAATAATTGGATTCATACCTTTCTCAAGGGTATTAGTGCTATGTGAAATGCAATCAGTCTCGTCTAGGATTTGAACTCGTGCCACCGTGTCCATTTTCCTACGACGATAACCATTACACCACGGGCACCTCTTTATAGAATATGAATGAATGATTATTTGCAACAACTCATCAACTCGTCTAGTAGTACGTGAGTTCGTACTCCAGTCGCGCTATTACGTTCAATTTCGGGCAAATACCCTTGGGAAAGGTATGAACCCCCTTATTCTCCCTCCAGCTATGGGTAAATAGTAGGACAGACTAGGTTCTTCAGCCTTGGTGAGGCAACTTGTCTAGGAGAAGGAAAACTCTGAATTCAAAACCTGTTAAACTCCGCTTAAAAATTGACCTTGTGTCATATCCTGCCCGAGCGGAGGGGTTGGGTAAATAGTAACTCGTCTAGTTCTATTCTTAGGATTCAGGGGAGTGCATTTATGACACGCTTATATATTTATATGTTTTTTTGTTAAGTTGATTCTGAAAAGACTTTTTCTTTCTGTACACTGTCTTATCGAATACGAATAGGTTTTAAATGATCAAGAGATGTGAGGGACAAAAGGGGGGGTACTCTCACTCCGGTTGATAGTAGATAAGGGGCTTATGGAAACGAAAGGATATTACACACTCCCAACAACCTTACCATTAGATGCAGTTTAGAATCAGGTCACACTATTTTGAGGGAGCTTTTACTCCACAGCTGAGGATACAGTCGGTAAGTTCTTACCCACACCAACAAGGTCATTTCATAGGGAGTATATGGTCAATATTTACTAGACTGATAATTAATGACATTATACAATAATTTCCAGGTGTATTTTAAAAGAACACGAATTTAAAAATATCCGAAAGTAGTATAAGTTTTAAAAATACAATATATCATTGGCTTAAACGAAAGAAACAGTTTTTACTTAACACATTTGGAATTATTTGTTGTTGTCTGCTTTATTCCTGTATAAAATATACAGAAGGCCTATTATTTGTTGTTGTCTGCATCGAAAAATTTATTCTGTCTACGTCGTTAGATAGTTCTCATTTAGCAGTCCACTTATGGAGATATCTCTCTTTAATTAAGTAGCTTCTTAGTTTTTCCTCTTTTATAATATCACTTTTATTTTCGTTGTAACATGGATTATATATATGGCTTAAGGTTGACTCCAACTAGAATTATATAACCAACATTAAAATGCGCATGACCATTGTCTCTTGGAGCCATTCAGTGATTATTTTCAGAATTTTACACCAAATCTTATTTCGTCTGTATCTACAAAAAAACATCTATTTTTCCCTAAACTTTGGCGATTACCACAAAGTAGATCCGGATAAGTTCGTTAAGCATGAATTTACTGAACTCCTCGAAAAGGATTCCGACATAAGATCGGATTTAATGCAGAGTATGACCAGCTCATTGGCCTAGAGGGTAGAGTGTTCGCCAATTGTTCAGGAGACCTGGGTTCAATCCCTGGTTGTAGCATACCAAAGACTTTAAAAATGGTACTTGATACCTCCTTGCTTAACACTCAGCATTATAAGGTATGGATCAAGGGTAAAGTGGAGAAATCCAGTGAAAGGAGTAGTGCCCTCCCCGACACTTTGATGTAGTTGCTATTGAATTCATTGTCTTCTTTCTCCTCGATCAGTTGCCGTAACAAGGATAAAAAGCTCAGTCTGTCCTGCTTACCCATAGCTGGAGAAAAAGAGATTGATTCATGAGTTTCCTAAAGCAAAAGGAAATGAAAGCAGCGTCTTGCCGAATTTGAACTCGGATCGTCGAGTCGATTTCTTAAAACAATTACTGTTACACAAAGCACCTTCATAGACCTGAAAAGTAAAATAATCGAACCGTTGTGATTATAAAAACCAAGATAAAGGCAAAAAATATGAAAATAATGTCAAGAAATTCGTCTAATGAATTTAGATATAAAAATCACTTGAGTAAAAAATCATCATTAGATAAAAAAAAAATCAATGATTTTAGATTACATATAATTCGAAAACCAAATGTTAAACATAAAATTCTTGTTAATTCCAGACAGTTAATTGTAATCCCATAAATCTGATTGATCACTATCGTTTCCTAAAATCTAATCGTCAATTTCTGCAATTCTAATTTCGCACCTCTCCTTACGATACTTTTCACAGTCACATACATATTTTCTTCTGTTATCCTATAACTGAAATGAAAGACAAGCATTCGTGATCTAAAAATAATGTGTTGCGTTCAAGAAACGAAAATAAAAAACGTTTATTCAGACATTTTCGGATATCGTCATATTTCATGAATTCTTTTTTCTACAAATAACAACTTTGTTTACGAAAACAGTGTTCGGTTGGAATGATGAATTGAAAGGTTTTTCTTTAAACACTGCAAATAAAGAGTATTTATTTTTTAATCAAAAACATAAAGTAAGCAAATGATTTCTTAAAAACGTTATACAATGTGATATTTTGATCTGCGATTTTATATACTGGATGAAATGGTGGTTTTAGGAACAAAAACTGAAGGCATTTCTAATCACATCATCATTATTATAATCAAGTGGCACAGACAGCATGGATCTCTCTCTCTCTCTCTCTCTAAAGTACATCGCTCCGGGCTGTTCCTCCAAACGACATCTAGTGTCCAAACAGAGCTGATGTAAATAATTTCTTGCTGGTCGGCCAATAAAGGTGTGTCCATAAGGAGAGGCCCTTTAAGGAAAGTCTCTCATGAATTTGTCCTTGCTTCACCAGCACTGCACCATATATATTTTCTTCTTAATTGAATGTTTTTTCAGATGGGAGGTGGCCGTGCATCAGCAATTTTGTTTAAGACAGGATGTAGCATTCTTGTGGAGTTCCTTTTTGGTTTTACAACATGCATTTTTTAGAGTCCATGAGGTGCACCTATACAGTGGTATTGACACAGCCACAACTTTGGAAACTCCCGTTCTATCTTATGGAAGAGACCAGATTTCCCTATAATCAATAACCCATCCAGAGCAGTTCACCCCTTTGCTAGGCCTATGCAGACATCACTTTAAGTAGATGAGATATTGCCGGCGGAGATGACTCCTTTTAATTTCAAAACTTATTAACTGTTTTATTTTGCAATAGTTTGGAGGTCACAGCCTCCTGCAACTTTTTTTGTGGCTATACAAATGGGATTTGGCTTTGGATGTGTATTTGAAAGAAGCACTAGATCATCTGCACAGTCGACGTCTGTTATAGTTTCGGCAGAATATTTTCTCCTTTTTTGCTTTTCTATCGCTTAAAGCCGTTTTTCTTTTGTAAGATCTATTGACATTTGAAATGAATGATATTGGCAGATTGCAAATAATATAATGTTAATGCATTCCTTTAAAAACTCCAGCAGCAATGTCAAACGTGTGTCTCGCTATTAGGTCAGCGAACAATTGCCTTTGCCTTTTTATAAATCATCATTAAAACTATTATTCTTTCTTTAGTGGAGACCATATACTCGTTGAGTTCACTCTATGTTACCTTTGTGTATAGAATTAAATGTCTTGATTAAATCTACACACAATTGTTACCTCGAGATTTTTGTACTTACTTTTTCAATGATTCAACGGTCAGTCAGAATCTGTAACGTTGGGGATCTATTTATCGGAAAACCAGCCTGATTTTTCCTAATGTCAGGTTTGATGCAGTTGAGAAGCAGTGTATTATGTGGTATCTATTGTAGTAATAATTATGCCTCTATAGTTCTCAGCGATTCCGAGGCCATCTTTCTTAAGGAGGGATGATGCAGCCTTTTTTTGTATTTTTCTTTTGCCTTTTTGATTACATAAGAGATTACCAATTGAATACATGATCTTTTGTTTGTCATTTTTTTGTTTAATGGCTTATCAATCTCCGTGTGTTTTTTATGTCAATGCTATACTTACATTATCCTTAAAAGTTAACAGTTGAAATATTTATACTGATTTCAACTACATTTTGGACTGTGATGATCGAAATAAAATTGATAAAGTTACACACCGCATCCGAAACAAATGTCTAAATTTCAGGAACTATAAAAGAAAAAAAAAGCTAGTGAGCCATTAGTTTTGAATTTTTTTGGTAACGCGAGACCCTATTCAATAGATTTGGATGCTTTTGTCGAGATCATTGAGTTGACGAACCACAATGTTCGGTGTGATACCGAAATCCCCAGAATATTTTCCGAGTGGGAGCTCTTAATTAACTTTTCTTATGTGCTTATTTAATAACAACGATCTTTCAGTCATGCACACATCCAAGTGATTGGTGTCAATCCATGTTTTATATTAGAGTATTTCGCTCCTTTAAAGGTTGAAAAGTACAAGCAGAAAAGAATTTTGCACACACACACACACATATATATATGTTTAATTCTTCAATTATAGTCATGACTTGAACTGTATATGTAGATATAGTTAAAGATTATATGTTATGATTTACCAACAAAAAACTGTCATTTTATATCCCTCCCCATGAATGTTATGAATAATACATGTGGACCATTAATTGAAGATCACCTGATAAATCTGTAACTAGTGCCGACCTTTTCCCTAACCTAAGCAACGCTAAGTCTCCATTGCATTTAAAAATTCATAAAACTATATATATTAGATCCGTTTACCCTACCCTCGAAACGGAGGGAACTTTTGCCTTGACTTTATGTTGCTTCTATCTTTTCCTCTGGTATCAATCTTCACTTCTTACTGATAGTTGCCCTTATATGTATGAAAAAATCTAGCATACAAAGTGAAGATTCTATCATAGCAAATATACAACCTAAAAAAATATAATTATGTAAACTAGAAGTCCGTTTTTTAAATTATCGTGTGTTGCGCACAAATAACATATTTGTGTACGTGTGTGTTAATCCCACGGGAACATATCACTGTCATATGTTCTCGTTAGCATTTAACATAAAAATGTCAGTTCAACACACTTGGGTTCCAAAAAATAAATGTTATTTACCAAATAGAGATGATACGCTAACAGTTTATTTTTCGTCATCTTTTGTGGCATTTCAACAGTTTTTAAAAAGCTGAACGACTTAATTGTTAGATAAAAAAAAAGGATATACTTTTGTTTTAGCTTTATTTATCTTTTATATTACACAACATTACTCGAAATGCACACTTGTTGCTTAAATCATTTAAAAAAAAAAAAAAAAAAAAAAAAAAAAAGATTATCATATTTGATTTTATTAGGGTGTATTGACAAGGACAGAACTCAGAACCAATGAATTTGAAAAGACAAATCTTGCCATAATCAAAAATTCATTCATCAAAAAGCAAAAATATTGAAATTGGAATGTGGAAAAGGCATTTATAAAGACAAGAAAATAAATCAGTGATTAAATTAAAGTTTGTCTCCCAACTCTAAACTAATCAACTTTTCCGGATAAAAGGACAGTTTCTGCCGCATCAACGCTTCTTATTAAAGAGTGAATGATACATTTAAACGCAGCGCACGTTCGGGGTTTTCTATTATTGGCTAAGATGTCTGATATGATTAGGAATTGGGGTCTCTTTTTAGACATTTAAACGACAGGGACCAATCAACAAAGAACGTTTGACGATAGATTCTAATTCTATCAATGCTTTTCAATCATTAAGTGGATTGTGCGTTTGACTAGTAATGGGAAAATTACTAGTCCCCAAAAATAATAATCATGCAAAACATTAATCGTTTCGTAATTATATATATATATATATATATATATATATATATATATATATATATATATATATATATGTATGGTGGATACACAAATACACACGCACATACATAGGTATATAAGAACTCAGACTTGAGGAAAATGTATCACACGCACAGACATTCGCATATATATATTAGAGGCTAAGGAAATATAATGAAAAATGGGAAAAAACAGCATCTCCGTAGTCCAAGCAATAAACACGTTCACTTAGAGAAGTTAAAAATTGCCAACACCCAAAAACATTCATTATTATAAGTTGGGAACAATTCCCAAAACTGCTGAAATATTTCCTATTACGTAGTAAGAGGTTTACAATTTTTGTGTAAACAATTTATCTGCATTTTAATGTTACAAAATACTTCTACTAGCAAGAAAGTGGAAATAGGTACTATCTATAGTTTGCAAATATTTCAATTCTCGATAACAACCCAAGCAATGATTCTACGAAAAATGAATGCTATATATTAAATTGAAAGTTAACCTTAAAAAAATCCTATTCATGAAAGAAATATAAACAATGCACAAAGCTAGAATAAAATTTACAAAAAGATTGGTCTTATGTTAATTTAAAACTTAATAGTATCACTTGTAAATGTACAAATCGGAAATAGCGTTACGGTATGAAACTAACAACGTCTTAAATATCTTCCTACGATGCTGAAGAAAGACTAAAAATCTAGAACACTCTTTTCCCGCTTCAATAAATAAATACAACAAATTAATAAAAAAGTAATATCCTACGCTGAATCTATTGAGAATTTTAAATTGGTAGGGGAAAAAGAAAAACATAGGAAAAGAAAAATGAATGGAATTTGAAAGAAAAGAAAAATACAGCAAAAGCAACAAATACATTTAAACAAGGATTTTAAATTACAAACGAGAAAAGAATCTAATCTTCAAGCTCAAGCATAATGTCTTCAGTAAAACTGCCCTCAAAGGGAGACTCAAATCTCTTAAGTGTGCTATCTCATACAACTATATTACTGTAAATATAAGAATTTATTCAACCACAAAAAAAAAAAAAAAAAAAAAAAAAAAAAAAATAGTTTACCCAGGAAAGCAAGACAAAATTCAAGATGTAATTATATAACGTTTTTTTTTTCAAAACCCCACATTCTAAGAACCCTATGAGCGTGAAACTGGATATGTATAACCCGGATAAAAATTTGTGAAGGTGGAGAATATTATTCGAACAATACAACCGGATATCAACAGAAACTAACAGGCAGCATAGTAATGTGGAGTAAGGCGGATGAATCAAAAGGCAATTCAAAGGCGCGCTTCACCAGATGTCGGGCAGACGAAGCTCATCGGCCATTATCAAATAGAAACTACTGATACTCATCAATAAGGATGGTTTCTATTGACGAGAGAGTACAAAGAAGCCAATGGATGATTAACATGACACTTAATCTATCGATACGTCCAAACTGCATCGAACTTCACGCAGAAAAAACAAAGGACACATGCTAAGATTATAGATCCGTCCCCAATGTTCGAAAAAAATAAATAAAATAAAAAACCTACAAAGCCTGAGCACAACTCAATTTAGGTGAAAAAGCATTGACAACATCAGGAAACATATGAACCTACATCAACCCCAAAACTCTAAAGCATAACTTGTTTATCATATTTACCAACCCCTCCGCTCGGGCAGGTTATGACACTAGGTCAATTTTTAAACGCAGTTTTACAGGTTTGAATTCAGAGTATTCCTTCTCCAAGACTAGTTGCCTCACCAAGATTTAAAAACCCAGTCTTCCCTACTATTTACCTATAGCTAGAGGGAGGATAATTGGATTCATACCTTTCCCAAGGGTATTAGTGCTATGTGAAATGCAATAAGTCTCGTTCTGGATTTGAACTCGTGTCGCCGTGTCCATTTCCTACGACGATAACCATTACACCACGGGCACCTCCATAGCTAGTTTATATTTTCATAAAGAAGTGAATAAATAGCGCTTTAAACTTTAAGGTAAACTCCTTGTTGGAAGGAATACATTATGATAACAAAACAGTCACGGCAAAGATTCGCCTGAATCTGCGCAGAATTCAAGTACAAACAGTTAACGTCAAACGATATGATTGGTTCACATACACACACACTAATAGTGATATATTAAGTCAATATACGTTAACTGTTCGAAGCAAGTTTGACAATCTGGAGATATCTGATACTCACATTCCAAATAACGAATGTGAAAGTTTTGTAAACGACCATAAAAACAGCAATTGAGTGCATTCTAATATAACCAAGAACCAATTGTAGAGTTCCATGGGAGACAGCAGCAGTCAGTTCAAAAGAGATAAGCTAAATAAAGCATCGTTATTAGTAAATAAAAAAAACCTTCCAAAATGCGAATATGCGGAAGCTTAAACCCCAGAGAAAACTAACACATACCAAAAAGAACAACTAGAATACATTCAAGGCTAAATAAATAAATCAGAAACTTGTTAGTAGACAATCGTGTTTAAAGTGGTAGACAGTAAATAAAGAGTGCATGAGGAAAAGCACCTCAACAGTTCAACTAAAAGTTGCCAGTTTAGAACAAAGTATACATAAGTGGAAAGAATATTTCAAAATTCCACAGAGAAACGTTCCAAAAGTCACTGATAAGCCTACAGAATAATATTGAGAGCAAAAGAAAAAAAAAAATATATAGATTAAATTAGGCCACTACATGGAAGAATATAACGAAATACAGAAAGAAAGTAAAAAAATCTGCAGAGGTCAGAAAGTATGGTAAATAAAAAAAATGACATACTTATGCGATTATGTAACGCAGTATATGAAGGAAATAGAATTGAGAAGTGAAAAATACCCTCCTTTTCCCTAAAAAGGAGACATCCGAATCATTAGTCATGACTGATTGTTGATAATGTCAAGTTTCTGAAAATTTACCAAACTTGAAATCGGAAAAAAAAAAAAAAAAAAAAATTATTAAGAAATATGAAAACAGTTTGAGAAAATCCGTCTACAAGTTTACAGAATTATCGTAGAAATGCAGGATCATCGAAGGAATACGGGCAAAAATCTCGATGCAACTCTTGGCCACAGGTTTCTCCTAAGCTTTTGATTCGCTACATAGATGTAAGATAGAACAAGTACTTCAAGCAAATGTTCTCCCCCCCCCAAAAAAAAAACTGTTACAGATAATCACCCATCACGAAATTAGTAGTTCGCTCACTTGATAGAAATAACGAATCTTAAACATTGTCCCTTAACTTTTACATGGAGATAAACTAACACAATATATCGTAATATGCAGACTACATACTATAACAGAAGAAGACATTGCAGTTGACTTAGCACTTCTTCCAAATTTACTGTCCTTAACAGAACCATTCCTGCGAAGCATGTAACAACCAGCAGAACGAATTGATCGTTACATGAATGAAGGCAAGACAGAGTTCATGAGTCTTGAATTAAAAGCCATCTTCTATTCTTTAAGTAGCAAGCCTTTAAATTTAGTAGACAAGTTCGTTGACCCCGACAACATTATTCCTTCTACCGAAAGAGATGTCAACATAAGCTGCTGTATAGATGCACCACATAGACATTAACAAAACGCATGAAGAAAAGCTAGATGGGAAGTAAACCAGAGTATTCCATGCATTTTGAATAATCCTAGAAGCAGCACCACAACAAAACTACAGGGATACGACCACTTTGTTTTCAAGTCAAAAACTATACAAAACGACCAAAATATTTGGGGCACTTCGGGAGAAACAAGGACGAACTCATAATCGACGTTTTTCTATAAACTGCTGAACGTGAACTATTTATGCACGTTAGCATTGAGTAAACACTATATATGGTTTAGAAGACCAGCTAAGAACGATTAATGATTCGAATGTAAGGCTAAATAGAGTCAAATTATTCAGTTCTTTCAGCTCGACGATAATGTTTATATTAATATATATATTGTATACTTAGGCAGTAAATCATTATCTAAAGAGGTTTGTTTGAATACGGATTGTTCCTTTTTTAAAATATTCATGTGAAACTTTCAAGTCTTCTTACTTCTGTGTCAACTTGATAAAGAATGGACCCTACATTATCCCAAGGGCTCTCTTATTTATACTTGTGGTGAATGGTTTTTTATTTATTATTATTTTTTTAACAATACAAAATGAAAACCCCTCTATATAAAATAGCATTCACCTCAAGTATTAACATATTAAACGTATTCAATAATTAACCACCCATCCTAATAGAAAGAACCAATCCCCACCTGTATTTTTTAAGAAAAGAAAGCCCCTCTGAATATATAGAGAACTCACTGCAACAAACGATCTATCACAACCCCCGAAGGGGCACCTCTGGTGGTGTAATGGTTAGCAAGCTAGTACTAGCAAACCTACACGAGTGAGTTCGAGTCTCATTGGGTGCCCCATTCACTCGGCCTTGTGCCGCATCGAAGCAAAGAGCTTCGTAAATTACTATCACAACCCCCGAAGATGACCAGTTAAATGGTCGAAAGCGCTTGGGCTAATCCGCGGTATTCAACCAAACCTGTTTATATATATATATATATATATATATATATATATATATATATATATATATATATATATATATATATTATGATAATAATCTTCATGAAAAGAATAGAAATATTTTTTGAAATATACAATATTATCTTGATTTTAATTCCATTTATTTTCATAAATAAAAAACAATTTATTTTTCCTCACCAATTTAGTGAAATGAAATATTCTATTTTTTGCGAATAACTAAGATATGACTTACTCGAATTTTTCAAAAATTTAATTGAGTACTCCTCACTGTATATAAATTTGATATATGTAAAAGATCTGGCATTTCATTCCTAATAATTTTCCTTTATTTAATAATGTACATATTAAGACATTTTCTGAATATTTTCAGAGTCATAATATCTGAATAAAAAAGGTAGAAATCTGTATTGTTAAGCCTATTACCAGCCAATATCATAGCAAAAAGTGACGTGTGTCAAGTGGACAGACATTCCAGACGCCAGAATCTTCTATCTCTTTTGCACAGTTCCCGTATTTCATTTTTCCCAATCATATAATCATTTTTTTTTTTGGCCATCTGACTTTGTCCCTCGTTTAGACCCTGCTTTTTGTGTTCACTTTTTAAATCCATTATTTTTTGCGTCTTCTCGGCATATTATTTGACTTTTTAGGTCCTACTTGGTCCTAAAAGTATTAAGTCTTAGGGTACCAAGATGAACCCCTATTTACCGGAAGTGAGGATGTTTAAACCTGCACTCAGGCATTCAGAGCGGCTCAGGTGTCGACTGAAGAACTCACCCTGAGAAGCGAACAGTATTTCCGGTGATCCTACACGAGTTTCAAATGGACGCAACTGAAGGGATTGTATGACGGTAATACTTTTCTGATTACAATCTGATTTATTATCTTAAGGATCAACTGGAATTAAAAAATTAAATGCGACTGAAAATACATTCAGCGATAAGTGGTTAAAAGCAGCAATCAAGTTGTTTGAAAAGGAATCTAAGTTGAAGTCTGCGCTCCTTCCCCTTGTCACCGTAGGATGAGTTACTCATTAGATCTCCACCCTCGGTAATTAGGTGTCTTTCTGATGGGGTCCAGTATTAGCTTGTTAACAATTTTTTTCGACCACCCCTTCTTTTATTGCTTCTTAAAATACTTATTCTCATTTCTATCCGATGTTGAGATTCTTTGTTGAAAACTTCATGTTCTCTCTCCTACTCCCTTATTTCGTTTTTTTTTTCTGATGCTTAGATTAGATTCATTTCCGTGTTGGTATCGCTCGGATTCTTCCCGGAAAACGGTCCATGTTAAATGAATGTGTAAATATAAATATAATTACTTGTGATAAGGGGAGGAGCAACCATATTCACTTAACATTTGTTTTTTTTTACAACTTGATTTTCTTTTTAGCTCTGTGAATCACATTGAAATATATAGATATTCACCGACATTTATTATGGACTTTTAACTTTTTTCATCTCTACCATTCCATTTTTTTACCGAGGTAATATTTTAAGTAGGATTTCTTGCATTGAGGAACTAGGGTATTTTGGTTGTCGTGGTATGATCGCGACGATTGCCTGTCAATATTGTCAGAATTGATAGACCAATAAGTGTGGTTAGCTAAGATTAGCTGAGATTAACATCTGTTGGACAGAAGGCTACTCCCCTTCTCTCTCCCCATAAAACCTTAGCGTTTTGTGCTCAATTGTAAATACAACAATTTCCAATAAATATCTACTACCCAGTATCATAAATAGAAATAGTTAAGAATATGTTGCAAGTAAAAAAGTCCAAAATTCATGCGATGTGGGAAGCTAGCAAAACGGAAAACATGATTGCTGTTTATGTGGTTTTCTCTCAGTCAGTCATTTGGAAGATAACCAGACGAGCTTGCTCAAAACGGTCCAACTGCAATTCTAAAGTTAAGGTATTTGCAAGAGATTTTCACCGGCTAAATAGGATCCTCATTATCAATTGATTTGTAAATTGTGATAAAATGTCTAAATCCTATAATAATGCTTGTGCTGCTGCCTTTCGATTCACAACACTTCAGAGACGCCATCAACCAAATACTGATTTCATAGCTACAACTGAGATTTAAACAGAAATATAAGCGTTCAATATGGGATAGAGATAATCAAAATTGCTATATTGATCAACAGGGCCAGGTTATATTCAGTAATCAAACAAGATTTGGTATTTCCTTCGGGGATCATAGTTCCTTCATCTAGAGAAATCATGTGCAGGATGTCAAATGCATCATTAAAAAAGCGTTCAATTTTCTTAACCTGAAAGGATTTGGGGTTTCACGACTGCTACTGGTTTTGAGATCTGCTTCTTGATTAGATCAATTAATGCTGCTGCTTAGCAAGATGTTCTGTATAATCTCCCTATGTCGAAGACTGAAGACAATTATTGGCTACAAGGGCTGATATGCCATAATACCCAACCAACCAATCATCAGATCTTGGTATAATGAATTCATCTTCCAGCAAAGTATTTGCTTCACTCAACATAGCAAAATATAAAAAAAAAAGTTTCATGGAGAAGACAACACCCGTTCCAGATTGGCCAGGTGATAGCCGATACACAAATCTAAAAGAAAAAAATTGAATCCTTCAAAAAAGATTGAGAAAATACAATCCATCAAATCTTGAAGAAATAAAGTGAGTCTTTACGAAAGGATGGTCATCAGTGTTTACAATCGATCAAATCTTGAAGAATTAGGGAGAGTCTTTACTGAAGTGTGACAATCCGTGTGACTGAATACTCGTAATTTAATCAGGATGAATGAAAGAAATAGTAATTTCATGATGTATTAATATAAATTATTAAGGATACTAATTGAGTTCTTTAAAAGTTTGTTTATAAACGTTTTTTTCTTCATTTGAAAACACAGATTTTTTTTTATTTATTTATCTAATTATTTTCTCACTGGATATTACAATCTTCCAGTTGTTATAAATTTCGTATTTTAAAGCAAACTTTGGTTTTTAGTGTAATACGGCCAGATTATCTTTCTCTATCGGAATAATATACTGGTAAAAATAAACAATCAAAATTTAAAGAAATGTGATTGAGAAATATGAAATTTATCCACAAAAAAGTGAATTTACCATTTCTCGCAATTGGTATTGTATAAGTGAAAATTTGTACAATTATATTTTATTAATGAAATAAGGTTTTTCTCAGTCTTGATTTCGTAAGTCCAGACTGAAACTAAAAAAAAAAAATTGTATAAATATCTACATACATATTTATTTATTTATTTATTTGCATATGCATGTATTGTGTGGGACAACGTTTTTCTATAATAGGGTTATACATATATAAGCTTGTGTGTGTTTGCGTGTATATAAAAAAAAAAGACAGAGTGGAGAGAGTTAGAGTGGATGAACGTGATTGGGTAAAGAGATACGGTGAAAACTTAAGGAATAACAAACAATAAATGGCATTAGGAAAATATTGGTTATAATGGTAGAGTGTTTTAGACGAAGCTGTTATTGCTGCAGAAGGGCAAGTAAAATTCCTGGATGAAGCTATTTGCCTCTCAGTTCGCGTTAGTACCATTAAGAAAGACTAAAATATGGGTAAATACTAGTGTATAATGAAATCTTTAATCTTGCAAAGACAACTAGTCTAGAATATGAAAACCTGAGGCTTCGTATTGTCCTGCTCATAGCGAAGGGGTTGATCGAATAAATACTTGCAATACTTTTTCATGTAAATAACCATGTGACATTTTACAGATAATACAAAACTACTACTTAAATATGTGGCTTTAATTACTAGCCCAGCTTAATCTGACATAAAAACCTAAATTCTGATTGCTTAATGAGCATCAACCTGTATTTAACAGTAAATTGAGTTCCTTTGGTGCATATGCACCGAGAACATGTGAACACATACTTCTTCATCTTGTACGTCTGTGTGAATCCGGAATTTTAAATCTGTTGGATTTCATCTTTCTACCAATTGTCTCTCTCTCTCTCTCTCTCTCTCTCTCTCTCCTCCTCGCTCTGACTTACTCTCTCTCTCCCTCTCTCTCTTCTCTCTATTAGGCTATCTCTCCTACTTTTACTCTCGCTCTATCTCTCCTTTCCTTCCTCAATCTCGTTCTACCTATCTCAATACTCAGTATTGTACATGTGAATGTGTGCGTGCGTGATTTAATTTAGTTTTAACATCATTGTGTATTCCTTGCAAAATTAAATATTTTCTTCATTTTTTATTTTCTTTTTGGAAACTACTCTTTCCTTCCATCAAAATTATACAGTCTGCTAGACCAAGTGTGAAACATTTGAAATTAATTGAATCCTGATTTGCCTCTTGGAAATGTGCTTCGCCTATTGATTCTAAGACTATGCTTAAAGGCCCAACGTTTTCAGTTTCCTTTTCTATTTCGTTGGGGATAACATTTTAAAAAAAAGTAAAACTATAAACAACAGAGACAATAATTTAGCTTTCTTGTTTAGGTCAGTGGCTGTTTCACTGATTAGTTAGTGAATAATGGCAGTATTTTTTATAATCTAAATGTTCGATTTTCTATTCAGCTAAGAAACTAAAAATAAAATCGAAAAGTTGGAACAAACTTACAAATCACATCAATAATGACAGTAAACGGCAAAAACTGAATCTTAAGAATCATAGGACAGTGATTTAGTTCAATATATATATATATATATATATATATATATATATATATATATATATATATATATATATATATCAGACATTGGTAAATATGTATATGAACACACTTACGCACATATATAGACATATATATTATATATCATCATCATCATGAAGTTGTGATGTTAGAATAGACTTCCCTGACTCTCTCTCTCTCAATTCGTTCCAATCATAGATCTTGGTCGGCCAACAGTGACACATCCGTGTAAATGGGACCATAGATGATCGTCACTTATAAAATCGTGCTTGCTTCTGCAACAGTGTGCTTCTGGCAAATACATCCACCCACGCCGAAACCCTGCTACATAGTTTGGAACGAGCTGCTGCATTGCAAAGGCCTCCATGCCAATGCACACAAAACGGAATATATGTGCTTGAATCAAAGAGGTGACATCTCCACACAAAACGGTAGCTCTCTGAAACTAGTAGACAAGTTAACTTACTTAGGAAGCAGGGTCTCATCAACCGCGAGACATCAACACACGACTAGCAAAGGCATGGACAGCTAGCGATAGGCTACCGGTCATATGGAAGTCAGACCAGACCGAATAAAGGAAATACATTTTCTTCCAAGGAGTGGTCGTGTATATACTGCTGTATGGATGCACTACATGGACGCTAACTGAACGCATGGAGAAAAATCTTGATGGCAACTACTCAAGAATATTGCGAGCAATACTGAATAAATCTTGGAGGCAGCAGCTCAAAAAGCACCTGTTGTATGGCCACTTAACATCCATCATGAAAACTATCCAAGTAAGACCAACTGGATAGGCGGGAAACTGCTGGAGAAGTAGGGACGAACACGTAAGTGACGTACTCCTGTAGATCCCTTCACATGGACGAGCAAATGCAGGACGACCAGCTAAAACATACAGCAGCTCTGTGCCAATACGGGATGTAGGCCTGAAGACCTGTCGGAAGCAATAGACAACAAAGAAGGGTGGCGAGAAAGGGCCAGGCATATCCGTGCTGATGCTGCGACATGATGATGATGATGATGATAATAGGCCATTGTTAAATGTTTCGTTTTTTTTTAAAATCATCTTCAGAATGAAAATGAAATGAGATGTATCAACAGAAAATTATTTTCAAGTGATGTAATGAAAACCAACAAATGGGAAAGTCCTTGTCGTTTTCTCATTTTAATAGAGTTCTGTTTCAAAATGGGGTGATGTGTTGAGATTTTGAAAAGGATAATGTATTTGCTGTAGATTTAAAAAATAGTCGAAAAACTTAATAAGTATTAAAAATTGTAAAACCTTCTAAAATATAAAAACATTCTTCCAAAACAATCAGTAACATTATCAAAAGAAGAAAAAAATATATCGTAAATGCTACATAATTACTCGTGAATATAGGTATTGATTATATTTAAGCTAATTACCAAATATTCATGCAAGGTGGGTGTAAGAAAAAAAGCAAAGTTCCCTGCATCGTCCGTCACTGGCAGTAGCCCCCTCCTTTCCTAATGCAGATAAGAGCGTAGTTTATTAACTAGTGCTTGAGGACCCCCTGAAAGAAAATTCCGATTGACATAATCAAATTTTTGCTGAGATAAATTCGCTTCCAGTGCAATTCGCTACATCAAATAGAACGTTCGTCTTATTCTAACCTCATGGAGTTTCAGATAAATTAACGTAGCAATTGAGAGTTCAATTCCTGTGTAGTGTATCGTATTTACAAAGCATAACATGTATTTCAGCTGAACAGATACTTAAAAGTTATATCGAAAATTGATTTACTTGATATAATAAAAGAAAGAATGAAATAGTGAAACTGAATAAAGATTCGATTTAAAATACAAACAAAAAAATATTGATTACTTCATTCATCTGAAGAACGTTCTAACTTAAAATCCTACTTGTCTAAATTGACCGTTTTGGGGACATTTGGATTGAGCATAGAAAATTTGTCAAAAAAAAAGATAAACCATACACAGTTTATGAACCAGAATTTCGGCTGGAATCAATGGATCACTCCCGAATAAGTCGATTTTTGAAAGAATTTAATATTTATTAAAACTTTAGCCCACATAAACCCGTAAAAAAATATCAAGAAATTTAATTTAAAACCAGACTTTTGAGGAGTATTAATAGCGCAGAGTAGTATCAAACTAAATTATATCAGTACACATGGATTTACAAGGATTTTATAATAATAGAAATATTCATCATGTAAGTGATATTTCTACTGGAAATCATCTATGGTTAGATAATTTTAACAATTTAAAGAACATTTTTTTTATCATGGATGTTTTCCAAAAATGGACTGAGTTCTGAAACAAGATAATATATTACATAAAATATTTAATAGGAAAACCTTGAAAATAAGTTATTCTTGCACTAAAAATATTCCTCAAATAATAAATAGTCATAATAATGAATTAATTAATAAATTTCATAACCGAGTAAATAATAATAATACTAATAGTAAAAAAATAGAATGTAATTGTAAATCTCGAAGTGATTGTCCAATGGATGGTTTGTGTAATTTAGATAACGTAGTATATCAAGCTATTATTTATCCAAAAGAGGACATAAGTGATCAGAAATATTATATTGGCGTTTCATCCACTAATTTTAAAATTAGGTACGGAAATCATAAATATTCCTTCTCCCATGAGCATCAAAAAAATCAAACTGCTCTATCAAAACATTATTGGGGATTAAAAAATAAAGGGTTAACCCCAGACATTCAATGGTCCATATTGAAAAGATCTAGTACCCCCAAATCTTTCGATAGTAGGTGCAATCTGTGTCTTGAAGAAAAAAATCCACATTTTGCTTTTTCCTGAGCCAAAAAAATTATTAAATAAGAGAAATGAACTAATAGCTAGGTGTAGACATAGGGCCAAATTTAAACTATAAATAATTAAACAAATAATTTTTTTTAAAAAAAGCATAAAGTTATTTTGAGAATTAGTGTAAATTTTGAGAATAAATAAAATAAATTGTTAGATAGAAAATTGTGAAAAAGCATATAATACATATGTACTACGCATAAAGAGTGTAACTGATTAATGCCTTCTAAATATTTTCGAAATTTTAAAATAATTAAGTAAATTGAATATTTGTTTTTGTTTTAATATATCTATTACTGCATCTTTACGTGAGATTTTTATTTAAAATTTAAATCTAATTAAAAATATCTATAATTTAAGTCTAAATGGAATTTAAAAAAAAAATATTAATTTTTAAAAAATTAAAAAAAAACAATTTTACTACATTGCTAACCGAAATTTAAATTTAAAACGGAAGTGGGCTTAATGAAGAGGTAACTTTTCACCCCTCTTCTATCCCCTCCCACTCTTCTATCCCCTCCCACTCTTCTATCCCCTCCCACTCTTATGTGTCTATTCTAGTTTTTTATCAAAAAGATCTGAAGAAGTCCTGTTAATTTTTTTTCGTGGTTTTGGAAATTTCAAAAATGCGTAACAGGATGGAAATAAATTTATAATCCTTTGTGATTGGTTTCGTTGTTTTTTCTAAAAGAAATTATTGCTCTGTATTATTGGTACATTGAGCTCTTTGCCAGGAAAATTTTAAATATTCATTCATGAATAATTTCTTGCCTGATGGAATTACTCCCAACTCCGGTTTAACTGGACTAAGTATACTATATATATATATATATATATATATATATATATATATATATATATATATATATATATATATATATATATATATATATATGATTACTGTTTTTTCGGTGGTTTTATGATATTTTCAGATATACACAAAATAAATTGTTTTATTTTTTTTACTCTAAAAAGGCATTTTTAACGTACTACTAAAATTATTTTTTTCTTCAGAAATAGTCGTAAAAATACATTTCTAAATCCTTCACTTAAAAACATCAAAACTTAACTGAAAATTATAGTGTTATTTTGTTCTCAAGTAGCATGTACCCGAGCGAGAAAGCCATTGTAAATATTACGCTATAATTTCGTTCAAATTTTTCCGTTAAGTTATCGGTAAGACTGTCAAATTCAAAACAGCTTAACATTTTAACAAAAAATACATAATAGGAACAAGGTTTAAAAAATGTTTGTTGGCCGAAATATTCAACATTAAGAATATGCACATGTCCTTTTGTGAAATCTTTAAAAAAAATATCGGACCACAGTGAAAGCGGCTGAAATAATCCGACTATGATAAAAACCAAGACAAGGAGACAAGAGTGAGTTTGTTGATATATAATGATAGTAATTCCTTATCTTCAAAATTCGGACAAAATGAAACTCATTCTAATGCCATTTCTCCGACGTAAGTCTGTAAAAAACAGCCGAGGTTCTCCCAATGAATGACAAAATATTTCACTTGGCCAGTAACTTTAAAGATAAAGTATACAAAAGCCAGATAAGATCTTTTATTAGCCTTCTATTTCCGTGGAAGCTATTACGTTTCTTGGCCTAATACGTCTCGGTCAAGATGATACCACAATATCTCACGTCCATTAATGGGTGCTAGAAAATCATCTACTGAAAATGTGATGTAGTTTTCTTCTTTTTTTTTTTTTGTTTGCTGTTATAATCTTCCGATCTTCTTCCTTCGGGGAATATTTTCTTGTTTTTCAATTACTTCCTCATAATCGACATATGTTCATTAATGGTTATCCGTATTACTACATATCTACATTACATTTCTGATATTCTTAAAAATGTATATACGTTTCGATATAACATAGCTCTTACCTATCTCAATTCTTATGTATCAATTCATATTTTATTATAGACATCTCCCTTACAATATGAGTTTTATCTATATATTTATTTGTATATCTATCAACACACACACACACACACACACACACACACACACACACACACACACACACACACACACACACACACACATATATATATATATATATATATATATATATATATATATATATATATATATATATATATATATTCTTGTTCAAGAAATCACGATATTTTCTGAAAAGGATTATGTATAAACGTTGTATGATTATACTACGGATAAAATTATATCTATCTATCTATCTATCCATCTATCTATCTATTGGACCGACTGTCTTGTTCTGTTAAGTCGTTTTAACTTTAAACATCATATTATAAAAACCCAAAAGTATTACACAAACATTTCTCATTAAAATGAGTCACCTTTGAATACTCCTCGATGTACACCCATTTCTATTTTACAAAATAATTTTCTTTTCATAATTTTTGAGGAATTTATTGTAGTCAACGGTCAATTGATCTCGACGCAAGTAGAGATACGATTTTGCAGACGAAAACATTATTGTAGAAGGCTCAAAAAATGTAAGTTTATTCAATACAATTATTGCTAATATACAGCCGATTATTTCAGATCTCAAATAAAACACTATTCTCTTATTCAAGTACATGCTGCTTACACATATTTCTTTATATAAATTTATCACGATTGAATGTTTTTATGATCTATTGTTATTTAGTACCCACCTCCCACCAACAGTGACCTTCTGTGCCAAACTATAAGGCCGACAACAAAAGGTCAATCACAAAAACTATCACAGAATGTGTGAGAGTTGATTACACACGAACGTTAAGGATCTTTTTAATAGTCAGTTAGTCGGTTTCCAGGAGAGTGCTAAGTACCGTCCTTAATACTGACGCTAGTGAAACCGCTCTCTCTCTCTCTCTCTCTCTCTCTCTCTCTCTCTCTCTCTCTCTCTCTCTCTCTCTCTCTCTACCCCCGAAGGGTCTCAGCTATTATATGTCAAAGAATATATCTTTCTTTGATCGTCTTGAACATCCCACATTACATCTTCTTGTTTTTGAGACCGGTCTGGAAGGAATTTTTGATATTGGCATTAAAGTGAGTGTTTTCTTTTTTTCCATGACCAGGTGTTTGACTTTTCCTTATCGCATTGCGTTGACATTTCTTTATCATGTCTGTGTCTCTTCGTCAACCAAGATTTCTGTCTATAAATGTTTGCATCAAACAGTTAATGCTTTCAAACTATTACAAAGTTAATGTGATAGCCATGAAAACTGTAGTCTTTACAAGGGGTCTGTCTGCTAAGATTCACTCTTTGAAAAACCTCGTATTATATTTCATTGTATTTACAAGATATTTTTGAGAAACCTGTAGAATATCTGAAACAGTATTCTAATTTGTTTGAACAAAATTTATTTTTATATGCTGCATTTGAAAGTTGAAATGATTACACATTTCTAGAAAATAAATCTTTTTAAGTAATGATAACTATTCTATGTTCTGGGTAATACGTCAACTTATGTTTTCGTATAGAAAACAATTCGGATAAATATGAATAATAGTATGGCTGATAAATAATGTATTGAAGAAATGCGTAAATCGGTTCAAATTGAAGCGGCAAACCAAATTTTATAAATTAATTCATTTTCGATTCACGTGTCGGTGGGGCTTAGAATTCCGCGATTACATATTCCACCGAAAGACACCCCTCAAGAGATATTCTCTGTATGACACTAATGTTCATCTGGTGACAGAATCAAATTTAGGTGTTCTTAGAGGGATGGTATCACTCCCTTATTAACAATACACAAAGGTCAACACTGACTCGAAGAGATAGACCCATATTTGAATCAAATAGATATGTTTAAGAAGGATATAAATATATATATATAGGTGTGTGTGTGTGTGTGTGTGTGTGTTTCATTAAATAATAAAGACAAATTGTGTCTGTATAATTTATTTAAGATCCTTTCAAGTTTTCGGATAAGTTTCTTAGTTTCAGGTTGGTAAACGCAGTTTCTTCCAGGCAGCGGTCACATCGATACTGCTATATGGATGCACTACATGGACGCTAACAAAACGGCTGGAGGCGAAACTAGATGGCAATTACACAAGAATGCTGCGTGCAATCCTGAACAAGTCCTGGCAGCAACACCCCACAAGACACCAACTGTACGGCCACCTGCCCCCTATCACGAAAACTATTCAAGTTAGGCGAACCAGACATGCAGGACATTGCTGGAGAAGCAGAGATGAACTCATAAGAGATGTACTCTTATGGATCCCCACACACGGCCGCACAAAAGCAGGACGACCAGCACGAACGTACATTCAGCAGCTATGTGAGGATACAGGTTCTTGTCCTGAAGACCTGCCTCGGGCGATGAACGATAGGGAGGAGTGGCGAGAGAGGGTCAGGGATATCCGTGCTGCCAGCACGATATGATGATGATGATGATGATTGGTAGATGAATTTCGAAAGCGCTCGAGACAATTTTGGGAAATTCATCTACTAATTCCAACCTGAAACTAAGAAACTTATCACACACACACACACACACACACACACACACACACACACACACACACACACACACACACACACACACACACACACACATATATATATAAATATATATATATATATATATATATATATATATATATATATAAGTTAGAAATACTTGATTTCCTTTAATTATATGAGCATTATTTGTATGAGGATTAGTAACAATTGATAATAAAAATATGTTTTTGTATCTTGAAATGAAATAAATCTGTGCAAAATATGTGTAAAATTGAATAAAAATTGTTGCTTGAAACTGCAGAATTTTCGATAAATTATTAGTATTATATGTATTCAGCCGAACCCTCAGCACGAGCAAGATGAGATCAAAGTGAATAGTTTGAACAGAGTTTAACAGGTTTGAATTCAGTTTTCCTTCTCCTGACTGTTTACCCTATCCATTTTAAAGAGACCACTCTGCTCTAGTGTTATATACTGTTCCTGCTGTTCTTCCTGGCGGATTGCACACTGTAGATTGACTTGATAACAAAAAACATGATTAAAACTTGTATATAAAAATATAACTTACCTTTTTAATTTCTCCGGCTGGCTACAAATGTGCACTGAGAGAGAAAGAGAGAGAGAGAGAGAGAGAGAGAGAGAGAGAGAGAGAGAGAGAGAGGGAGAGTCGAAGAGATTATAAATGCATACAGGGGTGATGGGAGATTTCTCCTCTACGACAGTTAGCTGGGATTCTCTGACATCCGAACATGTCTGCTTTTATAAACACATGTATCGAGGTTGACAGCCGATATCTGGTCAACGATCAGGATTTTCCTTCCGGCTGGCAACACTGGTACTTTTTGCTTATGGGCTTTAGTCCGTTATTTTTTTTTAGTCTTGTCATCTCATTTCTTATTCAATGTTTCACGACCATTAAAGCCATTAAAGCGTTTGTCTTTTCAACAACAGACTCCATTTATCATATTCCAATCTACCGACAATGTAACACTTGTATTCACCCTTTGCTATTGAGAGAATAATTGGATACATACCTTTCCGAAGGGCATTAACATTTTGTAAAATCTACAGAACCTCGTCAAGCATTTGAACTTGGTTCGTCACGCCTATTTCCTACGAGTTAAACCCCTACATCGTGATCGCTTCCAATTCAACCCCTTTGCACAAGTTGGATGGGATACAAGATCAATTTTTGAAGCGAAATTTACGTTCAGAGTTTTCTTTCTCCAATACCAGTTGTCAAACCAAATTTAAAGAACCCAATCTCATATAGGACTACTTGAATCTAGATAACTATGTGAAAACAAGGGATTATTGAAAAAAAATGTTTGAATAAATACAAGAGGACAGTAAGAATAGAAAAGTTAATAAGAAGAAACACTAGCAACCATATAAATGTCGAAATTATTAATATTTGATAAAAATTCTCGATAACTGCGCCCCAACGTATTAGTATAATTACATTGGAATTGTTACTTGAAATCACTTTACAGTGTATAAATTAGAAGAACTGGACAGGAATACTAGTAATCAAATAACTGTCTTCAAATTATTAGTATTAGATAATAATACTTCATGCTATAAAATATTCGCAAATAAAAGTTTATATTTAAATAGAAATAGTTATTTGAAGCCATGAACTTATGAATTTTTATTAATAGATAGTGACACTGAAAACATTATGTATGGGTAAATTATTATAATTCAAAATAAATTGTTGATATCACGTAACTGTGTCCAAATAATTGTTATATATAAATAAAAATAAAAATTACAATTAAACGTTAAATATATTTATGAGTATTGTCAAACATAAAGTCAGTCAAATTTCAGCATTAATTAACCCATAACAAGTTAATAAAACAAATAAAGCAATCGAATCACTTTCGATGCCTTTTCTTTAAATCCTAATCAGTAAAAGTATTGTCGACGTCGAAATCGTTGATATTCTTGTCTTTTTAAAAATCTGTAATACAAAGAAAGCTGAAATATATTCATAGAATTTGTCAGTAACTTAGATTGTCCAAAGACTAATTTGCACAATATTTTTTCTGTGTGCAAGGATATTCAGGAAAAGACACTTTAGCGAAGACGATACTAAGCACGAAAACTGCTAGTTTCATGCCTTACTGAAAAGCATTAATTCGAAATTGCTATAATCTATTTAAATTTGGAATGCGAACTTGATTTGTTGTTTTCTTTCACTGAGCTGATATGCATCCTATTACATTGAATTTACACTTGTTAAATAATCCTTTGATGGCATTTTCTCTACATTTTGATCAAATTTAGCAAAACAGCCAAATAAATCAAAACCTATAAAACTAACGATGCTACTGACTAGGATGACAGCAACATTTTACAAGATACTAAAAGCAAAAAGTGTAAAACGATCCGCAAGTTCAACATCTAACCTTAGTTGCCTAAGTTGGTTCAACGGTTAACAGTAGGCCATCGAGATATAAGTTGGTCGTTCTCTAAAAGCTACATTTTTTTAAAGTTCCGTTTTGCACAACCAACGTCGTTACCATGTCGTTGCATATTAAAATTTGATATTCGATAAATTCTATTGAACATCTATTAAATTATTTTGTCAATTATTAAGAAGAAAATATTTGTCTACCCTCTGTAGATTGTCAAAAGATTTAACGTAGACTAACCAAAATATTCGTATGCATAATCATTCGTCCGCTCCTCTACCCAGTTGTCAGCCAGGAAAGATTTAATGATAGACCAGGCGCACGTTTTACTTTGTCACTATTTTGAGATTAAATTATTTTTTCTTTGAAACAAACAACAAAAGATACCGGGTTTAGATTCATGAAAAAAAAATCTGAAAAATATTTTTTTCAAATAAATCCACTTATTTACTGAATGGTGCTGGTATTCGTACTTTTTTTTACAATTTTCCTCAATAAATGTAAGTCACATCTATAGATGTAGATGTCGAACTTATGTGACACAATAAGCTCTTCTCCTGCGGTTCTGACCTAGTAAAGTACAATAATATATATGTACGTATGTAGGTTAGAGCACGTATATATGAGTATGTGTGCATATGGAAGTTATATATATATATATATATATATATATATATATATATATATATGTGTGTGTGTGTGTGTGTGTGTGTGTGTGTGTGTGTGTGTGTGCCTGTGTCTCTGTCTATGTATCTGTGTGTGTGTGTGTGCGTGTGTGTGTGTGGTGATGAGCGTATCTGTAATGCTATGTGCGACAGTAGATACTCAATATACATAAATGTTCACAATGTGTGTGTAAATGAATATTAAAAGGATAGCTTTAAAATATTGGGGGTTCTTCAGTACTTAATAGATGATAAAATTGAACAGGAAAAAAATTGAACAGGAAAAAAATTATCGGTAGGAATGAAAGTTTATTTTTAAGTCTGTCGTAAACAGAAATCTTCGGTGCTACTAATTTCAGAGGTCAGTAGAATAGGATAACATTTGGCAAAGTACTTTAGTTCTGGGAATTGCATATGAGAGGTGTAGGATTTCTTCTACGGAAGCCAGGGCGCAATCAAGGAAGCAATCAGGAGAAGCCAGACGAGGGACGGCCATGTTTGACCTATCCCCGTCCAACGTTGTTCACGAGAATAAAAAGGAATGGAGGTTTGGGATCTAACAGTCAGAATGAATCGGATTAGAAATTTAGTCTTTGTATGCCGTGATCGTCAGCCAACATAATTTTAGCCCAGATTTTGAAATTTCAAAAACCTACTCTCACCAAGACAAGAATGAAGAATACACAGAGAAACTGAATGTGCTTCTTGGAATTCGTTTTTAATTCTTTTTATTTCTTTTGTGAAGATGACTTTTGACTTGAACAGTTTCAACGAAACTCTACGACTGACAAATATTCACTTAAGACTAAGTAAATTTGGTTCGTTTAACAGTTAAAAGTTAGCAGGCTGCTACAAAATACTGCCACACATAAGCATTGATGAAGATTATATCTGTCGTCAATAATCGCTGCAAAATTGTTCAATCGATATCATATTAGATTCGAAATTTTTTAAAATGATATTGGCTACTTGGTTTCAAATCATGAATGAGGTTGCTTATATTTCAAATAGCATTAAGACGCTCAGGAGATATATAGATTAAACTACTCTCTTCAAAGCTATGAGTAATGGTAGTGAAAACAGGATTCTTTGAATCGTGGATAGGAACCAGTCAATGAGAATGGACACACTGTATTGAAAAGAGTTGAATTCAGCTTATACATTGACTTTTTGACATATCCTTCTTGAAACACAAAGTTTCGGTGAATAGAAACTTAAAGTCTGGGTGCCTGACTTTGTATACTTTAATAAAGAACGGAAAACTTCAAATATATTATTTACTACTAATAAACGAAATACGAATCCAATGTATTATCGATTGAACAATATTTCAATGACTAAGAACAAACATGTACATGTCCGTATGTGTGTGTTTGTGTTGAATTCATCAATGAGATTATGTTATAAATATGCGTGAGCGTGTGTGTGTGTGTGTGTGTGTGTGTGTGTGTGTGGAGACCCATATATTGATACACAGATATTCTTATCAAAAAGTTACCATGAATGTACCAACAGAATCTCTATGGATGTTTGCTTCAATTCACATGTGTAGCTATAGGCAATTTTAATTGAACTTCTGCTTTTTAACCAAAAGGAAAATTTAAGTTCACTACTGAAAGCAAACACGCTACAATTAATGAAAAATAATTTTATTAAAAATCCTTCTGAAAAATTACTATCCTATTTATTACTAGTAGTATTCGATTATGAACATTATTAATTGTGACTGAGGTGATTTAGCTGATGCTGCATGTGAGGAATTAACACATCTATTTTCATAATTATAGATTTCGAAGATTTCTGCTGTTATTAAGAACCTTCAGAAATGTCGTCATTGCCATCGGCGAACGATTTTATTATCATAGACGATGAGTCACGTATCAACTTCTACAGTTTTTTTTAAAGAAATTAATGCATAATGCAGCTATTATAATCATCAGCATTTTTGTTTTTGTGCATAGTTGCACAGACACACATATGCCTGTGAACTCACGAATAAACATATACACGAAAACATACCCTCACTGAGAGGTGCACTTAATGTATTGCTTATAATCAATGGAAATAAAATCGGTGGACTGGTTTCAAATCTTGGACGAAGCTATGTTTCACTTCATTCTAATTCACTTGGAAAAGGTAAGAATACTTTTATTCTCCTTCCAGGAGTGAGTAAAGTGTCAGAAAATCAGTTCTCTTTAATCTTGGTAAGAAAACCATTCAAGCAAAAGAAAAATCTGAATCTAAACCAGCCTTATTAGGCTTAAACATTGACACTGTGTCTCATCCTATTTGCAGCTGCAGGTTTGAGTCGGCGTATATATATATATATATATATATATATATATATATATATATAAATAGTAGCACCCTCCCCTATACCTTGGTGCAGTAGCTATTGAAAAGGGAGCCTTTGGGTCACTCTCGACTAAGATAGCTAACTTAACTTTTATATATATATATATATATATATATATATATATATATATATATATATACGATTAAGATCAAAACAAAAACATGCATATATCTTGGGAATTACTAACATTTTTATTTTTAATAATTCTTGACAAATTTCGAAATTTGGTCATCGTTAGGATATAAGTTTTTGCGGAAAAAAATTGAAGACATTTTAAAATGTATAAGATTTGAAATAGCAAAAAAATTAGCAACAAAACTGAATTCGTAGCATAGCATGCTGGTTCTTTGAATAGAGGATTTTATTTAGCATTCAAGTACTTTATGTTTTAGCATAAACGATCGCTGCTTTTTGTAATTTCAGAGGTTCGATAGGGATTCGTTTCGATTTACCTGTTACTGTTTTAAATAGATACTTTACATTCTCATTTAGATAATCATCAAACCACACATACGAGGTACATACTATAACTTTCCAGACTTTTATCGGATGGGCATTTAAGATTTTCGTTGACTCTTGAAAATTCAGTATGTTATTACTATACTTCTTATGAGATGACAGTCCAATTTCTATGTTTTTAGGTTCAAAGGAACGGCTACAGCAGGGATTGAAATACACCCTACTAAAGACTGATTGTCACAGCTGGTTACTTTCAAAAATACAATCTGACACTTAAGAAGAAAGATATGCAATAAAATTGTGTTTTAAACTTGGAAAAAACGCCAAAGAAACTTATGCAATGCTTCAGATTGCTTTTGGAGCATCTTGCATGAATCGAGCATCAGTTTTTGAGTGGCATAAGAGATTCAAAGAAGGCAGGGAGTCTGTGAGGGGTGATGAGAGGTGTGGGAGGAATAAGGAAGTCAATACACCGGAGTTGATTGACCAAAGTGTTAGAGCTAGGGTTACTACATTGAGGTTTTAAGGGAGTTCAGGAAGAGATTCCGTCGGAAGAGTCCAGCACACTTCAAATCGGGTCAGTGGCATTTCCACCAGGACAATGCCCCTTTCCACAACTCCATCCTTGTCACAGACTATTTGACCAAGATGGGCATCAAGACAGTTCCTCACTCTCCCTATAGTCCAGACATTGCTCCCTGTGACTTTTGGTTATTCCATAAGCTCAGAGGCTGTCGTTATGAGACAACTGAGGAGATGAAAGAGGCTGTGACGATGGTCAATGACACGCTCACAGAAAAGGACTTCCATGTGGCCTTCCAAATTTTGTTGGAAGGGTACAACAAGTGCATTGCAACCAGAGGAGATTACTCCGAAGGGGATTAGTATTTCACGAGTTTACTATCCATAAAAGTGCCCATACAAAGAAAGTCTGGAAACTTATCGTATGCCGCTCGTATGTTTATTCTACTTTAAATGAAGGTTATATTCTTATGGAGACAATAGAAACTTTTTATTCGTGGTTTCCTATTGTTTTCAAAACATTGATCAATGCAATTTTGTCAAGTATTTTTCTGGTGGGAAATTTTGCATTTCCGTAAAAGCCTTCGTCTTCATATCGAAAATATTCTGTGAAAGTAGTTTATTATAATCACGAGATTAAGTTACGAGTTTGTAGTTATTTATTTAAAAATGAATATGTTTTTCCAATGTAATATTTCATATGAAATATAAAAGCAAACTTAAGAATATTGAGCTTTACAGTGATATCCATATGATAGTAGATATGAAACAGGGCTTTTACAGTCAGCGAAATCAAATATGTTTCTTTCGTTACTGTCAGTTTCACAAAACTCATTCAATCATCAGTAGTTTTATGGTGGAATTATTTCTTGAATTTGAACAATAAATAAATTCGACCATAACCTTCCCCACCAGTTAGAGGAAGATGTTAAAACACTCTATCAATCTAACACAGACACACACACACACATATATATATATATATATATACACACACACACACACACACACAAACACACGCACATACATTCACACACATACACACATATCTGTGTGTGTGTGTTGGCAATGTTTTCTCTTTTAAACCTGTTTGATTAAATAAGACATACCTTTTATTTCTGCCAATTTTATAGTTGTTCCGTTCAAGTCTTCAGATGAGTCATTTTTATGTGGATGAAATGAATTAAATTCGGCGTCATATTTTCCCTACCTCTTTTGACCCCAGCTGAAGCCATATTCCTTACCTGACTCACAAAGACAATAAATTCAATGACATAACTATAAAAGTCTTACTCGTTAAACTGTTGTGCTGAATGACTCTAACAAAAAACTAAAACTACTTATAAATGATCACAAAAAAAAACAAAACACGTGTCAATAATAATTTTTCTGCCTCGACTTGTCATCCGAGTTAGACCGACATTGTGAAAGAGTTTAAATGTCCAGCTGATAAATTATTCTTAAAAAAAAATATTTCTTCCATTGTTCTGACTGCAATGATTCTGTCGAGATGTTTAATACTGCACCTATCTAAAACTATTTACATCTACCAACAACTAAATACACATCCGCTCGCCTCCTCTGGATACAGAAACATTCTAACTGAAACGTACATCCTTTTTACACAAAGAAAAAGCAAACCAAAAACTCCAATTCTTGAAATTTATATAAAGGGCATCAAAACTTCATTAGACAAGATTAATTTCGAATATAGAAGTGCATTCTGACATGCCCTTGACCGTTTTCCTACTAATTCTTTAATATGATTGCATTGAAGTCCATCTTTTTTGTAAATGTTCCTCCCACTTGTTTTTCTACCAACTGTTTTCATAAATACATATCACTTGGCATTATGTTTGTAATGGCAATATTTCTTTCCTCGGCTATAGGTCCAGTTGAAACCAAAAGTTCATGGAAATATATGGTGACTTAATTCATTCTATCCAGATGTTAAACATCCCACACAAAGACTTGAACAGATCAGTTATAAGCTAGGTGTACACGAAATGTCGCTGCTATAATAATATATATATATATATATATATATATGCTGTTATCCCACCTCCTCATGTCGACTCCACGGATTACATTTTATAACATTAAGAATATAATCAAGATTCTAAAGCACAATTCTAATGTAACATCAGGTGCTTGTACTCGTAAGGCATGAAACTTTAAGTCATTAAACCGACCTGAAGAGGTGAGGCAACGTTTTATTTTAGGTTTATCCTGCTTTTTCGGTCAGTATTTAAGCATTTATTTTTAAATTAAGAAAAACTGTTAACCAATTTAGTGATCACACACACACACACACACACACACACACACATATATATATATATATATATAATTAAACCACGCTAAGAGCAAAGACTTCCATTGAATCTTGGCATGTATCCCAATCTCCCATCGCTCCTGTCTGATTCTCTGAACTACAATGTATGTCCACACAGAGCAGATATATATATATATATATATAATTGAAAGAAAATCTTAAATTACCGTCATTTTGCAAATATAAATTTATTTCATGCAGCAACAAAAATCCACTCTCCGTTTGTGGCCACATAATGGATAAGGAATTAAACACCTATACTCTTTTTACAAAAAGGAAAAACTAACCTTCAAGTGGACGTGGAAAAGTTCAAAAGGAACCTGGTAAGACGATAAAATGAATTAAATTCATTTTGGCCTCTTTTATTCTCATCTGTCTATGAGTTATTTTAATTAGCTGCTGGTATTATTTTACTTTTTAACTTTTTTCTATTCTCAGCAAACATCTGTCAAATTTATTTATTCATATCTTTATTATAAAGGCATAAATGCAATGGTTTTGCTAATTCCAAAGTTTTTTCCACTCAAAAAGGTTAATTTTAGGGATTATTTTTTCCTTTCTAAATGATGTTTGAAATTTATTCTTTCGTTGATTAATATACCGCTATATCAATATTTCTGCCAATTGACTTACAACTGATTTTTACAGTTATTCTATTATTTCTGGATGCTTATCACCCAAATAATCAAATTAGAGACTTTTTAAAAGATTTTTTGGTTATTATTATTATTATTATTATTATTATTATCTAACTCCTTTATAGTTTTTCATGTCAGTGTTAGCTGATGGTTTTTCATTGGAGTTTGAGTGACAGCAAGTTTCCTCAAGTCTCCAGGACTCGTCTCAGGATTCTGGCCGTTCTTAGCAATGCTGTCGTTTGGATAGTCTCTACGCATCCGCTAACTTCCAAATCTCCCAGGCCTTTTAATAATCCTTTAGTTACTGCACCTAACGCACCAATCAAAATTGGCACAATCGTTACTTTCATGTTCCGTTACCTTTTCTATTCTCTAGCAAGGTTGAGGTACTTATCCTCTTTTCACTTTCCTTCAGATTTATTCTGTGGTCCACCGGGACAAATGCTGATATTATAAGCTCCAATCTCCTTTTCTGATATCACCTTCATTTACCTATTATTATTATTCCTACCAATTAATCCATTCACAACTTTTATCAAATGATTGTCTTTAATTAGAATCATTTTGATATGAGGCTTCTTAATCTGAGAATTAATTTTTATTTATTGCGGACTTTTTGTCCTCATCTTGGTAGGTTTTTTTTGTTTGTGTTGTTTCTTCTTTCACTACGTCTCGGCCAAATTTCACCTCTGGCCTTCTTCAGGTGATTTTTACAGTGACCTCGGATAGGAATGATGAGTCTTGTAACCGTATCCCCAGTAATTACTGCCTTCCATAGTTGTTGTCTATCGCACCACGTTTTTGACCAAGTAAACCTTATCAAATGAGTTTAAATCTATTTTTATGTCGGTATTTGAAAATAAGTTCAACTAAATCTTCAGCCAATCAGAACCGTCTACCAATCAAAATTTTATACCACAAATTACGTGTTCATTACAATTTATAGCAAAACCCAATGACCACTTAAACCTATCCTTAAATAGAGTTTGACAAAATCCAGCAATGGAAGTTGTTTACATATACTGTAGACTATTCTATGAATATTTCTGCATATAAGTACGAAAGTAAAGTTTTAAATTGCGTACAATCGTCCACCAGTTTGCAAAATGATTTTAGTTGGAGTATTGTAGGTATCTTCCGATCATGAATGGCTGTATTCGTTGAAAAACCTCCCCTGTTTTTGCCGGATTTCGAAATCGTGCTTTTGTAACGATTAGAAATAGGGACAAATATTTGAGTCTTTTGATATTCTTCTGTAAAAAAGAAAGAAACAAAACAAAAGATTAAAAAAAGAAACAAAAATTCGAAGCAAGCAAAAAAAGAAAAAGAAAAGACGCTGCAATCAAATCTAATTTTTAGCCCAAACATTTGTCGGTCGTCGTCAGTAATTTTTCCTGAAAAATAATCAATATTTTTTCATAGGAAATTAGCTCCTAATTTCACGCCCTCCCCTGTTTTGTAGAGTAGGTTTATTTCTTTGCATTTTAATATTTTACTGAATTTCTCACTGAGCATGCTTCTCAGTTGAACATAATATCCAACGTAATTCCCTTTTATAAGGATCAATAAAATATCAGTAAAGAAAATACAGAATCAGTTTTCAATTCGAGAAAAGGACAAATTATCAATATGGTTGTGTTCTAAGAAGAACAAATAAAGTTTAAGCAAATATTAAGAATGAATTAAGATTTTATTTTCTGAATTATTTTCGTCCTTATTACTTCTTTGTATCTAAATTTCTTTTAGTGTCTCTTAACACACACACACACACACACACACACACACAGATATATATATATATATATATAAGTAAAGTTGGTGACAGTAGTCAAGCGTGACCCGAAGGCTCCCTTTTCGATAGCTACAATACCAAGATTAGGGGAGGGCGCCAATCCTTTCCCCAGATTGCTCCACTTTACCCTTGATCTGTACCTTATAATGCTGAGTGTTAAGCAAGGAGGCATCAAGTGCTATTTTTGAGTGTTTGGTATGACTCGTTGGCGAACACTCTATCCTACCAATATATATACAAATTATGATTGACTATGGAGGTGAGGTGACGTTATGGTTACAGTCGAAAAAAGTCGAAAAGATGAGCCCTTCTGGAAATGTTTCTGTCGTAGTTTCCCAACTAACTTTTATAGGTCATGTACCAATTTTTTCTCTTACAGCTCTTGGTATAATTGTAGGCCATTCTGGGTTCTCTAGCCTTAGATTTATTCCAACTCCAGTTGCACTCTTAAGTTTACTTCCGCACTAATACCCAAGGAGAACATATAAACCACCTTTTGCTGTTAAACAAAGAAATCAATCCAAAGAAACCTTCACCCAGATATTCAAATCCCCCGTGTAAGTGATTCAACCGATCACTTCATTAAATAAACGATTGTGCTTTAAGAAATCGAGTCCTCCGACAGACTTGTTGATTTATATTAATTAGGGGAATTAACAAATAAAGGTAAAAGTAAAATAAACATATATCAAATTAAACTAAATATAAATTAAAGAAAAAAATAAATAGATTATATCTTAATAATGAAATTTAAAAAAAGAGAAAATTAGAACCAAAGCAGAAAATTTGTAAATTAGGACAAAACACGAAGAATATTTGATAAATTTATACAATAAAAAAGAAAGAGAAAGTGAGGAAAATTGAATTAGTCAAAAAATAAAACGTGCAATGGGATAATAAATATAGAATAAATAGAGAAAAATGAAAAAAAATCTTTAAATTTGGTGCAGAATGTACAGAGAAAAATATCAGGCAAAAATAAATAAATACAAAAACAAATATTGATAAATAAATTTTGAGAGAGAGAAATAAAGGAGTAAGGAAACAAAAATAAGGGATTAAAATTATGAGAAAAAACGAACAAAAAACAAACAAACAAACAAACAAACAAGCAAAAATATATATTAGAAAAAGAATAAATCATAGAATATATTAATTTTAAGATAGAAGAAAAACTAATATTTTCAGCCATGACTAATCAAACAGTCCCTTATAAAAAAAAAATTAACAATAGAAATAAGTAAATGAAATAATCTTTTAAAAAAATCTCCCAGTTTGATTTTATATCTTCCTGTCATTGAACCGCTTATCGGTTAATCGTTTCACTGTGCAACAACTTCAATTAGAAGAGAAACATAAAAAAATAAATGAAAGTTGAGTTCACTATGATTAATAGGTGATTGATCAATAAAATCCAAATAAAACGATAATAAATTTCAGCATGTTATATTATGACTTTAAAATATTTTTTCTCAATTGTTATTCGCTTAATATTTTACTATGTTTTATGATAATACATACATATAACAATAAATTATTTAATTCGCATACAAATACAATATTATTGCCCAGTCGCCTGGGGCTGTAGAATACACTGACAACTTCTCTGCAGAGGGGTAAGACCCCACCAACGAGTGTCCTGTTATGACACTAAACAATCTGATAGTGAGGTTTAAGTAAGACTGAAACTTTCGAGAATGTGGAGTACTCTTCATTACCATCGCTCCCAGGTCCACTCTGCCAGGAGTGGTAGCACATGATAAGGGTTCTATCTATGGGTTAAATATAACTAAACCGCAGTTTCTTGAGATTTCTTCTTTTGGCATTTAAAGTGCGTATTTATGCTAAACTGAATTGTTTAAAATAGAACTGTTTTGACATTTAAACTGCGTACTTAAGCTAAACTGAATTGCTCGAAATAGAACTGTTTACATGTCTACGTTGTGTACGTATGCTAAACTGAATTATCTAAAATAAAACGGTTTTGACATTAACTCTGTGTATTTACCAGTCAGCGGGGGTTTAGAATACACCGATTGCACCTCTGAAGAGGAGTAAGATCCCCTCCCAATGACTGTCCTGCATATGACACTAACCAATCTGATGGTGAGGTTCCAGTGATGTTGGAGCTTTGTGGAATGTGGAGCACCATTTAATTGCCATTACTCTGAGGTCCACTCCGTCCCAGATTGTTAATCCTATCTGTGGGTTAAATAGAACTAAATGTATACTTATGCTAAACTGAATTGTTTGAATTAGAATTGTTCGATTAAACTGAATAGCTTTAAATGGAAATGTTTTGGACAATCAAACCGTACTTGAATTTAAACTGCGTGCTTATGTTAAACTGAATTGTTTGAAATGGAGCTGTTTTCGACTTTGAAACTGTTCCTACACTAAACTGAATTGTCTAATATAGAACTGTTTTGACATTTAACTGTGTGTAAACAAAATCTGTACTTATACGATACTGAATTAGCTGAATTAGAACTGCTTTAATAAACTGAATAGCTTTAAATAGAAATGTTATTTACAATTAATCTGTGTACCCATGCTAAACTGAATGTTTTAGAACTGACTATTTGCATAAAAATGGATTTGGCGTTTAATAACTGTGACGCTGCATAAATAATTATCCCAGGACGAGAGTCCATTTTATGCGCCTGTGACGTCGAGGACGGTCTGGCACTTGACCCTCCGCAAAATAAGACCCAGTCAAGACTCTTATTTCGGGCATATGGTAAACCGGCAAATTATGTAGAGTTTGATTTGGGGCTAGACTGATATCAGTCGTTGGTAAGGGGGATACCAATTCGCTTTCACATACATGACCAAGTCTTTTGTCTTCTTACCCCCTCAGATAGCGGAAAAAACAGACTTCGAGTTTAGAAAATATTAAATGTAGTCAAATTTCCAAAATTCTCTTGTAATGTTTTTAGGTAGAAATAAGACGTTTAGCGAGAATTAATGGACGCTAATTCAAGGCTGAAACAGATACGCACAAAAGAAGACGAATCGAGAGAGGAAATAATAACCAAAATATTTCAACACAAGGGTGCATTTAAAACACAACAAAATTTTAATAGGCGACGACCAAACAGATAATGATAAGATTTGAGAAACAGTTCCTTTTTCTTTTCTCTTTTCCTTTTAAAAATACCGGCAATATTAAGCCAAGAGGAAGTATCAAACATAAATGTCTCTCTACAGTCTTTTCTCCTTTCTCTATTTTTCTTTCTTTCTTTTTCTGTTACTTGAGAAAATATCTAAGTCGCCGAACTGAAGCATGTAACAAAGATCAATCACTAATTTACTATTGATGAAACAGAATCTTTTCAGTTTCTTTCTTTCTTTTTGAATACATATATCCTTCCAATATGTAGGAAGGGTAGACGGAAAACATATTAAATTGTACTTATCTTGTTCAATGTTCATATTCCTTTCTCTCTTTTTACGGGCGTGTGACATCTGGAGCAGGTTGACCTCAGCGATTTGTCTCTATCGCTGGCTTTTTCCAAACTCTGTTTTATTCTTTTTACGGGAGACTTACCCCGGAGTTGGCTGAAATCGGCGTCTTTCTCTCGCCGACTTCTGTCCCAAACTGAAGATTCTTTTCCAAATTTCTCTTACGGAAAAAATGGTATTTTGGTGCTAAGGATCTATGGGCCAATCGTTTCACTTTTTTCTTCTCCCACTATTCCATCCGGTCACGATACCCGAATGACCTGGATTCCTTTCTTTGTTCAACAGACTGCAGGTCATAGAGAGCAGGGAGCTGACTTCCATTCATATATCATTTTAACGGTCAGTCTTAGTGCCTGTTGATTCAAACTCAGAAGGATAGGGGAATTGACCTCCCCTTCCCTCTCTCTGTAGCATACCACGTCACATAACCTACAAAGGTTGATATACCAACCAACCAACCAACCAACCAAATACCATATTAATACCTTTAATAATACTTGAAAATACATCTTGTAATAAAAAAATGTAAGATAACAAATGTGTGGAAAACAAGAAGAAACAGTTCTTTGATACTTTATTTCAATACTCACATCTGTTTTTCCCGTTCCAGGATTTGAAGTAAGTATTCGTATTTAACAATAACAATTTTAACACAGTTAAATGGCACCAAATTTTCTCATTTAAAACAATAAATTTTCGAACAGATGTATTTCAACCATAGATGAGATCCGATCCTCTCTAGCTAAATTAATATAATCAGTGCAAACCTGAGGGTAATGGTAACAAGAGGGTGACGACAAACTTCACAGAGTTCTATAACTAAAGCCTGACTGTTTGATTCATGTTTGTGTGATACCAAGAATATTAATTTTTCGGGGCTGGAAAATATCCCTCTGAAGAAGATACAGTCGGCTTATAACAAGCCCCACCGTGATGTTTCCGATAAAAACCTGATTTATTCATGGTTTTGAATAGCCTATATAACAGTATCCCTGAAAATAATTCTGCATTGTCGGTGGGGCTTAGGGTTAATTTTAGGCTGACTGTATCCCTTGCAGAGGATTAAGACCCCCCAAAAGTGCTTTGGCTATGACACTAAACTACAATTAAGTATATGACTTCAGTTTTTTGAGATCTGGGTTTCGTGGAGTAAGCTTTCATTGCTATAATTCTTTTAGGGTCCGATGTATTGATCCAAGAAATATGTTTACGTATCTTTTATATCATAAGGTCACTTTCTTTAGTTACATTGGTTGGGCTGTAGCAGAAGATGATTGTTGCGCTGGGGTTACCATTAAAGATAGGTCCCATCATTCTAGGTTGTATTCTCTCTATGTTATTTAGTGAATTTTGGGCGCGTCCACCTATAGGCATACCTACACCACCTATCATGGAGCTGACAGTATTTTATCATGCAAATGCAATGGCTAGCATCCATCCATTGCCAGGATCGTGATATTTAATATACTCGCTATGAGAGTATCTGCGTTCTTGTATGCATTTTATGTCTACGTTATGATCTATCGCCAATGCAGTCACCTCCGGTAGTTTTCGTATCGTATTTAAGGTTCGAACGTTGAATGCTGCTTTTTGTATTGTGCATTTGCATTCTAGTAATTTTTGTTTTAGTTTGAGATCTATAGCTGATTTTTCGAGCACTGAGGCTAGGGCTCCAACCTCTGCAGGACACGTCAATTTTTTACCCGCGTGAAGTGTGATGCGGATTTTAGTGTGGGTCATGGCAATCTTTCGATGGCTGTTATTATTCTAATCTCTAGATGCCACCCTGAGAGATGAACACCAGTAGTTTCTCGATCGAACTATTTGAACCTGGCCATTGGACCGTAGCATTCATACGCCCAGGTCTTAGGCATTACCTTGGGCCGTAAGAGAGTTTATCTGCTCGCCTTTACGTCCACCATGCTGCTTCACATGGCTTTCGTAAACAGTTTTCTTTTCTTTTCCCCGCTATTACTCCCACTTCTGTCATTATTAAGTTTTAACTTAGTTAAAGTTCACAATTACTTTATTTTAAAATGTCATCGAAGTCCTTATTTATGATTCATTGCATCCTTATTAGCATTTTTTTATGTTAACTTATGTTTTTTCAGTTTTTTGTTTCCCACTCCATTTTTTTCGTTTTGTTTTCTTTTTCTCCTAATATTTCGTCATTAACACGAAATTCATAAGATTATTCTAACCTTGCTCTAACTTCGTTTTTCAGTTTCTAATAAAGTTCAATAATATTAGCTTCTCTTGAGCAGGTTCAGTTGTTACTTTGAATTACAGTATGTGTCTTTTCATTGCATTCTATAATGAGTTATCCTTCCTTGTTCGTAGCATCTCGAAACCCAACGTCCTCGTCATTGGTGGAGACATAAATGCCCAAATTGGTAAAAACGTAAACTACAAATTTAGCCTACACAACTTATCAAACAGAAATCGGGAACATCTAACAGATTTCATGCTAGAAAATAGATTAACATGCCTCACTAAACAATTTCAAAAAACAGAGGGAAAACAATGGACCTACACCGACGCAAATGATACTAAAGCACAGACAGACTACGTCATTATAAATAAAATAAATGGAGTAATAGCGCATTGAATTACAAGGCATATTCTTCTTTCGACGGTGTGTCCTTCGATTACCGAATTGTCACGGCAAAAAAGGGCATGAGCCTGGGAAGAAATACAACCCGAACAACAACCACTGTACACTATGACATGTCCATACTAAATAACAGGGATATTAGAGATAAATATGCGTTCACATTAAGAAACACATTCAATGTCCTACAGGTGAAGACAGAATCACAAACTTCGAAAGATGAATATGAGAACTTCGTCAATGCCTACTTAGAAACTGCTGCAAAATACATACTAACTAAACAAAGAACTAAATCTAGAGTTCCATGGGAGACATTTGCCATTAGAAAAAACCTGAAGACGTGAAAACTGCCTCCAAATGCAATAGGAAGAACCCAACCAATACCAATGCCCTGAAAATTAAAAAAGTCACAAAATGAATTTGCTACCATATGCCTAAACGTACAGACGGAATACACATAAAATCATTAGAGACTCGGTTGAAGATAGACAATCCAGAATAGCCTGGCAAACGGTAAACGAAGTAAGCAGAAGGAAGAGCACTGCGAAAGCTAAACTGAAAACTACCAGCCAAGAAGAACGAATACAACTATGGCAATAACATTTCAAGAATTTACAAAGAAACCCTCCAAACGTTACACATGAACCAACCACGAAAATTATAAGTAAACAATAATACATCAAACTAGGACAGTTTACACTAGAAGAATTCGACTCAGTACTAAGAAAAATTAAAAATAGAAAAGCAGCAGACTTGATTAAATACCCCCCAGAAGTATTAAAGACCAGGCATACTGCTCCGACACTGTAAGTTCGTATATATCAAAACACAAGAGGCAGATGGATAAAGGGATGTATCCTCCCCTTCCTTAAAAAGGGCTGCCTTGGATTAGACAAGAACTACCTCGGTGTAACCCTTACATACATAGTGGCCAAGATATACAATACCCTTCTACGCAACCGCATAGAAACCAAAATTGAGAAGATACTTAGGATAAACCAAAATGGCGTTAGGAGAAATAGATCCACGACGTCACTATAATGACTATCCGTCAAATTCTTGAAGGTGTATGTGCAAGAAACCAAGAGGCAACAATATTGTTTGACGACTTCAGCAAGGCCTTTGACTCCATCCACAGAGGAAATATGGAGCAAATACAACTCGCCCACGACCTACCCAAAGAAACAGTCACAGCCACAATGATGCTATATAGAAACATGAAAGTAAAAGTGTTCTCACCAGATGGAGATACAGACTACTTCGACATTGCAGTAGGTGTACTGCAAGGAGGCACATTATCCCCATACCTTTTTATCATCTACCTAGACTACGTGCTTAGAACGTCTATTTATGAAATCAAATACAACGGTTTCAAGCTGACGAAGGAAAGAAGCAGAAGATACCCCGCGCAAGCAATTACGGGCGAGGACTACACCGATGAGATAGTGCTTCTAACATATACACCCGCCCAAGCCGAGACACTGCTACATAGTCTGGAACGAGCAACTGCAGGCATAGGCCTCCATATAAACATAGTCAAGACGGAATATATGTGTTTTAATCAAAGAAGCGACATCTCCACTCAAAACGGTAGCTCTTTGAAACTAGTAAACATGTTCACCTACAAAGGAAGCAGTGTCTCATCAACCGAGACGGACATCAACACGCAACTAGCAATGGTGTTGACAGCTACTGATAGACCATCGGTCATATAGAAGCCAGACCTGACCGATAAAATAAAACTTAGTGTTTTCCAAGCAGCGTTCGTGTCGATACTTGTGTATGGATGCACTATATGAACGCTACCTAAAAGAATGCAGGGACCAACTCATAAGAGACATACTCCAGTGGACATCTTCACATGGATGAGCAGTTAGGACCTATATACAACAGCGCTGTGCCGATATAGGATGTAGCCTTGAAGACCTACGGGAAGCAATGGACAATAGAGAAGGGTGGCGTGGGAGGTTCAGGGAGATATGTGCTGATTGTGCGACATGATGTAGATGATGATATCATAAGCAAATACTTAATACCTCATAATTGTATGTAAATTGAAACATTTTATTGTGTATAGCTTATTAATATTAGATGAGAATATTTAATCACACAACACTGAGCAAATTATTTGAAATTGATAGGAATACTTCATATCATATCACTCTGTACAAAACACCAGCATAAACAATGTAAATATGATTGTACTCTGCAGAAGATTCCAGTATCGATATGACCAGGTGTCAGTTTGGAGGTGACTAATTCCTTTCTAGCACAGAAGTAATTATTGGTTCTTGGACATTTCTAACAAAATAAAGACGCCAAGGATACATATGAAAAAGTCGATCGTTTCGTCTCGCTGGACAGACATAGATTCCAGACAGGCTATCTTACTGGTCAGACGAGCTTGGGATTCCTGCAGCAGACGCATATTCCCATCTATTCTCCCCTGAGTATCTAATTTATTTTGGAGCGCTGCCTTTTGGAAATAATGTAGTGAGTACAAAGATATTTTGTTAAGGATCTTTCTTAAAACTAGTTTTTTTCAAGATGGTTTTGGCTTTTATGTTTGATTCTGCAACAAATCCCTAATGGTTATCTAAGAAGCTGCGCAATGAATGAGCTGGGGAAGATGAAAAAAAAACTAGTCAATTTTGATTATTATAAACATAGACTCTGATGAGATTAAGTAATTGGTAAAAGCTTTTCGGCTGTTATCATTGATACATTGCCATATAGTGCTACATTATAAGAAGAGATGGATGTTACTAGTTGATCTAAAGAGACTAAGTCACCGATTTACTCACAGAGTCAAAATGAAAAACAAACTCCAGAGAGAAAAGCGGCCGTCATGTGAAGTTCAAGCGAAACTATTTGAAGATTTTGGTTAAATGAAAGGTCAAAGTGTATTCGACTAGCAGGGAAGATTCAACTGTCAGAGAATGAAGTCGATCGGGAATTGTGGGTATTTGAGCGAAAGAAAAAGTATTCGACAATCAATCCGGACAGAAAGAAAGATTTGTTCTCCTTAATCGAAGGGTCTATTTGATTTCAGAAATGAGCCTGCGAAAATATTTAATTGCCAACCTATCCCACTCTTTCACCCTCTTGCTTCAAAAATCAGTCGTATTTTGATTAATTATCGATGGACAAATAATAAAATTAGATCGAACTTTCTTGCTTTGACGTTGGTTAGTCATAACGTGACAAGAGAAATATGTTGCCTCCAGAATGAAGTCGGGATCCTGCTTGCTTATCAGGAAACAGATGAACAAACGGGATTTCAACCATCCTTCGCAGAAGAGATGGGTAAAGAGCCACTCTCCGAAAAAAAAACCACACTCAACATTGCAATACGAAGTGGAGATCTATCCCTCATTCCTCTGTTCGCATAGAACACAACCATAGGTCCACACGGCTACTGAATTGCAGGAATAATACGGTGAATACGAGACATAATTCGTTTTAGCGTGAACACAGTACAGTAGTAGTAGTAGTAGTAGTAGTAGTAGGAACGGTAATTAGACTGATACAAATAGGTAAACCCAGTAAATTTATTACCCCAACCTAAAAATTATTACATAGAAATAAAGATATTTTGTTGCAGGCGAGAAAAATATTGGTAGAACGAATAGAGTGAAATGAGAATAGATTCTAATATCCAGTGCGCAACATAGAAATTCGAACTCCCTTGAAGCAGAGACATGAAGTAGATGATACCATCGATGAAATATTGGATAGTAAGGGGATTGCTCTATCCTTTTGGTTCATAAAATGGGCCCAAATAGTCTTGGGTTGATGATTTTTCGTGAATTAAAATAACTATAAGTAAGAAATACCTACTCCCTATTATCGACGAGATATTATCAACCTCAGTAGCAATAAATGTCTTTTTTTCAAAATTCCTTTTAAAATCTGATTATTGGCAAGTGGGATTAGTGAAAAAAAAACAATTTCTGTTGCCATGGGGGACATTTTCATTTACATTGCATGCTTTCAGGAATGACTCATGAGCCTAATAATAGTAATATTTTAGTGGTTGTTTTTCCACTTTCTTCTGTAAATGCCTGGCTTATAGATAAGTAGAAGTATTTGCCTCGCTGAATGATGTTATATTCGTCGTTGACTAATGAGATTCCTCCACCAAGCATCTGGTCTTGATTGCTATAGACTTGCAGGGGTCTTATGATACTTTCTATACTCACAAACTGTTTTCTAAAAAAACAATGGGTCAGGATGACTGTTGCAGATATATATATATATATATATATATATATATATATATATATATTTTTACTGACGCAGGGTTAGAGACATTCGGTATTACGCTTGAAGGATTTTAATAATGTGAGTCTTTCTTCAATTACAACAGGTGACATAAACAGTCAATATTCGATAACTGTAAAAAAACCAAGTTTGATACTCATTGGGAAACATCTGAAAATCTTATACCGAATGACGACTATAAAAAAAGGAAGTAAAGTAGGCTACCGTAGTCGAGGGCAACCAGAATGCTCCCTTTTCAATAGCTATTACAACGAGGTGTAAGGGAGGGCGCTACTCCTTTCCCAGGATTGCTCCACTTTATCCTTGATCATCATTATCATCATATCGTGCTGGCAGCACGGATATCCCTGACCCTCTCTCGCCACTCCTCCCTATCGTTCATCGCCCTAGGTAGGTCTTCAGGACAACAACCTGTATCCTCACATAGCTGCTGAATGTACGTTCGTGCTGGTCGTCCTGCTTTTGCGCGGCCGTGTGTGGGGATCCATAAGAGTACATCTCTTATGAGTTCATCTCTGCTTCTCCAGCAATGTCCTGCATGTCTGGTTCACCTAACTTGAATAGTTTTCGTGATAGGGGGCAGGTGGCCGTACAGTTGGTGTCTTGTGGGGTGTTGCTGCCAGGACTTGTTCAGGATTGCACGCAGCATTCTTGTGTAATTGCCATCTAGTTTCTTCTCCAGCCGTTTTGTTAGCGTCCATGTAGTGCATCCATATAGCAGTATCGATGTGACCGCTGCCTGGAAGAAACTGCGTTTCATTTTCTGAGTGTTAAACAAGGAGGTATGAAGTACAATTTTTAAAGTATTTGATTTGACGCGACCTGGGATTGAATGCTTGTCTCCCAGACCATTGGTGAACACTGTACTCTCTAGGCCAATCAGCCGGTTTATAAAAGAAGTGCATAGCAAGAAAATCAAGGAACAAAGTTAGAGTTCCAAGGGAGTCAATAGTAGTTAAAGAAAAATGAGATAACTTGGGAAAAGCGCATTTACTCTATTAAAGAAACCCAACAAATGTCAATGCACAGAAACATTAAGAAGCCCAAAGAGAAATAATACATACAGAAAAGACCAAATAGAATACATTCAATGCTTAATGAATAGGATAAAAAAATCGGTCAAAGGTAGAAAAAGGCGATTATCATGGTAGGTAGTAATTAAATAAGCGAAAGGAAAATTACGTCGAGAGCCAAGAAGAAAGGCTTGATAAGAGGAAAAAAAATATTTCAAGAATCTTCGAGGTAACTCTCTTGAAATCACTGATGAATATCCAAAAAATTTTATAAGCCAACAGGGAGAGTTTATGTAGGAAAATTTAACGGATTAATGAAATAGATGAATAAATAAACGCAGTAAAGCTGTTTGTCTTGGGAAAATTCCACCTGATGTATAGAAGACAAGGTAATTTGACGATATACTTCGATTATGCAACGCTGTGTATTAACTAAACATAATAAAAAAAAGGGAAGTCAGTATCCAGCCCTTCAACAAGGAAGGTCATCTCAGAATCACTAAGAAATAGAGAGACATAATTCTGAATACTTATTGCTTCTAATATTTATGATTACTTGCTTTTCAACCACAAGGAAAATGAAATAGATAAATTTCTTCAGAACGTTTTTTGGAGAAATCTATCTACATCATCTCGTATTATGATTATCCCTCGTATCATCGAAGGTATATGTGCAAACAATCTCAATACAACATTAGTTTTCGTGTATTTCTTCTACTTTTTTATTCCATAGACATAGAAGACAGATGGAGCAAATATTATTGAAATATGGTCTCCCCATTGAAACTATTGCATCTATTATGATGCATTGCACAAATGCCAAAAACAATGGTTCACTCACTTCAACATTGTCACTAGAGTCTTACAATGAGCTATTATTGAACCGGATATATTTTAGTTCTGCCGTACTACGAACGGCAATAAATATAATGAAAGAAAATGGCTTCCCATTAAGAAAGACAAGAAGCAGGTGATAACCAGCAAAATCTACGACATTCAGACTACGAATTTGAACTAGCTTTCCTCAAAAACACACCAGCTCAAGGTAAATCTCCACTTCATAGCTTGAAGCAGACAGCAGAAGTCATTGACCATGACGTGAACGCAAATAAAGCAGTTCACATATTATAAGCAAGTAGGAACTATCTCCAACCCACGTGGGAAGCCTTTCAAATTATAAGACTATTAACGATGTTAATATGTGCATGATGAAGACGTAGGCAACTATTGAATGAAAATCTGATCTCTCTGATAAAATAAAACGGGATATCTTCTTAGCTGTGATTTTGTCTGTACTACTGTAGGGATGCACCTCTTGAACATAAACGAAATGCAGGGAGACAGATGGAGATGGTAACTATAAAAGAATTTTTGAGTTGTTTAGAATGAATCCTATAAGTCACTACTCACAGAACCACAACTGTTCGGCCTCTTATTTCCCATCTCTCAAAGCTGTAAAATAATTAAGGATTTTTGTAGAATGTTTTAGTAAAAAATCATTTTTGGCTGAACCTGGGGTTTAAGGTAAGAGGGATTCGAGTTGTGAACGTTAGGCGATAAAACCTTGTTTAACGTAGACGTGTCCCCTAAACGTTTATCGTAGACGATGCATGATAAAAGGATTCGTTGAGGAATAGTTACAAAGAGATTCAAGGCAGTAAGCGAGAGAAAAGAGAATAAGAGAAAGAGATAGAGAGAGAGAGATAGAGAGAAAGAGGCTCGATGATAAAGGTTCCATAGACACAGAGAAAGAAAGGCTATAAGAACAATAAAGGAAAAACTAGCGAGTAGGTAGAAGGAAGGGAATCCCGAAATCCACGCTATGGTAGCTGCAAAATATAGAATATCTCAGCAGTAATTGGCCTGATGGACGGTGATTAGTTGAAACAAAAATTTTCGAGAGTTGTTAAAGTGGATGCAGGAAGAAAGTAAGTTCTAGACTGACCACATTGATTTGAAGCCGATACCCGATCTGGGTGATCTCCGCAAAGGACTCTGCCACCATCACTGCACTAACCAAAGCTGTCGTAGAGAAGTCTTAGTGCAGTAGAATGAATACTCCCTTTAAGAATATGGGGGGCGTGATGTTAAAGAGAAAAAAATTGAGTCAGAAGAGGCGCACCGGTCGAAATAAGAGGACAGAGACCAGACGGAACTATGATCAGACATTTATGAAAACTACAACAGAAGCGGTGGGGACGAGAAACATAATAACAAGGGCAGTGTCTGTGTTTATCGTCTTGTAACGGTTTTTTTTTTAAATCTCTGTCTATCTAAATCAGTTATTGCATTTCCTCCTCAATTTCTTTTCGGCGTCTACTATGAAAGGATAGGAGCAAATAAACTTTCTTATCAAGCGAACCAGCAGAGGGTGTTTTTGCTCTTCCCTTTTCATCACGGTGAGGTTACCATGAGGTTCAACAGAAATCTTAGGGGTAGTGCTACTCCTATAGTCGATTTGTGACCTTGGTTTTACGAGCCATTAAAGTAAAACGAACAAATATCCGGGACACTGCTGGTGTAGTTGGAACGAATTTTTAAGTTATCTTCTCTCATGGATTCTTACATATGTACGCGCCAGTATTGGCCGATCAGCATTGGCTTACATACATCAGCTCTCTGCGGATTCTACAAAAAGCGATAAATGATATGGACGCATGGTGATAGACATAGCGTCAAGAAAATCCGAGATATCACTATGACGATGATGAAGCTGAATAGGCCTAGTATTTTCCGAGACATAATATCACTTGTTTCAGGTTGAATAAAAAAAGTTGTACCTTATTTAGATGACATCTTACTGTTTTAGCAACAAAAGTGATCAATTGGGGCATATGCCAATTATTTCCAGCTAAATACAAAAGTATTAACTTAATCTAAGATTAGAGCATTGTAAGACAATTTAATGAAGTAGAGGCGGATTTGTTTATTTTTTGTCGCTCAAAGTCATACCAAATCCCGACCTTGTACTACAAAGAAAGTAGCGTTTGCGTAAGTTTACGTATTACAAAAAAATCAATCATTACTTGCATGATGTAAAATTTACAATATTTACATTCCACAAAACTATTCTGAGCATTTTGAAATTCTCAATCCAAAATTTCCAAAATAAATAAATAAATAAATAAATATGAAGTATTCAAGGATATGATTTTAAGGTAGAAGAATACTTAGCAGGTAATAATATTGTATATACAAATACACTATCAAGATCTCCCAACAAACTAGTAGATAAGTATATTACTCCGTTAGATACAGATGGCCGGAAATAGCAAATAGTAGAAATGAACTGAGATGAATTGTAACCTTAAGATTTCACGTCATATAACATTGAGGAGAATCCAGTTTGTGATAAATTGAAACTAAAAATATCAATATATGAATTTTAATTTAGAACACAGTATTGATTTAGTAGTTAAGTGTCAAAAACATCGTATTAAAAATTATAATGTTAGTATTCATATTTACCAACCCTTCCGCCAGGGCAGGATATGACACAAGGTCAATTTTTAAGCGGAGTTTAACAGGTTTGAATTCAGAGTTTTCCTAATACTAGACTTGTTGCCTCACCAAGGCTGAAGACCGAAGTCTGCCCTACTATTTACCGATAGCTGGAGGGAGAATAATTTGATTCATACCTTTCCCAAGGGTATTAAGAAATGGTTATTAAAGAAGGAAATGAATATTTAAGATGAGGATCCACCTCGCAAACCACTTGACAGGAATCGTAGAACACGCCAAAGTCCAGATGAAGAATGCGTCGGGCCACTATTGAACAGAACAGTGTCGTACAGACAGGGAAACAGAGAATGTAAGCACTGAAGTCTTTAAGGAAGACCCAGATCAAGAGAGTGGTTAAGGACACGAAATGAGATGGAGTGTTGAGGGTATTTCAGATAGATTTAAAACATCGATTTGATCTATTGGAACCACATCATATTAAAGTTTAAAATAAGTTTATTGTGGTTAAAATACAAATGAAAATAATTAGCGATATTTTTAGGTATTTGTTAATATAGTAGGGTAGTCAACATAAATTTTGTATATCATTCATTTTGCTTCCTTAAAAAAACTGATTAGGACAATTGTGAATCATTAGTCGGCGAAGATCTGAACATTTTCTGTGTATGTTAAAGTAATGATGTATAAGTCATAAAAAATCCGATAGTATGTCTGATGGGTATGCTGATTCTCCAAAATAAAGGACATAAGTTTAATATTTGTTAATCGTGTGTGAGTCCGTAATAGAAGTTGAATTAGAGTTTAACGAAATTGAATAAACACTTGGAAACTGGACCAAAATATAGTTTTGATATAAGAAAATAAAAATCAAGTTGTAGATAATGACACTGAGTTAAACCAATCCGCAGAAGAAAAAAAAAAAAGGACGAGATGTTCTGAAAACCTCTGAGTTAGTGTGTGCAAATTATCTATTCATGTGTATGTTCAACAAAAAAAGAAAAAAAACTAAACCAAAAAAATCATTTTTATAATTTATTACCTAAAAAAATGGGGAAGAGACTTGCCGAAACAAGTGGCATCTTGAAAAAAAATCTTTATCATAAAAAGGGCACAAACTTATTTTTCATATTGGACTTCGGAAGAAGGATAATTTTTTCCTGTCTATGAACATTTTCTTGCATTTTATTTTTCAGGAAAATCAAGTAGACTTTATTATTTTTCATTTAAAAATTCTAATGTTGCAAATTGACCAAATTCTTATTTTTCTTTCTTATTTTCTTCTTTTTTTTTTTTTTGGTTAGCTCTATAACCTCAAGAAATGAGAAACACAGAAAAAATATTTGGAAAGATGTTTTAAGTTAAGAGTGAATATAACGATCTGGAGGCTAGTTGGGAGGGGACTTATTTCATTTTGAGAATAGAATAAGTAGAGCCAACGTATTGACCTCGGTGAAGCGGAAACTGCTTTTTATTATTGCCGAGATTTGGGTGATTATGACAATACAAAGAAGCCGAGTCTACCTATATAAAAGACTCGACAGTTACGAAATCTAGACAGGCAACTCACATGGTTCCTGCATTTGACATACCTCTTGTCTCTTCATCATGCAATCTCTGTTTTAAATAGAAGAATAGGTAATCTCTATTTTAAATAAAAGAATTTCCTTTCGAAAATAAAGTCGTGATTGCTAAAATTTGTCGTCTGAGATCTTTCTCACAATATGTTTTTTCCAGACAATTTCGGTTATTCAGTTATATTCAGCATCAGACGACAAACGATCATTAAATAAGATGTTTCTGCAAGCCAACCAGGTGCTGGTCTAAGCAGCAACGCTTCTTTCCTACACTCTAGGAAAAACGGTATGGCATTCTTTAAAATCAATCGATCGATCAATCACCCTAAACGATTAGCTGCCATGATTACTTTATTAATCTCTTATTTAAAAAATTCCTTGAACCATTAAAATTCATGTTAGGATTTTTTGTGATTTTCTACTGTACATTAATTGTTATTCTTAATAGTTTTCGATTTTGACAATCGCACCTAGACTTAGATCGATCTTAAATTTGTTTAAGAGTGAAACAGAATTTAGCTATGAAGAGTATTTGCATGTCGAGCAATGAGGTTCGCACAAAGTTAAAGCACCTCCGACGTGAATTACAAATCTTTCGGTTAAAACATGCAATAAATACCATTGCATCGGATTGCCCCTTTTTTTGCAGAGTAAATAAGTTCCTATTAAAAACATAATTTACCTTCGGTGTAAGTCTGTTTCCCTTGCTTTATGAAGGCATGAAAAAAGTTCCGCAAATCGATTTCTACTTCTTATCACACGTTTTCTTAGAAAATACTTAATAAGCTCAGCTTGCAATGAAAGACATCCATTGTATTCAAGTAATTAGTTATGATCAAACCCGTTAACAACGGCTTGGCAGACAAAGCCTCTCCAATGGAATTTTTAAATGTTTTGATTTCACGATATATACATATATATATATATATATGTGTATATATATATAATCAAGACTTGATGATAGTACGGAATTTATTGACCATCTCTCTCTCTCTCTCTCTCTCTCTCTCTCTCTCTCTCTCTCTCTCTCTCTCATTTCTCTTGGCTGTCCCTGAAAACTATATCCCATATCCGTACAGATATATTTAAGATATTCATTGTTGACCCACACTGGTGCGTCAATGAGAGAACAATAGTTAGTTTTCTTTTCTTTTCCAATGGTAACCATCATGCCTTGTTCGTCTTATCGAGTGCCTGAAAGTCCGAGGGGTGATATATTTTTGGTTGCTTTTTCTTATCTTAAAATTGTATATCCAACTCAGCTTACTGTTTTAAAACATACATACACGCATACATGCGTATATTAGGAAAACAATATAAGCCTGGTAATAGGAGGCATTCCCCACAAGCAGTCTGAGACACACCAAAATGGGGAATGCCGACGGGACTTAATTCTTTTTGCTATGGTTATGCCTGTGTTTCGATTAACGTGTCACTCCCCACAAAAAATGATTCCATGTGAAACCTGACTTTGTTGAAAATCCGATGAACATCCGATAAAAACATACATACATACAATCCAACGATTATTATTTTAATTTTTTGATTTTCCAATCTGTTTGCATATAGTTTTATAGTGAGTGAGCAACAAAAAATTCCATATCACGTCTTCATATCAGTTTCAGAAGTATTTCAAGCAGTGTCTTTAGAGCTGAAGTAAAATTTACACAGACTCCCTCGATCCCCTGTCATCAAATACCAAAAATATCATATTGATCTAATATTTTTGTATAGATGATAATGGATGTTTAGTTCGTAATTGCCATTATCCTTATAAATGTAGATAAAGTTGAATTGTTATTAAACGCAAAGTTCCAAATGATTTTTTCGTTCATGAACTCTTGTATATCAGAGAAAATTACTCGTTTATTCTGACACCCCGGTATGACACACTGATAATACATTCACAGTTTTCAGATTCATTGAGAGTGAGTCGAGATATCAAGAAAAATAATTGGATCAAACGTTCAATGCGATTTTCATGAGATAATTTTTCAGGTTCGTTAACTGAGAGAAGCAGCCTAATCCTGTGACAACATCGAAAATAGAAAATTTAATGTTTGCTTTCCATTAGTTATCGACCCTTCACTCATTCATCCACCTCTTCAGTATGCAACGGGAATATATTGATCAAACCCATTTGAAATCGAATCATTCAAGACCATAGAAAGTTATGAATATATCGAAAGAATAAAATGTGGGATAATCATTACGTTAGAGTGATTTCTATTCTGATAGATGATGCTTTATATTTATTGAAAAAATAATTTGTACTGCTCAGATTACCGCAAATATGGAGTAATGTGAAATATATACAGTGTCTCTAGGATAAAATGATAACTGAATTAAACAAACACTTAGGATCTTAGCTCAGTGGGGCGGAAAAATATATATATATATATATATATATATAGAGAGAGAGAGAGATAGTGAGAGAGATAGAGACAGAGAAGTGGGGAGAAAGAGAGGGAGACACACAGACTGAGAAAGAACGACTGAAAGATAGAGATAAAGAAAGATGTAAAGGAGATTTCCATATTATAATCATAAACACTACACGATACTTCAAGTAAGTGACTTGAAATATTTAAGGTTATAGTATTTTTAAGCTTTTATAGGTGGTCTGTCGAAATAGCATCAAATACATTTTTATGCAAATATTTTTCATTTGCATTTGTTTCTTAATTATTGTTCCTCCCTATGGGTTTTTCTCACCTGTTTTGATTGGTGGAATTTCATAGAAATATGTTTGGTTGGTTGGTTGGTTGGTTGTATTCTACGGCATATAAACTCTCATAGGTAATTTAATGCCAAATCCCCTTTATACATATGTATTAAATACACATAGTGTTGTGTTAAAAACCATACAGGAGCCAGAAATCATGTGTTCGCTCACATTTAAATGGTTCTAAGTTTTGCTTACCCAAATATAAAAATCCAATGGTACACATAAGATTTTAGAATAGTTTTAAGTAGAATATATATAAACACTTTTACAAGCAAGCAATAAATGGAATAGATTAATGTAGTTGACGACAAAAGAGAAGAAAAAGAAAAAACAACAACATATAAGTGGAAAAAAACAGTTTGCCTGGAAGGATTGGTAAAGGTTGATTTTTTTTTCTTGGTCTGAATCAGGTTTCGATGCAATATAATCAGTAGGGTTGAATAAAAGAAGATATCTTTTTGCTTGTAGAACGTCGTTTGTTATTTAGTGATAGAGCTGCTCTTGCACGGGCAATTGTCATTCGCTGCCCGAGTTATCAAAAACTGTAAACATGTTAGTGTTATAGGCATTGGTGCAAAGTAGATCAGCCAATAGGTCTTGAGTAATAGAAGGAACGCTATGATTGCACGAATTGGTTCTGCGGATGAAACAATTTGATAAGATAGTTGGGGTCACATATTACTTTATTCTGTTCTGCAATTTTTATGTTGTGCGTCCCATATATTAAATGTAATATTTGCGTTGAAATCTATAGATTAATAGAAACACTATCTTTGAGATTAGGTGGAAAATGCGCGTAGAGTTTAAGAACCAATCGTTGGTTAACAACATTGAAATAACGACTGACGGAGTATTTTAATTTGTTTTATCAATTTGGATGGAAGCTTTGCCTATCCAAGGTAATTTAAAATGTACAGATAATTTTTCTGGGTCAAATTTAGTGTTGGCAGGAAACTGTATACATTTATATCTGATGGTACTATTAACTTTGTCCACAGAATATCTATTTCTTTATATACAACAATAGATATATCTAAACCTTATAAAGAATGCACTGTTATTATACTCAATAGACTATGTCAAAATAGTGCCTGATATTCGAAACAACAATTCAAAGTTTACACTCATATGTATAGATGAATTTGACTAAACCGCCATACAAGGGCAACGTATCAAACGTCAGTTTGTCGGCTTTTTAAAGACGCTTAAAACTGACTTAGTCCAAGAAAATAAGAAAAAAATCCCTTATCAATCCAAATAAAGCTTTTATTTCTCTTTTCCATTTTTTGTTTTTTTTTCTTAATTTTTTCCTTAACTCTTTTTTCCTTAATTTATTTCACTTTACTACTTGTTTTTAACAATCTTCCTCTGACTTTACAGGACCGAAAAATGGTCCTTTTTAAAAAAGATATTCAGAGTATACTCTACTTAAATCTAGTCAATCCTTGAGAGTTTTATTTGCATAGTGTTAAATATTTTCAAGGATATCGGTAAACAGTAAATGTTCTTTTGACCACAATTAATTAGTTTCCAGTGTGGCAAATGTTTCGAAATTAGTAAAAGGTCTATTTTGCCTACAGGCGAGGGCCGAACAGGTACTACCACTCAAGTCAGAGTGGTTCTAAAAGTAATGGCAATAGAGGGTTACTCTCCATTCCTCTGGGCTCCAGGACTGGAACCTCCGGATCAGATTGCTTGGCATCATATCCAGAGTATTCTTTACGGGGGAGACTTACACCACAAAAGAAATGCAATCGGTGTATTCTACCGAATCAGATCACTTGGCTGACAAATATCTCATTGATAACAAATCCCCTCAAGTCTCCAGCACTTATTCATTTACTCAAATTTTAACAAAGCTGACCTCAGAATGGTGACGATTCTCCTCCTGATTTTCTCTTACTTCATAATCTTTTTCAGGTCTTTGCGGGCAGTTCTAAGAGCACGAATCGAAATTGGTATTACCATCAATTTCATGTTTCACAGATTTTTCATCTCTCTGGCAAGGTTCGAACATTTCTCAAAGTTTTCGTTTCAGATCATTCAATGAATATTAAAACTTCTATAAAGATCTGCTACGATAAAGAATGCCATCAGAAGATTCAAAAAATGTATTTTCAAGGATGGTAATATTTGAAATTTGTTTGAAATCATCTTCCAGGCTTGTTATTACCACTTAAACATAGAGCCTCTTCATTGACGTATAATACCACTGGGCTCTTTTGGTTTTCCACAACATGATGTGAATTCCAGATCGAGACGCAAACTCTTTGATGTATTGGTAAACGAGAATTAATTCAATGGTGAGTTTTGTATTAACTTATAAATAACTTAGACATTCATCATAAGAAATTCTTAATGTCCATTTGAGATTTTAAGACGAAGAATTCGCTTCTTTTTCAGAAAATAATAAAGTTATAAAATCAAACATGAAGATTTACCTATTGATACTGTTGTGATCTTGTTAGGGGTCAGAAAAAAGACACAAGGAAGGAATTCAGTTAAACAAATGTATTAACAAAGAATAGTAACACAACATATACAAATGAAAAGGTTACCAGTGAGACTGTTTCGATCCGACTGCCAGGGCTGTCTATTGGAATATTGCATTCTGCCTAAGAGCAGTACATGCTGCAATTTATAGCTAGGAGAGCTGATGCTGCGTGGCTAAATTACCATAACAATCCCTCCTGATTATTACTTTAGCAGGAGTCTCAATACTGTGACGTTGAATTCTACTCTGACCTCAAGGGATCGATATCTCGATCATTGTCCTCTATAGAAGGCTGTTACGTAGAATGTGTATCGCCGAGAGCAGTCTGGCACTTCATACTCCACAAAAAAAAAATCCGGTTAAGACTCCTATTTCGGGCATATGTTAAACAAACAAATAATGTGGATTTTAATTCGGGATTAGACGGGCCTCAGGCGTCGGTAATGGGTCGCCGAATCACTTTCACGTACACCACCAAGTCCTTTGTCCTCCATAACCCCTCAGATCACGGAAGAACGAAATTCTAGGTTAGATAATATTAACTGTAGACATATTTCCAAGTCTTCTTGTATTGTTTAAGAGGCAATAAAAAGTTAGCGAGAATTAATGAAAGCGGTACGAGGCTGAGACAAGATACTTGCTAAAGAAGTCAAATCAACAGAGGAAAGAACACAACCAAAAGATTTCAACACAAAGGTGCATTTAAAATATTACAAAATTTTAATATGCGACGATCAAACAAATAATGATGAGATTTAAGAAACAGTTCTTTTTTATTGTCTCTTTTTAAAATACCGGCAATATCAAGCAAACAGGAAAACATCAAACAAAAATGTCTCTCAATAGTACTTTTCCTTCTTTCTCTTTCTTTTCTCTTACTTGAGTAAAAGTATCTAAGCAGCCGGACTGAGGCGTGTAGCAATGCTCATTCAATAAATTTAACTACTGGTGAAATAGAACATTTACAGTTGCTCTTTTTTTTTGAATACACACAAATTTCCAATATTTAAGAATTGAAGAAGGAAAACGGTTTGAGCTGTACTTATATTTGACTGGTTTTCAATTTTCAGATTTTTCTCTCTTTTTTTTTACGGGTGAGTATCTTTTCCCGGAGCTGGCCGATCTCAGCGATCTTGTTCTAACGCTGGCTTTGTTCAAACTGAAACTTCTCCTTCAGATTTCTCTAACGCGTGCCGGCCTTTTGTGGCGCGAAGATTCTGCCGACCAATCATCCAGCTTTCCTCTTCGACCACCTGGCCAAATCACGTCACTTGATTGACCTTGACTTTTCGTTCAACAGACTAAAGTGCATAGGGTACAGATACCTTACCCTTTCTCTACCCTACTATTTTAACGGTCGGTCCCTGTTATCTGATCTTTCTTAATGCCTGTTGATTCAAGTAAAAAGGAGTAAGGGTATTGACCTCCCCTTCGCTTTCTCTCTATAGCATACCACGTCACAATAACTTATTCTCTGTGGTTTAACGACGATAAAGTCCGTCATTTTTCTTTTTCAGGGGCCGCTGGCTCTATTGGTATGTCAAAAGTATCGTAAATGACATCCATGACGTCTTTCTCTTCAAGAAGTCCGCTGTTAGCAAATATCGGAGAGGCGTTATATGATTTGGTTCAAATGTCTCTTGTGAGTAAACTGAATACCTTTTATTATGAAGATCATATATCCTACTCTTTTCTCAGTTGTACCCATTTGCCAGAAATATTAATTTCACAAAATATCCGGAAAAACACTTTCTTCGGATTGGTAGTGTTTTTGGGCTCAGTGTTTGTTCGTCCGGCTTTTGTTTGTTTGGGGAGTAGTTGGCTCAACACACCTGATTTTACGCGCAAACATTAAGCTCGGCTGGGGGTTGTGATGGTGTTGTGTTGCCCTTGGGTGTAATTGTATATATCTTAAGGAGCTGCATTAGAGCTTTTCCTGTGGGTGTGCTCCTGCCTTCTTTAGCGTTTCAACAAAGCACTTGGCTTGTCCGTTTGAACTTGATTGATAGGGGCCATCGTTATATGATTGATCAGGAAGGTCTCACAAAAATCCTTAGAGTCGCCAAACGTGAATTAACGCGTTAGTCACTCAACTTTCTCAAATCTGGCGAACAGTTCGTGGAGGAAATTGATTGTAACTTATGTAGTGTGATTTCTGCATCTAAGAACTTTGGGCTATTTCGAAAAATTAACGACTACTATAAGATAGTAGAATCCGTCTAGGGGGTCCGCTAAGTGTATATGTATTCAGAACCATGGTCAGTACGTTTTAGGCCAAGGACTATATTTTATTTGGGTGCTTTAGCTGCCAATGCACAGCCTTTACAGGACTTAAGGATGCTTTCAATATCCTTATCCATGTTCGGCCAGAATAGGTAACTGCGCATAAGGCTTTTCATCCTTGAAATCTCTAGGTGGCCAGCATGGGAATCTTTTAGGATTCTCCTTTGTTGTGTTTGAGGGAACGATGACTTGCTCACTAAATTGCAGTATTTCGTCGCATAGGGAGAAATATATGTAGGCTTTGGGTCCTTTTCACAAATTTTGTTGTTGGTTTGCTTGATAAACTCATTGTTTATAGCGTCTTGTTTGGTTTGTTCGAGAGTTACAGGGAGTTCCTTTTTTGTGTTGCATAATGTGGTTTTAAATTCTCCTTCTGTTCGAAGAGAAACAATAACAGTTTCTTCAAGAGGTTCCTTGTGTTTCGGTATTCATCTGTCGGCGTGGGATAGGTTTTAGACGGTAGGAACTCCATTTTAAGAGGATTTTCCCCATCCTCGCAGTCTATTTGATGTATGCACGAGCAGACATTTTTTTAGAACCGAAGATGGTTACTATGGTTTATGGTCCATCTGGAATGTGAAATGTCAACCGTGAATGTACAGGTGAAATTTCGTTACTGCGAAAATAATTCATAACGACTCTTTCTCAACTTGGGAATGATTCTTTTCTGCAGGGAGAAGTGTTTTCGGAGCGTGAGCAACTGGTTTGTGTGATCTCTCTGTCATTTTGTGCAGAATATATATTCTAATGCCATACGAGCTGGCGTCGCCATCAACTATAATGTCCAGGTCCGTGTTATAGTGGGCGAGAAACAAGTCCAACATAAAGACTTCTATTATTTTGACGATTGATTCCTGGCATTCCAGGTGTCCACTCCCAGTCCTTGTCTTTTTTCAGAAGTTCGTTTGAAGATGCACATAAGTTGTGCATATTAGGTGTACACACTTGGTAGTAGTTTGTCAGTCCTAAGAAACTTTGCAACGAAGAGACGTTTGCAGGAGTTGGCTTCTCGTTGTCTGTCGTTTTTGTCGATAATGAGTCCCAAATATTTATTCTTCTCCATGAATAAGTCGCATTTGAATTCTTTCAATTTGAAACCGTACTCATGAATTCTTGAGGAGACTTTAAAAACATGTTTCTTATTTTCTTCTTCATTTTGACTGTTCTTTAATTTGTCGTCCAAATATACAACCGCAAAGTCAAGGTCGCTCAGGATAGTGTCCATTACTAGTTGGAAGATTTCCAGTGTTACCTTGACCCCGAACCGAAGACATTCTAATTCGAACAACCCACGGTGAGTTTTAAAGCTGAGCAACTTTGAACATTCTTCCTCCACCTGAATTTGAAGTTATGCATCACTGAGGTCGATTTTAGAAAAAAAATCCACCATCTACTTTTGAGAAAATATCTTCCGAGCTTAGTAAAAGATAGTGATAGTCTTTGAGTGCAGCATTAAGCACCGTCGAGAAGTCGGTGCTGACCCAGATCGCCTTTGACTTATTTTTCACATAGGCGGTCGGTAGAGCCCATTGACTGTGGTCAATGTTCGATAAGATCCCGGTTCTTTCTAGTGTGTCGAGTTCTTCATTCATTTGTGGCAAAGAGGCGTAAGGCACTTATTTTTTTCTTAAACCAGGGCTGGATATTATCTTTTAACTCGAGTTTTGCTGTCAGCTTATAACACCGACCTTGGCCCCAAGAAATAAACTTTTGAAAAAAGTTTATTTTTAATCTTTTATTAATTACTTGTCTCGGTGATCACGTTTTCGAGTTTTTGTCAAAACGATTTGATAGGCACGTTTCACTTCTTAAATTTTCCCATCCACTCGGTGCCGAATAAATTTTCTGTAGTCTTTTATCCGAACGTCTTTAGTTTTGACGTCCTTCCTTGAAAGGTTACATTTGTTATAAGTTCTCACTCAAACTTGATCTTCTCCCTTATCAAGGAACTGGCCATTTTATTAGATCTTGGTGAGGTTGTTTTTACGCAATTTTCAAATTTGACCAAGAATCCAACTGTAACTTTATATTTTTATTTACGATTTGTACTTGCACGTATTTCCTAATATTCAACACGTCTTTTTCATCTGATTTTATGTTTTTTATGCAGTTATTAAACTTCTTTTTCCTCGCTCGGCAGTGTGAGCTCTTGGGTCCGACACGGCTACAAGTTAGGCACTTCTTATTTCGGTAAGAGCAATCCTTATACCAATGTTGTGACCCATAATTGGACAACGGGGAAAGTGGCAAGTTGTCTTTTTTCATTTTGTATTGGTTTGATTTAGAAGGAGAATTACATTGTTTTTTTTTCTTTCGCTGTACCTTTCTTATGCGTGCTATGCCAGATTCTTCAATGTTTTTCGAATCTCGGCGTACGATCCCGAAATTCTGACACACTTCCGCTATTTGTTGGAGAATAAAGTTTGGCTCGTTTTCCAATTTATTCAGAACTTTTCGTTTAATTCCAGCGTCTTTATCTGAAGCGAGTTCCTGACGAAATATCAGACACTTGAAATTATTCGCAGTTAATTCTGTAAGTTTGGAATCGTCGCAATGCTCGTTCACGACCGATGCGAATGTTTTGTAATCTTCACAATCCTTTCTGGGTAGGTTTATACACTTTCATCTGTTATGAAAGAGCAAAGTTTCAGGACTAAAAAAGAGAGTCTTCCCAATTCACGCAATCTGCGGCGTATAAATCCACGAATTTTCTAAAATAGGAGGCGAAGGTTATATGCTCGTCTGGATTAAATGTAAAATTGTCTATAGCCCCTAAGATAGTGTTTTGTGAGAATGCATTATCGTTTTCACTAATATGTCCCCTATGCGTTTATGCTCTTGTTGAGTTTGAAGTAGGATTTTTTCGAGTTTTTGTTGTCTAATTCATATTTGTTTTTGAATTTTAAAAAGTTCCTTTTCTATCCCGCTGGAGTTGATCAATTTTTTTTTTTTTTTGCTGCTCAAGTTGTTTTTCTTCCATTCTTTTTTGCTGTTCACGTTGAAACTTAAGAAAATCAACCATGGCGGATTTAAAGTCATCCATGTTTGTCAATGCTTTTTTTAGGATTGAACTGAAGTAATTGAGGTGAAAAACTTTTCCTTCTTTAATAAGATTAAAATCATTTTAATTCTTTACTCTCTCAGAGAATTACGAGCGTTTGTTTTTCTTTTAAAAAAGGGATTTCTCGTAGTTTAGCTGATCGCATTTAAGTTAGTTACACATTTTTTTTCAGTTTCTTTTTCTGGACTGCCAAGAACTGTTGAGTTGAACAAAGTGTGACGCAAATGGAATTTCGCGCGTCCAATTTGAACCAATTTCCAGGTAGTAATTTTGGATTCCTCAATGCTCCTCCTCGCGAAGTTGTTGTGGCCTTGTTAGGGACTAGAAATAAAAACACAAATAATTCAGTCAACAAACCTATAAACAAAGAATAGTAATACAACATATACTAATGAGAGGCTTACAAGAGAGAATGTTTGGATTCAATCGTCAGGGCTATCTGCTGGAATATTGCCTTCTGCCTAAGAGTATTATATGCTGCCATTTATAGCTAGGAGAGTTCATACGTGTGTGGGGAAATGACCATAACATGTACATTTTTGACTTCTGAGTAAATTAACTTTAAGTAATATTTTGATTTCATTTTTAGTTCATATTTATATGAATAGGGGTAGTTGTATATAATTTATTTTGATTTATTTTTCACTTTCATTTTCACTTTCATATAACTTCATTTTCAGTCCATAATTACATGGATAGAGATATTCTTCTCTTATTAACAAAGAAAAATAAATACTTCTGTGCATACATAAACAAAATGTCTTTATGTCTCATATAGAAAAATTGCTAAGAAACTAACACATCATTTAATTTTCAGATTGGCTATTCAGTTGACAAAAGGTTATAGCTATACGTCTATGTCTTCTGACTTTTACTTTGGAATAGAAAGTATCCTTCCTCCATGTTAATAATTAGTAATGAATTTGAACACATGAAAACGTAACGGTTATTATTTAAAATCTAAAATTGAAAAAGAAGCAGTTAGATACAAATGATGTACACGATTTCTATACGAAAAGTATAAAATGTAATGCGTTTTAGAAGTTAAATATTAAGCTAGAAAAAAGCAAAATCATTCATATTTATTAATATTTTGAGTTTCAATTCATTTCGGAAATATGAATAATTTTGACTGATACAAATAATACACTCTGATCCATTGCAAAATTTTTTGAAGAAGCAACAAATAAAAAGAAAAATGATGCTGTTTATTTAATAGATATATGCCTGATGCCAAAAGAATTCGTGTGTAATTAAACGTGTGAAGTCAGTGTATAATATATGAATGATGCAACGCTAATATAATAAATATTCAATCACATTTATATATATATATATATATATATATATACATATATATATATATATATATATATATATATATATCATATGCATGGTAGCAGTGATATTACAGACTCGCCGTCTTAGGCAATGTACGATTTTTTCTTTTGCAATGCAGGTTTGAGCAAAAGACATTTACATGAGGGTTGTAATCACATGAATAAAACATATTTTTCGAAATTTAGGAGGGAAATTTTTACAGATAATTTCGTCTGTTTTCAAATATATGCATAAAAGTCGAGAAAATCAAATAATAATTTGGTTGGCCAAAGCATTTTAAAATCGCAGTGTTTTTCAACTAAAATATCTCTCATGGAAATTAATAGATTACACAGTTTTACACTGACGAAAATAAGTTTTCAAACACAACAATTCTCTCTTTTTAGATAATTTACTCATAGAGTTTTTGATTTTTGAATTTTCTCAAATCTTTCTTTTTACTAATATCCCAAAGAAAATGATAGGGACAAATATTATACGTTTTCTCTTTTGATGAGGAAAATAGAAAAGAACAAATTCATGTGTAAGTGAAAGACACTTCTACTTACATTTCACGTAAACAGTCTAAATGAATTAAAAATGTATATAAAAATAGTTTATAGTTATATAACTTGTTCTTTTTTTAAATTCTAATATAGATATAAAATATATTTTTTCTAAGGTTTAAAAAGGATTTTTTTTTCTTTGAAGTTGTTCGCAGTGTTTAAACATTGGTAGGTATTTTTTCTAAACATTGTTTTTCGAAAACAAGAAAGTCGTTTGATATGACAGTTATTTTTGCAACGGCATTACCCAAATCATTACAATGACATTTTTTTACAAACATCCATTAACCTGCATGATGTACATTTTTTTTTATCTCAATATAACCCTTTAAATTCATGAACTGATTAATAGAGAAAATCACTTTGCCTTTTTTTAAATGATGTAGAATTTATTAAAATTTGGCTATAGACAACAAACTTTTAAAAAATCTGCTTGAGGGAAAAATGATAATAGAACCTATTCTGCTGAAATATTGTCAAAATAAAAAAATGGCCGATTCTTATATTTTGCCTGAAATGTCGTATTTTGATGGCATTTAAACTGTTGTTCCAAAATCAGAATCAGAAATATTAAGCTGAGTTCAACTAACAGACAATAACCTCTAAGGGCAGTTTAAAAATTTGGCTTTCATTTATAAAAAAATATAATCAGGTCACTAAAATCAAAGAATTGAGAAGATATATTTAAACATTCAACATTGTTACCGTCGATAGCAAACAAAATCAGTAATTTGAGGAAGAAATGTTTTTAAGATGAACAAAGAAAAGGATATACGAAAAGAAGACTTTGTTATACATCCAAAGAAAAGATTAACCTGCGAAAAACAGCGTGGAAAAGAAGGACGACCATCATAAGAAGAGAAAATAAAAGACTATCCAACTATATAACTTTTGATAGAAAAACAAACTTTATCTACGTTTGACTTTATGGATAAATGATTTAAATTATCAGAGAAGAGCTGAGCAAAACTTGGAAAAAAATGGAGGTCATCTCAAAAATCTGTCGTGTTTTAATACTTCACGAAAAAAAAAAAAATGCGTAAAAATATAAAAAGGTGGGGAAAAATCGTAAAAATGTATTAATCAAGTTGGAAAAAAAATTAGTTGACATTGGTATGAAAAAGGAACGGAAAATATTATTTCGGTTTCTGTTGTTCGGCCTCTGGTGACAATGAATACATTCTTATATCAGCTCATATAAACTGTTACAAACGAAGGTCAGTTTAGTCTCTCTCTCTCTCTCTCTATATATATATATATGTGTGTGTGTGTGTGTGTGTGTGTGTGTGTGTGTGTGTGTGTGTGTGTGTGTGCGATTATTTCAATCTTAAATTACAAGCGTTTTCATCAGGAAAGTCTAGAGAAAAAGTTGAGCAATGTAACAATATTTTCAAGTACATAAAATATGATGATAACAAAAACAAGAAACGTATTCACCATTCTCAATTCCCCGTCGTCGAACGTAAGTCCAACTCATACTCAAACATTTCAACTATGATATACTGGCACATCAGAGCATCGAAAACGTGAAATTAGTGGTCGTGAGTCTTAATAATTGTTTTTAAATTTTCTTTTTTAAACCGAAAAAAAAAAAAAAAATATATATATATATTTGTGTGTGTGTGTGTGTGTGCACGCGCGTCTGTGTGGGTGTGTGTGAGTGTCTCTTAATCGTCACGGTTGTCTTACGCCATGACCATAATCAGTGTGTTACATTTGTACACATGGTAATTTTACAGTTATTTGAAATATATTAAAAAATACAGGCATGAAACTGTAATGCCATTTAGAAAGTGATTATTAAACCTGTAAAACAGTTTCATCAAGTCAATTACTATTTTGCTTCAGAATTCAGTTGTGAAATGTATTTCATTTTGACTGATACAGATAATACATTTTGATCCTTTACAGAAAAGGGGGAGAAAAAAAGATGAAAATGATAAAATGTCCATTTTATTGAATGATAATGTCTGTATATGTATTTAAGAATGTTTGTGTAAGTGCATTTGCGAGAGAAGGAAGACACGACCGTAAGAGCACATGAGTGCTTATCTGCGTACTTACGTTCGCGCATGTGTGTGTGAATTTTTGTGAGAGAAAGAGAGTGTATGAGAGAGAGAGAGAGAGAGAGAGAGAGAGTGTGTGTGTGTGTGTGTGTGTTATTTACGTTTCTTTTCGCTCTTCAGACATATTACATGTTATTTTTGTCTTTAAAAGGATTTTGGCGTGGAATAACTGAAAGTACTCACGACAAATTAATCAGGTTGGTTGGTTGGTTGGTTGGTTGGTTGGTTGGTTGGTTGGTTTGATTTGTTGTTTTTTTGTTTTTTTGTTTGTTTTTTTTGGTTTGGTTTGGTTTGGTTTTTATGTCATATCAACCGTTGTAGGTTGTTTAATGCCAAATCAGTTTTTATAAAAATAAACAATTTCATTTCAAACAATTCACTTTAGCATAAGTACTCAGTCTAATAGTCAAAAACATTTCTATTTCAAGCTCTTCAGTTTAGTCAAACAGTTCTTATTAAAACAATTCAGTGTAGTATAGGTATAGTTTTTGTTTGCGAACAGTTAAATGTCAAAATAGTTCTATTTCAAATTATTCAGTTTAGCATAAGTGCAGTTTAAATTTCAAAAACAATTCTATTTCAAACAATGCAGTTTAGCACACAAAATCAGTTCCATTTCGAAAAATCTATTTTAGCATACGAAGATCTAGCATTACTGTAACCTCATCATCAGATTGTTTAGTTTTATATCCAGGTTATTCGTTGGGAGTGTCTAACCCCTATGCAGAGAAGCAGTCGATATATTCTACACCGCTAGCCGATTGGGACAAAATTAATCAGGTTAATTATCTTTAAAATTCGACATTTCTCGTCATAAAGCGCGATAAATTAATAAACTATTTAAACTTCGAAGGTAAAAATGTTACGTTAATTTATTCAAATCATCTGTATTATTTTATATTCTTATATTCAGTGACACATTTATCCTTTTTGGTGTTTTAAATAGAATATTTCTCGTTTATTAGCGGAAAGAAACAATTCAATTTTAGGAATCTATTTAAAAACATTGTATCTGTTCTCTAAAACATTCATTAAATATCTCCTTCTGGGCCGGATTTAGACTACGCAGAAAGGATTCTTTAAAGATTAGTAAGACCCTCATCGCATTGGGCTTATCTGCATCTAATGATGAAGCTTATTTTCTGGAGATCTGGTGGGGGGAGATTACTCTTTCATTGGTTTTATTCTTTGGTTCAATCTGATTGGAGTAGTGGATTTAAGGGTCACATTCATGAGTCTAATTTATCAATCTAAAAACGCTTTTGTATTCAATTCATACACGAGGAAAAAATCCGCAAAAATGTAAATATGAACACACAATAAATTGGTTCCCTAAACTCTAGGCATAAAATAAACCAAAAGAGATTGCTATGTCATTGAAATCAGTCAATCAATCAATTGCATATAATCTTATGATTTTGACCTCTTATTTTTATAATCTTAAAACATATTCATGTCTATTCATATAATCTTATATTCTTATAATCTTAATGGAATAATTCTAATGCGACTATAAATTTGGTGTAACGCTTTTGGATGTTTTATGCATGGGGCTTAGGGAATTGCGTTTTTGTCGGTGTAAAAACGACACAAAAACGCATTTCCCTGAGCTTTTTGCATAAAATATCCAACACGAGAACAAACAACGTAAAAATCAATCAGTAAATAAATGTAAAATACTTTTATGCAAATCACACCAGTAAATCAAGAATAAAATCCCTCCGACAAACGTAAAATAAATTTTAAAAATATTGGAAATATTATTTTTTTCGAAAAAAGTACGTGTAAAAATTATTTTTAAAAATGTTCAGAAAGCATTGGTAAATACGATGAACTAATAGCTCGTCTCATCCTGATATGTGTCTATTTTAATGTGAATATGTCTTTTTAGTGTGTGCACTTGTGTCTACAAAGGAAAGGAGAAGCTGAGAGGGTTGATAGGAAGTCTTGAAAAGTTAAACAAATTAAAGGTTACAGGTTCAGAGCATTGTAATTTATAGGTCAACAAAAGTCAAAGAAATCAGATATCCTAATAAATACGTCATAAAAATGTCCTGGCTTTTATCCTATGCTTAACAACCACCATAATGACATTTCGTGACTCCTTTTTGACTACAATCACATTTACTAAAACTGTTTCTCTCCTCATAGTAAGAGTAATATTACAACTAATAATACTAAGACACGTGTCCATATGGCAGAGAGCCCGTGGCGTAGTATCTAATTTACTGGACTGTGACATTGTTGTAAACAAGTTCCAACTTTAGTCACGCTATTACGTTCACTTTTGGACGTATTCACTTCGAAAAGGTTGGAAGCCCCTTAACCCCTCCGAACAGGTATGTTTTAACTCGTAACGTTACGTCTCTACTACAAAGATGGCTTTAGTTTTAGATAACTCACAAAGGTTGGCATGTCATTAAACAAAGAAACCAAAAATATTTGTAGATATGCACACGCATAGAAAGATAGCTTATGTACGAGGATCATTAAATAAGTTTCTAGAGTTTTTTCGTACGGGCACTTTTATTGATCGTACACTCATGACAAGGATGGAGTTGTTGACTAGTGTATTGCTCTAGTGGAAATGCCACTGACCCGATTTGAAAAGTGCTGGCCTCTTCCGACGAAATCTCTTCCTGAACTCACTTAAAACCTCAACATAGTAACCCTAACCCAAACCCTTTGGTCCATCAAATCTGGTGTATTTACTTTCTTACTCCTCCCACTCCTCTCATCATCCCTCACAGACTCCCTGCCTTCCTTGAATCTCTTATGCCACTCAAGAACTGATGCTCGATTCATGCAAGATGCTCCATAAGCAGTCCGAAACATTCCATACGTTTCTGTGGCATTTTTTTCCAAGTTTAAAACACAATTTTATTGCATATCGTTCTTCTAAAGTGTCAGATTGCATTTTTGAAATTCACCAGCTGTGACAATCAAAATTTAGAAAGGTGTATTCCAATTGCTGCTGTAGCTGTTCATTTGAACCTGAAATCATGAAAATTGGTCTGTCAGAGTGAATTTTCAAGAGTCTCTGACAATTTTAAATGCCTGTACAAAAAAAGTCTGTAAATTTTTTTAATGCACCACGTATATTATATATTCTGGCTTACTTAAGTTTAATGAGATTGAGTTTTTGTGCCTGGATTTAGACAGAGACCTGGGAATGTTTGTTTGAGTGGTCGGCATTACCCATGCTACTGACTTTCCCACTTTACGGCTCCAATTTTATCAAAATAAAGGTCAAGTTGAACTGCCATAGCAACTCCAGCTCTTGAAATTTTTTTTTTCATCCAACCGTAACACATTAAACTACGACGCTAAAAGAAGTTTTGATTCACGACTTTTTTTCACCTAGGCTGCTTATTGTTGCGTAAGCGAGAGAGTGCCTCCTATTCGCAGTATACCCATTGCCGACATATAAATTCATGCCTTTCTCAAGGGCTACAATGTGCATTGAAAAACTAAAGATCTGTTTAAACTGAAACTTAGCTCACTGAGTCTATTTCTTCATTATAAAACGACATATCCTGATTCTAAAAAATACTGAAATCACCTTTAAGTGACTAATACAATCGTCCACGTTAAAATTCTGCACCAATCCATTTGTGTTTAACTTCCCTCTAAATTCATTTGGAATCACACGAATCAACCTGTTCCCTCTACTGTCATGGAAAAACAAATCTGAATATAAACCTACTTGAGTTCACTGAAAACATTCACCTTATGTCCTATTTTGTCCATTGTAGAGAAGTTGAGAAAATGCTTAAAATCACTGAGTTGTGAGAAGATTATTCATATTTTCAATAGCTTTTCGTTTGTACCCAATATATGAAAAATAAATTAAACCCTAAAACTATTTTTATGTAAAGCTAATTGTTTTCTAAAACTAATAGACGTTGATTTGACTATTTTTTATAGGATATCATTTAACCAAACAAGATATATAAAAATTAAATTTGTGACCAAAATTTCCATCAACGAAAAACAGCAACTGAAAATAGGAATATATCTCAATCCACATGTAAGAAAATGATATAAAGTAAGAATATTTTCCAATCGAACCTTTTTTCCTTGTTTACTGTGTTTCCCGTTCTGTAATTAATGATACCAAATTAAATATTTTCTTAATGTATAATATACTATTGAATGTGATATTATTCTAGTACCTTTGGGTAAGGAGAAGCAAATTAACTTTTTATTTAAAAAGAATCATTTGTAGATGTCAACTTATAGGCTCTAGAGTATATATATATATATATTTATAGTTTACTATATTTGCAAATGAAGCGAGCTTTTTATCCGCGATCGAACTGATAACTTTATTTCTTTTCTGTCCGAAATATATATATTATATATATATATATATATATATATATATATATATATATACAATACACGTACTGCATCTCTGCAAAAGAGTAAGACCCCCAATGAGTGTCCTGGATATAACATAACTACCTGACGGTGATGCTACAGTCCGGTAACTTTGGGAAATGTGCAAGACTCCTTCATTGCCATTGATATCAGGTCCACTCCGACCCAGAGTTGATGCACCTTCGGGTCCAACGGAAGTGTTTGACTTTTAAACTGTCAACAAATAATGGGTTATGTTAAATTGAGTTGTCAGGAATAAAGCTTTCGGAGATTTATCTGCGTGTAAAATAAGACTGATGTTTAATTGAATTGTTAGTGATTTATAGAAATACTTGGTAACAATTGTATGTGTGCAAACTAATGGATTATATTGAATTGAATTATTAATGTTAAATAGCAAAATCTGAAACTCTTTAACCGAGAGCATAAATTGAATTATTGATATTACATAACAAAACTTGGAACCAGTTGACTGTGAGAAAATGAATGGTGTTGAATAGAATAATCAATATTTAAATAGTAATATAGTATCCACTTCACTATGTGTAAAGAAACGATTGATATTGAATTGAATTTGTGTTAGATAACACACACACACACACACACACACACACACACACACACACACACACATATATATATATATATATATATATATATATATATAATATATATATATATATATATATATATATATATATATATATATATATATATATATATATATATATATATATATATATATATATATATAATATATATATATATATATATATATATATATATATATATATATATATATATAACAGAGCTTTAGTATACGGATTACACTTTTTTTAAACTAAATAAATAAAAACATTTAACTGTGTAGAAACAATAGCGATACTACTGTAACACCGAAAATTAAAACCGAAATTACCAATACCGGGCATTGGCATGATGGTTAGAGTATTCGCCTATGGACCAAGAGATCTGGTTCAATCCTTGGAGTCGTAGCTGTCGGAAAGGGAGGCTTCAAGTCTCTTTCGACTACGGTCGTCAACATTACTTACTTATGAATCATTTATGTATTTCGATTTAAATTGTTATTATCACATAGAATTACCTGAAACCCAAAACCCCCCCAAAAAAACTTTCTGTAAATAACGTCAAGGTTCGAAAAAAATTTCGTTAACAAATCATATATCTAATATATATGTCTAAATAGGATTGGCATGAAATGACAATGGACAATGTTTGATACGCCCTAAAACACATCACATAAATATATATGAGTGTGTCTGTATGTATGCAGGTATATATGTGTGGATGAATGTATATATATTTACAGATATTTGTGTGTGTTTGTACACGTGTGTAATCTTTAATTCTATCGAAAATTATTTTATCAAATGCTTATAGTTGTACTTATGAATAAAAGATACTGTATATGCACACACACACACACACACACATATATATATATATATATATATATATATATATATATATGTGTGTGTGTGTGTGTGTGTGTGTTATTATGATTATATCGAAAACTATTCTGTTATAGTTGTATTTCTGAAAGGTAGATACAGTTCCCCCAATAACGCAATATTAAATCCTTGAAACAATATTTTTATTTGATGATAAAAAAAGTTTGGTAAGGATTCATTTTCTTGCTTTTTCATGAATATATGATTTGGTTATACTTAATTTACCAGCAACAAATCAAAATAAAGTTGCAATTATGAATAATCGAATAAAATCAAACTAATTCATTGCTTCAGAATGAAAAAGATCTTGATAAAAATACATTTGTAACACTTGACATTTTAGTTGTTCACTCAACGAATCTGTTGATCTGATTTACTTTTTAAAATGAGTAGAATATGTCGATTTCTACATTTGACACACTTATTGTTTGTCTGTTTGTTTTGTTTTTTTTTCTTTTTACTTGATCATTTTTTCTCAATGAATAAGTTTCATGTGATTTTCCCAGTGAATCATATATATATATATATATATATAATATATATATATATATATATATATATATATATTTGTTTGAAACTGTTATGTGATCCCTTCCTTTCGGCAATATAAGAAAATAAATCTGATCTACTCCTTATTTTCCTTTATTTAAAAATTCTGCTCAGTGTAAGTTTTCTCTTTACACATACCTTTGTTACTGTCCATTCCTTCAATAAACGCCTACTCTACTGAACGAAAGGTAAGGTAAATTCTTTTGGAATTTGTATATTTATACAATTAGTTTTATGATTACAAAGGACCTCTGACTTGTTGATATTGATCAACGCAGAAAAAGAATTCTAACTCATTTGTTTTAAAAGGATCAAAATATCCTTTTTGACCTCCCTTAAAATATCCATGTTGCATATTTGTTGGATTATAGAAAAGAATTAAGAGTCTATTACTTTTGCAAACTTTTTGGGGATTTTTTGGGGGGTTATCATTTGAAACTTCATTTCAGTAGTTTGCCTAAATTTTGTGATAAACAAAATTTTACTTGGACTAAGTTTTACTTTTTTTGTGACACGAAACCGAGTGTATGAGACATCAAGTGAGACTCGCATTTTAATTTGCTAGTTTAGATATCTAACTATTACACCCTGTAAGATGACCTCGTGGAGGTTTATTAATTCGTGTGGTGAGAACAAAGGGAAGAATTCAAGTATGTATTTATCCAGGTAATTTGACTAGTGTATTCATGCGAAGTCAGTATTTTATGTGAATGATCGATGACTCAGTTCTGTAGTTTAAATAAAGCAACCCACTTTAGTATTTTGGATGAGAGTTATGGTTTCTAAAAAGTCAGATAAAGTAATAAACAAATTATGCGCCCTTAGAACACGTTTGGATGGTGGGGGGGGGATATAGGTTTACATGTATTTAATTCGGTCTCAATGTAAGTGGCGAGTTGTTTTAAGAGAAAATGGGCCTGGTTTAAACCAGTATATCAGAGTATGCACAAATATCACCGACAATATTTTTGCATTTGCTAAAAACGAACGTGAACCAGATGAAAACGACTTTTGATCGAGCACGCGAGAATCACATTTAAACAAGAAAAGCAGCAATTTAAGGTCTTCGTAAATTTTTTTTTTTTTGATCATATGGTTTAAGAGCATATGGCAGACTCGAGGCTGTATGGCCCCCGGCTTCGGCAAGGCCGCCTTCGGGTGTGCGAGCTGCATCATTGTCACCTTTGTCACCCTTGTATAGCACTGGAATCCGTGGTACAGTTTAAACTATAATCAGGCATATTTACCTGGATCCAGATTGGGTCCAAGTCCAGCTAAGCTCATCAGGCCTACATTGCACTGTGGGCTGATGACCAACAAGGTTCGATCCCTGGCTGGTGCCTGACCTTCTCCTCCCTTAATCCCCACTTTAAGCCGACCTTCGTGTCACTGAACTCGTGTCAAGTCTTGTCTGGTGGGAGACAGAGACAAATAACCCCATATGGTCTAAGAGCACATCCACCTTCGTGAGCACTTTAATCTGTTTGACAAAAAACAGGAAACTTTTGAGCTTTAAAAATAGTATAAACTAATTCTAAAGTCAAAGCTTTCTTTGATGAGGAGAAAGACAATGTAATACGCAAACATGAAAGACTTTGATTGTATTCTATTACAAGTTTGAAAAAACTGTATGTTATGCAAGTCTATCACTTACTGAGCCTCAACTGAACTATAACAACATCAAATGCAAAACTTTTTTCCTGCATGTTTCTCACTCGTTAAATATAACAACTATATCTACAGGAAAAAAAGTGATCCTACTGATAAATCATAAGAAAACGCGAAATCATTCGGAAAAATACCATTGTCTCAGCGCTGCCGCGTCAACAAAGATTATTGTGAAGAATGACGAAATACGACGTTAATTTTGATTTATTAAAAGCAAAGCAAATGTTAGCAATGCAATATAACATGTCAGTAGAATGAAAACTCCAACCACCGAGATTTTTTCCATGAGGATGCTGTCATCAAAGTCCCACAATTGGCTGATAATCGTCTACCTATAGCTAAAGATGACACTCTCATTAATTTATCAGACAAAATTTTACTTATTGATACAACACTGTCCCGAAGACGCGAAAGATTTTAAAACTTTTGAGCGAGAGGGAGCCTATGTCGACAATGGGAAAATATTCAAATGTCACTGGCTTATTATCCGAAAAGTAATGCAGCCTCAGATCTTAAATATTATACAGCAGGGTCCATTGTGTATTGAGAATGTGCCTTTTCAATTAGTATGTCAAAATTATCACAGAAAACATGGATACTTATTTCTACATGCCAAAAGTAGACAAAGAACCCCCCCTCCAAAAAAAAACAAAACAAATAGAGAACTTTTAAATCTTGAAGCTACACATCACAATAATTAGGATAAGATTCTTTTGAAAATAATGGATCCCGGTGTAGCAGTCACGTGTTTGCCATGTTTTGTAATCAAAGAGTTACAACTCGTTACACCAGCTCCTCCACCTCCTCGTCAAAGAAAGGAGTTTATTGTGAAGATAACTTATACAGCTAAGAAACTTCTGAAGATATGGGATAATATCCATACTTGGTGGTGCTTAACCTACAAATACCATTGATATCAAACTATCTGACCCGGCATATTTACTAAATTGTCACCATTAGCAGTCATTGTCGCATATAACAACACACTATAGAGAATCTGGAATATCAGCAAAACAGGAAAGATCAGCAAAATGCCTAAAAGGATGAGAAATCGTTAAAATTAGCACATGCAGATCCCGAAACATAATGGTATGCATATATATATATATATATATATATATATATATATATATATATATATATATATATATATACTCAAGCAAATTTTGTTTAAGACGATCGAACACTGTTTGTTTATTATTTTTAATCTTATTTTTTCAGGACTTGAAAATAAAAGACCTACAATATAACTGTAAAATTACTAACACCCAACCCTTAGTGACTTACTAAAAGCTGAAGAAATTAAAAACTCTTTCAACCTCAAACACCAAAAGAAACTACTAACCCCATCAACTAAAAGAAGCAGCCAACCAACTGTTTAACAATTCAGAAATTAACATCAGTTCAGGTGAAAAGACCAATATTTGCATCATATTAAATAAAACAGACTACAGCAAAAAATTGAAAATATCATCGCCAACCAAACAAAATTTTAAAAACTCACGAAAAACCCCACCGACCAACTTAAAAAAAAAACACATTAACAAAAATATGACGGACAATAACGCAGAAATTGAATCCATTAAACTAACAAAAATAAGCTGAGATTGCAAAACCCGTATACATATATGATTAAATAAAAATCCACAAACAAGTCAACCCAATTACACCAATTATTTTACAGATTCCTACTCCCGTATGCCGCATATGAAAAATCCTCAAAAACACCGGATGGAGACACTGAATACTTCGACATTGTGGCAGGAGTACTACAAGAGGACACGCTAGGCCCATACCTCTTTATCATCTGTCTAGACTACGTACTTAGGACATCGATCGATAACATTAGGGAAAATGGCTTCGTGCTGACAAAGAAAAGAAGCAGAAGGTACCCCGCAAAAACAATTACCGACGCCGACTAGGCCGATGACATAGCGCTACTGGCCAATACATCCAACAAAGCCGAAACACTACTGCATAGCTTGGAACGAGCCGCTGCAGGCATTGAACTCCATGTTAATGCACAGAAAACTGAATTTATGGGCTTTAATCAGAAAGGCAACATCTCCACACCAGACGGAACCTCTCTGAAACTGGTTGACAAATTCACCTACCTAGGAAGCAGCGTCTCATCAACCGAAAAAGACATCGACACCCGGCTAATGAATGCATGGACGATCATATGGAAATCAAACCTGACCGATAAAATGAAACGCAGTTTCTTCCAGACTGTGGTTGTGTCGATACTGCTATATGGATGCACTTCTTGGACGCTGACTAAACGTTTGGAGAAGAAGCTAGACGGAAATTATACAAGAATGTTAAGAGCAATATTGAACAATTCTTGGCAACAACACCCAACAAGGCACCAACTATAGGGTCACCTCCCACCTATCACGAAAAGTATACAAGCTAGACGTACTAGACATGCCGGACATTGCTCGAGAAGCAAGGACCCCCGTTTATGGCCAATCAAAAGCAGGACGACCAGCTCGAACATACATAAAGCAGCTATGTGATGATACAGGATGTAACCCTGAAGACCTGCTAGAGGCGATGAATGATAGGGAGACGTGGAGAGAGAGAGGGTCAGGGATATCCGTGCTGGCCGCATGACATAATGATGATGAATACATGAATTCATACAACTTCTAAACCCTAAACATCCAACAACTTCATGACTGCATCACCCTGTTACGGAGCCGATAAGCGCGTCGACTCCGCAAATAATTTAAGTGTAAATAGCGTGCGAGTGTGCATGGCCAAAGACAATGAAGGAAGACAGAAGACGAGAGAACAGATACAACAAAAGTGAAGATTTTATTGCCAGAATTACAAACATGTATGTAAATGTCCGTGGCAGTTGTATGTAGTCTTCAGCTAGGATGGGTTACGTCGTTAGCTGGTATGGTCGCGTTGTAGATGTTCGCAGCTGGACATTCGACGAGGGTAGCTGGCGTAGGTCGAGTTGTGGAGATTGTAGTGTTATTGAAAGTGGTTGTGCTATTTATGTCCCTGTCTATTTAACGTTACTTTTATGTATATCGAATAAGGTTGAATATTCCCCACAAGTTTAATGTTTTAGTTTTGATATAGAGTGTTTTGTTTAGAATTAAGGTAGAATAAGCATATTATATAACACATGGATAAAGTGGTAAATGAAGGAAGCCAGTGAAATAAATGAGTGAACATATGAAACAAATAAAGGTTGTAAAACGGCGCGGACAAAATGAACATTTAAAACAAGGCGACGAACAAAAACAAATTTATATATTAAAATGATAAAATTTACATTGATACCTAAAAGAAATTACTAACTCTACTAACATGATAATAGTGTGTGTATATGTGTGAGCTCGTGTGTGTGTGTGTGTGTGTGTGTAACACAACTAAGCTACAAAAAGAATTGCAAGTTTAAAATGTTCTTTTTTTTTATAGTTAGAAACGGGCAGTTTCTCAGAGACGGGAAAGCGTCTCATAGTCCTTGTATATGAATGTCTGCGAGGCCCATTCGTGGTGTTGCTTTTCTCTCCTGTTGATTCACGCTGAAAGGAGTGTGTTGCTGCTGCGGAGAAATTTGGTCAAAAAGAGAAAGAGGGTGCTTGAAGACGACGTATTTATAGAGAATACGCGTCTTGTAGGTGGCTCAAAAACGCAGGACTTGAATTTACGCGCGGACCGAGTATTAAACATGTCACGTGGTCCTCCTGGCCAATTGTTTCCCGAGACTGAATATTGAGCGTCCACCATCTTTGTGGGAACAAGTGGCATACCGCCCAAAATGATTTATAGTAGTGTAAAGTCCTATAGGCCCCCCCGCAGATTGATAAATATTGAAAATATTTTTAAATATGTTCTCTAACGTGGAGGCAAATTTGCGTGACTGTTGACTTTGTGGTGGTGAATGCAAGTGTATTTTTTTAGCGTGGGTGTTAGTTCGCACTTCTTTTGGCATTCCTTGTGGGCACAAGGTGAAATTTTGGTGCTGTTTTGTGTGTAGAACAGCAAGTACGCAGTGTTTAACTTAATTCGCTGTAATAATGTCTTACGTATTTTGTGTTAGGCTCATTTTAGGATGTATTGATATTTGAAGTTGTGGAAACTGTCTTTTGTTTGAGCATTCCATGAAGGTTGTGTTGTGTGCAGTTGAATGAAGTGACAGGTGAATTTCGTTTTTAGTTGAAACGATTATTCATTATTGAATTTAGTCTAGCTAGGTTGTTTGTGTTTTTCCATAAATTCTGTGTATAGCGTAGCTCGTGGGCACGTATTGACCACGCATCGAATTTTCTTGTTGGTGTGCACAATTATATAGCTATCATAATTCCTGTTGTGTTGAAAATGTTCGAAGTTGAATGTTGTGTAATGGAATGTTGCGTCAGCTTGGAACAAGTTTCCTTCAGAGTTTTTAGTTGTTGGACGTCTGAGTATTAATGTCGATTTTTTTTAAAGATTTGCTTGTCTTCGTTTTCGTAAAATCAAACTTTCAGATGTCTTAGTAGTTTTTGTGATTTGTTTGCTAACATTGTATCCGATCTTTATTGGGTGCTTTTTTGCTTCGTCACTGGCACTCATGGATAGTTTGTCGAATTATGAAGATAGTAAGGGAATTGGCTTGCATTTTGTTGGTATATGTTCAGAAAATGTCGGGAAAATTTTTTTTTAGCTGGTGGAGAATATCGCGTAGTCCTGTTCTTCATTGTCGTTGTGAATGTCGTCCCAATGACAAGTTTGATAGTAATAAAAAAAATGTGTGTCGTCTACTGACCAGTCTGGTAGCAGCAGACTAAAGTGTCTTGGTGGCCAGTATGATTAAGTGGGCAAGTCAAAAGAGTTGAGAGGTTGCCTGATTTTTGGTAGTGGGGAAAGTGAAGAAATATGCCTCGTGTCACTAATAGCAGCATGTCAATATTCCTCTCCTCGTGTGCTGTGAAATAAATTCGGCCGTCCTGTTTCTGTGTAGGAATTTTAGCTTGGAAAATTTTGTTTAAATTTTTGCATGTAATTGTTGTATATGAAAAATTTTGAATAAGATATTTAAAGAATTTGCATGTGTTCGCCGCTCTTATTTCTCAAGTCAATGCGCCGTAATAGAATTTTCATGTTGCCTTTGAAATGAGTGAAATATATTCTTAAATGTTTCGAATGTTTAGGAAATTTTGTATGCTCATTTTACGTCGTTGGGTTAACATTTGTGGTTGAGTGTTCTCTCAAGAAGTAAGGTTTCAAATTTTTAGGAGGTAATGTAAAAAGAGTTCCATGTGCTACGGGTATTTTTAATTTATTTTTTATATTTGGTTGCGTGTTCTAAGTCAGATTTTACCATTTTTTAGGGTTAGTGAGTGAATGTGTTTATGCTATTTATATGGTACCCGACTATTTAACGTTGAGTTTATGTATATCGAATAAGGTTGAATATTCCCCACAAGTTTAATGTTTTAGTTTTGATATAGAGTGTTTTGTTTAGAATTAAGGTAGAATAAGCATATTATATAACACATGGATAACGAGGTAATGAAGGAAGCCAGTGAAATAAATGAGTGAACATATGAAACAAATAAAGATTGTAAAACTGCGCGGACAAAATGAACATTTAAAACAAGGCGACGAACAAAAACAAATTTATATATTAAAATGATAAGATTTACATTGATACCTAAAAGAAATTACTAACTCTACTAACATAATAATAGTGTGTGTGTGTGTGTGTGTGTGTGTGTAACACAATTAAGCTACAAAAAGAATTGCAAGTTTAAAATGTCCTTTTTTTATGGTTAGAAACGGGCAGTTTCTCAGAGACGGGAAAGCGTCTCATAGTCCTTGTATATGAATGTCTGCGAGGCCCATTCGTGGTGTTGCTTTTCTCTCCTGTTGATTCACGCTGAAAGGAGTGTGTTGCTGCTGCGGAGAAATTTGGTCAAAAAGAGAAAGAGGGTGCTTGAAGACGACGTATTTATAGAAAATACGCGTCTTGTAGGTGTCTCAAAAACGCAGGACTTGAATTTACGCGCGGACCGAGTATTAAACATGTCACGTGGTCCTCCTGGCCAATTGTTTCCCGAGACTGAATATTGAGCGTCCACCATCTTTGTGGGAACAAGTGGCATACCGCCCAAAATGATTTATAGTAGTGTAAAGTCCTATAGGCCCCCCCTGCAGATTGATAAATATTGAAAATATTTTTAAATATGTTCTCTAACGTGGAGGCAAATTTGCGTGACTGTTGACTTTGTGGTGGTGAATGCAAGTGTATTTTTTTAGCGTGGGTGTTAGTTCGCACTTCTTTTGGCATTCCTTGTGGGCACAAGGTGACATTTTGGTGCTGTTTTGTGTGTAGAACAGCAAGTACGCAGTGTTTAACTCAATTCGCTGTAATAATGTCTTACGTATCTTGTGTTAGGCTCATTTTAGGATGTATTGATATTTGAAGTTGTGGAAACTGTCTTTTGTTTGAGCATTCCATGAAGGTTGTGTTGTGTGCAGTTGAATGAAGTGACAGGTGAATTTCGTTTTTAGTTGAAACGATTATTCATTATTGAATTTAGTCTAGCTAGGTTGTTTGTGTTTTTCCATAAATTCTGTGTATAGCGTGGCTCGTGGGCACGTATTGACCACGCATCGAATTTTCTTGTTGGTGTGCACAATTATATAGCTATCATAATTCCTGTTGTGTTGAAAATGTTCGAAGTTGAATGTTGTGTAATGGAATGTTGCGTCAGCTTGGAACAAGTTTCCTTCAGAGTTTTTAGTTGTTGGACGTCTGAGTATTAATGTCGATTTTTTTTTAAAGATTTGCTTATCTTCGTTTTCGTAAAATCAAACTTTCAGATGTCTTAGTAGTTTTTGTGATTTGTTTGCTAACATTGTATCCGATCTTTATTGGGTGCTTTTTTGCTTCGTCACTGGCACTCATGGATAGTTTGTCGAATTATGAAGATAGTAAGGGAATTGGCTTGCATTTTGTTGGTATATGTTCAGAAAATGTCGGGAAATTTTTTTTTTAGCTGGTGGAGAATATCGCGTAGTCCTGTTCTTCATTGTCGTTGTGAATGTCGTCCCAATGACAAGTTTGATTGTAATAAAAAAAATGTGTGTCGTCTACTGACCAGTCTGGTAGCAGCAGACTAAAGTGTCTTGGTGGCCAGTATGATTAAGTGGGCAAGTCAAAAGAGTTGAGAGGTTGCCTGATTTTTGGTAGTGGGGAAAGTGAAGAAATATGCCTCGTGTCACTAATAGCAGCATGTCAATATTCCTCTCCTCGTGTGCTGTGAAATAAATTCGGCCGTCCTGTTTCTGTGTAGGAATTTTAGCTTGGAAAATTTTGTTTAAATTTTTGCATGTAATTGTTGTATATGAAAATTTTTGAATAAGATATTTAAAGAATTTGCATGTGTTCGCCGCTCTTATTTCTCAAGTCCATGCGCCGTAATAGAATTTTCATGTTGCCTTTGAAATGAGTGAAATATATTCTTAAATGTTTCGAATGTTTAGGAAATTTTGTATGCTCATTTTACGTCGTTGGGTTAACATTTGTGGTTGAGTGTTCTCTCAAGAAGTAAGGTTTCAAATTTTTAGGAGGTAATGTAAAAAGAGTTCCATGTGCTACGGGTATTTTTAATTTATTTTTTATATTTGGTTGCGTGTTCTAAGTCAGATTTTACCATTTTTTAGGGTTAGTGAGTGAATGTGTTTATGCTATTTATAGGGTACCCGACTATTTAACGTTGAGTTTATGTATATCGAATAAGGTTGAATATTCCCCACAAGTTTAATGTTTTAGTTTTGATATAGAGTGTTTTGTTTAGAATTAAGGTAGAATAAGCATATTATATAACACATGGATAACGAGGTAATGAAGGAAGCCAGTGAAATAAATGAGTGAACATATGAAACAAATAAAGATTGTAAAACGGCGCGGACAAAATGAACATTTAAAACAAGGCGACGAACAAAAACAAATTTATATATTAAAATGATAAAATTTACATTGATACCTAAAAGAAATTACTAACTCTACTAACATAATAATAGTGTGTGTATATGTGTGAGCTCGTGTGTGTGTGTGTGTGTGTGTGTGTGTGTGTGTAACACAATTAAGCTACAAAAAGAATTGCAAGTTTAAAATGTCCTTTTTTTATGGTTAGAAACGGGCAGTTTCTCAGAGACGGGAAAGCGTCTCATAGTCCTTGTATATGAATGTCTGCGAGGCCCATTCGTGGTGTTGCTTTTCTCTCCTGTTGATTCACGCTGAAAGGAGTGTGTTGCTGCTGCGGAGAAATTTGGTCAAAAAGAGAAAGAGGGTGCTTGAAGACGACGTATTTATAGAAAATACGCGTCTTGTAGGTGTCTCAAAAACGCAGGACTTGAATTTACGCGCGGACCGAGTATTAAACATGTCACGTGGTCCTCCTGGCCAATTGTTTCCCGAGACTGAATATTGAGCGTCCACCATCTTTGTGGGAACAAGTGGCATACCGCCCAAAATGATTTATAGTAGTGTAAAGTCCTATAGGCCCCCCCTGCAGATTGATAAATATTGAAAATATTTTTAAATATGTTCTCTAACGTGGAGGCAAATTTGCGTGACTGTTGACTTTGTGGTGGTGAATGCAAGTGTATTTTTTTAGCGTGGGTGTTAGTTCGCACTTCTTTTGGCATTCCTTGTGGGCACAAGGTGACATTTTGGTGCTGTTTTGTGTGTAGAACAGCAAGTACGCAGTGTTTAACTCAATTCGCTGTAATAATGTCTTACGTATCTTGTGTTAGGCTCATTTTAGGATGTATTGATATTTGAAGTTGTGGAAACTGTCTTTTGTTTGAGCATTCCATGAAGGTTGTGTTGTGTGCAGTTGAATGAAGTGACAGGTGAATTTCGTTTTTAGTTGAAACGATTATTCATTATTGAATTTAGTCTAGCTAGGTTGTTTGTGTTTTTCCATAAATTCTGTGTATAGCGTGGCTCGTGGGCACGTATTGACCACGCATCGAATTTTCTTGTTGGTGTGCACAATTATATAGCTATCATAATTCCTGTTGTGTTGAAAATGTTCGAAGTTGAATGTTGTGTAATGGAATGTTGCGTCAGCTTGGAACAAGTTTCCTTCAGAGTTTTTAGTTGTTGGACGTCTGAGTATTAATGTCGATTTTTTTTTAAAGATTTGCTTATCTTCGTTTTCGTAAAATCAAACTTTCAGATGTCTTAGTAGTTTTTGTGATTTGTTTGCTAACATTGTATCCGATCTTTATTGGGTGCTTTTTTGCTTCGTCACTGGCACTCATGGATAGTTTGTCGAATTATGAAGATAGTAAGGGAATTGGCTTGCATTTTGTTGGTATATGTTCAGAAAATGTCGGGAATTTTTTTTTTTAGCTGGTGGAGAATATCGCGTAGTCCTGTTCTTCATTGTCGTTGTGAATGTCGTCCCAATGACAAGTTTGATTGTAATAAAAAAAATGTGTGTCGTCTACTGACCAGTCTGGTAGCAGCAGACTAAAGTGTCTTGGTGGCCAGTATGATTAAGTGGGCAAGTCAAAAGAGTTGAGAGGTTGCCTGATTTTTGGTAGTGGGGAAAGTGAAGAAATATGCCTCGTGTCACTAATAGCAGCATGTCAATATTCCTCTCCTCGTGTGCTGTGAAATAAATTCGGCCGTCCTGTTTCTGTGTAGGAATTTTAGCTTGGAAAATTTTGTTTAAATTTTTGCATGTAATTGTTGTATATGAAAATTTTTGAATAAGATATTTAAAGAATTTGCATGTGTTCGCCGCTCTTATTTCTCAAGTCCATGCGCCGTAATAGAATTTTCATGTTGCCTTTGAAATGAGTGAAATATATTCTTAAATGTTTCGAATGTTTAGGAAATTTTGTATGCTCATTTTACGTCGTTGGGTTAACATTTGTGGTTGAGTGTTCTCTCAAGAAGTAAGGTTTCAAATTTTTAGGAGGTAATGTAAAAAGAGTTCCATGTGCTACGGGTATTTTTAATTTATTTTTTATATTTGGTTGCGTGTTCTAAGTCAGATTTTACCATTTTTTAGGGTTAGTGAGTGAATGTGTTTATGCTATTTATAGGGTACCCGACTATTTAACGTTGAGTTTATGTATATCGAATAAGGTTGAATATTCCCCACAAGTTTAATGTTTTAGTTTTGATATAGAGTGTTTTGTTTAGAATTAAGGTAGAATAAGCATATTATATAACACATGGATAACGAGGTAATGAAGGAAGCCAGTGAAATAAATGAGTGAACATATGAAACAAATAAAGATTGTAAAACGGCGCGGACAAAATGAACATTTAAAACAAGGCGACGAACAAAAACAAATTTATATATTAAAATGATAAAATTTACATTGATACCTAAAAGAAATTACTAACTCTACTAACATAATAATAGTGTGTGTATATGTGTGAGCTCGTGTGTGTGTGTGTGTGTGTGTGTGTGTGTGTGTAACACAATTAAGCTACAAAAAGAATTGCAAGTTTAAAATGTCCTTTTTTTATGGTTAGAAACGGGCAGTTTCTCAGAGACGGGAAAGCGTCTCATAGTCCTTGTATATGAATGTCTGCGAGGCCCATTCGTGGTGTTGCTTTTCTCTCCTGTTGATTCACGCTGAAAGGAGTGTGTTGCTGCTGCGGAGAAATTTGGTCAAAAAGAGAAAGAGGGTGCTTGAAGACGACGTATTTATAGAAAATACGCGTCTTGTAGGTGTCTCAAAAACGCAGGACTTGAATTTACGCGCGGACCGAGTATTAAACATGTCACGTGGTCCTCCTGGCCAATTGTTTCCCGAGACTGAATATTGAGCGTCCACCATCTTTGTGGGAACAAGTGGCATACCGCCCAAAATGATTTATAGTAGTGTAAAGTCCTATAGGCCCCCCCTGCAGATTGATAAATATTGAAAATATTTTTAAATATGTTCTCTAACGTGGAGGCAAATTTGCGTGACTGTTGACTTTGTGGTGGTGAATGCAAGTGTATTTTTTTAGCGTGGGTGTTAGTTCGCACTTCTTTTGGCATTCCTTGTGGGCACAAGGTGAAATTTTGGTGCTGTTTTGTGTGTAGAACAGCAAGTACGCAGTGTTTAACTCAATTCGCTGTAATAATGTCTTACGTATCTTGTGTTAGGCTCATTTTAGGATGTATTGATATTTGAAGTTGTGGAAACTGTCTTTTGTTTGAGCATTCCATGAAGGTTGTGTTGTGTGCAGTTGAATGAAGTGACAGGTGAATTTCGTTTTTAGTTGAAACGATTATTCATTATTGAATTTAGTCTAGCTAGGTTGTTTGTGTTTTTCCATAAATTCTGTGTATAGCGTGGCTCGTGGGCACGTATTGACCACGCATCGAATTTTCTTGTTGGTGTGCACAATTATATAGCTATCATAATTCCTGTTGTGTTGAAAATGTTCGAAGTTGAATGTTGTGTAATGGAATGTTGCGTCAGCTTGGAACAAGTTTCCTTCAGAGTTTTTAGTTGTTGGACGTCTGAGTATTAATGTCGATTTTTTTTTAAAGATTTGCTTATCTTCGTTTTCGTAAAATCAAACTTTCAGATGTCTTAGTAGTTTTTGTGATTTGTTTGCTAACATTGTATCCGATCTTTATTGGGTGCTTTTTTGCTTCGTCACTGGCACTCATGGATAGTTTGTCGAATTATGAAGATAGTAAGGGAATTGGCTTGCATTTTGTTGGTATATGTTCAGAAAATGTCGGGAAATTTTTTTTTTAGCTGGTGGAGAATATCGCGTAGTCCTGTTCTTCATTGTCGTTGTGAATGTCGTCCCAATGACAAGTTTGATTGTAATAAAAAAAATGTGTGTCGTCTACTGACCAGTCTGGTAGCAGCAGACTAAAGTGTCTTGGTGGCCAGTATGATTAAGTGGGCAAGTCAAAAGAGTTGAGAGGTTGCCTGATTTTTGGTAGTGGGGAAAGTGAAGAAATATGCCTCGTGTCACTAATAGCAGCATGTCAATATTCCTCTCCTCGTGTGCTGTGAAATAAATTCGGCCGTCCTGTTTCTGTGTAGGAATTTTAGCTTGGAAAATTTTGTTTAAATTTTTGCATGTAATTGTTGTATATGAAAATTTTTGAATAAGATATTTAAAGAATTTGCATGTGTTCGCCGCTCTTATTTCTCAAGTCCATGCGCCGTAATAGAATTTTCATGTTGCCTTTGAAATGAGTGAAATATATTCTTAAATGTTTCGAATGTTTAGGAAATTTTGTATGCTCATTTTACGTCGTTGGGTTAACATTTGTGGTTGAGTGTTCTCTCAAGAAGTAAGGTTTCAAATTTTTAGGAGGTAATGTAAAAAGAGTTCCATGTGCTACGGGTATTTTTAATTTATTTTTTATATTTGGTTGCGTGTTCTAAGTCAGATTTTACCATTTTTTAGGGTTAGTGAGTGAATGTGTTTATGCTATTTATAGGGTACCCGACTATTTAACGTTGAGTTTATGTATATCGAATAAGGTTGAATATTCCCCACAAGTTTAATGTTTTAGTTTTGATATAGAGTGTTTTGTTTAGAATTAAGGTAGAATAAGCATATTATATAACACATGGATAACGAGGTAATGAAGGAAGCCAGTGAAATAAATGAGTGAACATATGAAACAAATAAAGATTGTAAAACGGCGCGGACAAAATGAACATTTAAAACAAGGCGACGAACAAAAACAAATTTATATATTAAAATGATAAAATTTACATTGATACCTAAAAGAAATTACTAACTCTACTAACATAATAATAGTGTGTGTATATGTGTGAGCTCGTGTGTGTGTGTGTGTGTGTGTGTGTGTGTGTGTGTGTAACACAATTAAGCTACAAAAAGAATTGCAAGTTTAAAATGTCCTTTTTTTATGGTTAGAAACGGGCAGTTTCTCAGAGACGGGAAAGCGTCTCATAGTCCTTGTATATGAATGTCTGCGAGGCCCATTCGTGGTGTTGCTTTTCTCTCCAGTTGATTCACGCTGAAAGGAATGTGTTGCTGCTGCGGAGAAATTTGGTCAAAAAGAGAAAGAGGGTGATTGAAGACGACGTATTTATAGAAAATACGCGTCTTGTAGGTGTCTCAAAAACGCAGGACTTGAATTTACGCGCAGACCTAGTATTACACATGTCTCGTGGTCCTCCTGGCCAATGGTTTCCCGAGACTGAATATTGAGCGTACGCCATCTTTGTGGGAACAAGTGGCATACCGCCCAAAATAATTTATAGGAGTGTAAAGTCCTATAAGATACAGCTGGATGTTTGATGCTGGTAAGCTGAGATCGGTCTAGGCAATGGATGCAGTTGGACTGCAGAGGTCGGTCGTGTCGTTGCGGAAAGCCGAAATCGGTTGCTGGTAAATCGATATCCCGGTTTTGACATTTCGTTGGTATGGTCGAGTCGTAGTTGCCAGCTCGTAACAGCGAGTCGTTACGTGAGCTAGTTGTTGCAATGCTAGTGTAGTCCGTAACAGCGAGTCGTTACATTGGACTGCATTGCAGGAGCGTCGTGGCCGGTAGATCGATATCCCGGTTTTGGCAGTACGTTGGGTTAACCGGGCGGGTATAGATCTGGTTGCTAGCCCGTAACAGCGAGTCGTTACGTACGCCAGATGCTGCAATGCTAGGGTAGTCCGTAACAGCGAATCGTTACGTGGACTAGATGCTGCGTTGTTAGGGCAGTCCGTAACAGTGAGTCGTTACGTGGACTGCATCGTGCCAGATAGCAGTGCGGGCGTATCGTTGACGTTAGCTATGGCTTTGTGGTGCCAGGTAGCTGTGCGGGCGTATTGTTTACGGGAGCTATGGCTTTGTCGTGCCAGATAGCTGTGCAGGCGTATCGTTGATGGTAGCTATGGCTTTGTCGCGCCAAATCTGTGCGGACGTATCGAGGCGGTAGCTAAGGCTGTTTTGCGCCAAAGCTGTGCGGACTTATCGAGGCGGTAGCTAAGGCTGTTTCGCGCCAAAGCTGTGCGGACGTATTGAGGCGGTAGCTTAGGCTGTTTCGCACCAAAGCTGTGCGGACGTATCGAGACGATAGCTAAGGCTTGCGCGCCAAAGCTCTGAACTATCGAGCGAACAGGCCAGGAGGCCGAGGCTAAGATTGGCGTTATCTTAGCGCTGCGTGGATGGTGGAGCGGTAGCTAAAGGCCAACCCCTGCCTTTAGCGCTGCGCAGCCAAACGGACGAGCGTCCGCGTAGACCTCTGAATTTTCGCCGCCTGAAGTCTTTTTATATGGAAGAAAGGGAACTCCACTTCTGTCGCGCCACGTGGATAGAAAGTTCTTCTACAAAAAATGGACGCAGAAAATAAGTATTTCTTTAGCCCGGTATAGGCTAGCGAAAAGTATTACTTTCCATTTTTATTGAATTATTTCTGGCAGAAGTGTTTTGCAAATGTTGATAAATATTAATTTATCCCTTTCTTAGCTGTAACGGCCGGTTAGAGTCGAAAAAGGGCTTCATCATTTCTGGCAGCGCCCGGATGTTATTTCTCTAGGGTAACGGTGTAATCTGATATGTTTACATTCGTAGGCCGGTCGCGGCAACCCGATGTTGAAAAATCTTTCTACCAGCGTTCCAGTTCACGAAATCATGAAAATAATTATAGAAAACGTCCTATATCACCCTTCAAGTTCTCCATGGTCTATACAACCAAAAGTTTTCGAAAAACTCCCTACCTTTACCACAAAAGTCTTAGTCTGTGATACTTCTGTCCACATGTATATACAAATTGACGGAATTTCCATGGGGTCGCCCTTTGGTCTTACCATCTCCGAATTTTACATGTCCCTCATCGAAAAAAAATATTTTAAATAGTAATAACTAAACCCAAGATATTCGTCCAATTTGTAGACGACTTTATAATCGTAACACAATACTACAACGAACTTAATTAGTTTGAACAAACCCTAGAAAAGATCCGCACTGAATTTTACCACTGAACTCAACATTAATAAGAAAGATCCTTTTCCTTGATGTACTTACAGTCCATACTAATAATAACTACATTTCCATATATAAAGCCTACCATCGATAATTCCCCCCTACTTAACTACCACAGTGAATGTCCACAAAACAATAAAATCGCAATTATAAAAAAAAACTTAGTTCATAGAGCATTTTAAATCTCCTCAGCTAAGACAATATTTTACAAAGAACTTACCTACATAAAACAAACCCTTGTTATTAACAAATTTCTCTAATAAATTAGTTGATCAACAGATAAAACTATATCTTCAAAATATTAACAAAAATAATAATACTACCAACAATAACAACTCAAACAGAATTAATCTATATTACAGAAATCAGATGCACAATAACTACAAATTAGACGAACAAGCAATAAACAACATCATAAAAAGACAAATTAAACGCATCGAAAAAAAAAAAAAACAAACTTATCATCTAGTACATTAAATTTAAAACTTCAAAACGTATCGTTAGAATAACGTTAGACTAACACTAAAATCAAACAAATGTCGTTTATAAATTTACATGTCAATTTCGAGAGTGTCTCCCAAAACACAAAAATCCTTTTTACATTGGCCTTACAACCACAACTTAGCTCGTCGTCTAACTTATCACCTTTCTGAAATTAGCGCCATAAAACGACATTTAATTATGAAACACAACAATAGCACAAACCAACTTCCATCATCCGATGTAATGAAGATTATCACAGATAATACAAGAATTGTATATAAAAATGATAATAAAAAACGATTACAAATCCTAGAAGCAAAATGCATTACATTTTTTTTTTAAATAAACAAACATAAATAAAAGACATTTAACACAGACACCAATATATCAAATAAATGTAATTAACTAAAAATCACTATCTCTATTAGTAAACCTTTTATCAACCGACAACTTCAAAAGAAAAATACAACAAATTATTAAAACAGAAAAAATCAAACTGTCAACTCAAAACGACACTACTCCTGATGATGACGAAAAGTATGATCGAAAGCTCTTGGGCAGAAGATATCGGACTATTCCATTACCATCTAGATCCCGACACTAAAAAAATAACAAGGAGTCTTGAAAAAATAAAATTAAAGATAATAAGCAGCGTTCCATCGTCTTAAAAAAACTTGGTTGGATAATAAATTGCTGCCTTAATATACACTCTTCAATATATATATATATATATATATATATATATATATATATATATATAACTTGGAAGAAAACTTGCCGAATAGTAGAGATGAAGCAAAAACTTGATTTACCGTAATCACATATTGTTAGGCCAACTAAAGACAACGATTTTCAAAGAAACCGGGTTCATATAATTCGGTCCCTTTTTACGAATCAACTATAAAGCGCAAATACAGAAGTACTATTCCTTAACTATTCAGTGGAGCTGGGAGTATTGGCAATGAAGAGTATTCTCTGCTTTCCAGAACTAAATTCTCACCCCAGATACCGTTTACTGTTACATCTAAGGTTATAAATGTTTAAAGCAAGACTAAACGTTGTCACTTTACAAAAGTTTAAATGTTCCAATTATCATCCACTCTTACTGGAATGATTGTGCAACGCACTTTTCTGTTTCAAAGTATTTCAACTTTTTAAAATAAACTTTGTCTCTGAATATCACCAACAAAAATGGAAGTTGAGCTGAAAGGAAATAGTTTTAGTACAAATGATATGCTCCCAGATAAATGGCAATAATAATAATACTTAGACCATAGATACTACACCGCAGATCAAATATAACCTAGGAACCAGTAAAGGGATACTTTACACTTTTTTACAGAACTGGAGCCTCGCTATCAAGTACAATTTGTGTCATACTTAACACGGCCCATAATGTGGATTCTTCTCTACAGAATAAGTATTCTAAGCCCTAACCTGTCTTGAGCTCTTCTTTGCTTCATCGTCCATTTTTCTAATCAAAATGTTTTCTTTATTTTTATTCTTTTTTCCCCTATTCTTTTTAAACCGACGTGATGTCAGCAATTTGTATTTGCCACGTTTTTTACAACTTTTGCGGAGAAAGTGTAAATATATATTTTGACGCTATTTTTACAATCTTATCTTTATATCATGCTAGGCCGTAAAATACAATCTTCCACAAGACTTTTAATGTCCTCATTTTCTATCTTTTCTCTTCCTTTTAAAAATATATAAAAACGCAAAATTTTTATTATAAATCAATGTGTGCGTGAGACTGAAGCTGTAAAACAAAACCTTAGAGAATCATGTTTTCTTTTCCAAAAATCAACAGTAACAACAAAAATATATAAGCCTGTCAGACGACAGAATTATTCCAGAATAGAATATAAACGTCTAACCTTTATTTAGATTAAAGTCCAGATGGTTGACTGTGAAGGCAAATCGCTGGCAAGATAATTATATATCTGTGTGTGTCTATCTGCTTATCGGTGTATAGAGAAATTTATTTCATGGAATTAATTTCAACTAATTTCAAAGGAAGAAATTGAAAGTTATGGCAAAAAAACACATTTGAACATTGATGAAACCATTTCGATTTTTGTTAGAAAATATTCAGGGGAAATATTGTTCGTTCTTTAAACAAATTTTATTTGAAAAGCAAATTTAAGATGCGCAAATCCCACAAATTCATAATTTCAATTACATCTGTTTTCAAAATGCTACGGAATGAACTGAATGAATAACGGCTAATGTTGAATAGTTACACTGTGTCGTTATTAACAACGAGGAACACGTTTGTATATAAAAATAAAAGATTATATTATTATTTTCGGCGATGATACTTGTGTGGAGCAGAAAGCAATCGCAGAGAGTTCGGAGACGGACGAGCCAGTGAACAACTGACTTTAGCCGACATTCGGGAACTTACATAGTCTACAACTCTCACGTAACCTGCAGCAATACCTCTTTTTCGTTAACCATGGTTATGCCCACATCTCATTTCTTTGATTTCCATTGGTTATGTTGTCTGCTTCCCATTGGCAACTTGCCCAATCCCGGTTGTGTGGGCGTACGCATCTGCCACTATCACCGAATTCCACGATGCCCACAGTTCAGGTGATTTTCCGATATCTTCGAACGGATGCACCTGTTATCAACATAACAATTGTGGGCATGGTGACATTTCGGTAATCACCTGTTGATATTATCCTTGAGCGGATATAATCCTGTCAACATCCTCTGATAAACAGCACCTGTGGACATGATGACATTTCGGTGATCACACCGGTCTTATCAATCTACCTGTCAACAACATCCACCGTATTCACACCCGCAGGTCACGTTAATAAATTACACTAAGTTAGTATCTCATAGTCGAGAAACTTAGCTACTGAGCGCTGTTGACGCCATTTCTTCGTATGCTCTCCTAAATATTTATAAATAATTTTATGTTGATCATATAATGATAATAGTAAACATTAAATCATTTTAGACAGATTCCCTCCCAGAAATGAGTACACAAGAACATTATGGGATGTCTTCTTGCACGTTTTCCTTGCTCGTAGTGTGGGAGTTTTTCTCATCAGCGGTAGCTAATAGTCTGTAACTGGGGTTTGAGAGATAACAAGTCTCCTCAAGTCCCCAGGACTTTTCTCAGTATTCTGACTGTTCTCAAAAGAGCAGTATTTTGGATAGTCTCCACTCGTCCTGTGACTACTAACTCCTCCAGTGTCTGGAACAACCCTTTAGTGACTGTACCAAGAGAACCAATTACAATAGGTATCTCCGTCTTTTTTATGTTCTAAAGTTTTTCAGTTCTGGTTGAGCACTATAACTGATTAAATCCAAGGTTACACATACAAGAATGTATATGAAAAACTTTGAAAGCAGTCTGAAAGAGGTCTATGACACCACGAGTGTTGGCTCATCTCCGCTTCTGAGTGCAGATAGAACCAAGCTCATATCAGAGAACAAAATCCTGGTAAGGTAGGCTGATCATTTCGATAGTGTACTAAACAGGTCATCTTCTATCAATGACAAGGCCATTGAACGACAGCTGCAAGTCCAAGAGAACGTGTCCCTTTATATCACTCCAACCCTTGTGGAAGTTCAGATAACTATCCAGCTGCAAATCACATGGATCTGATTCATTTCCTGCGGAAATCTATAAGGAGAGTAGATCAGCGAAGACGGCTAAACTTCAGACTCTCATTCAGCTGATATGGATGAAAGAACACCTACCACATGACTTCAAGGACGCCCCGAATGGAAAGGGAACCGACTGCCATGCGATAATCACCGCGGAATCTCCTTACTTTTAATTTTGGGCAAGATCCTTGCCAGAGTATTTCTGAATCACCTCAACAATCATCTCGAACATGGGCTCTTACTGGAGAGTTAATGTGGCAACCCTAAGTAACGTGGGGTTGTTGACATGGTGTTTGCAGCAAGACAGCTGCAAGAGAAGTGTCAGTAAAAGAACGCTGAACTCTAATCGACTTATATTGATCTTACCAAGGCATTTGACACGGTCAGCAGAAACGGCATTTGGAAAATCATAGCAAAATATGGCTACCCCGAAAAATTCATTACCATCGTTAGACAATTTCATGACAGCATACATGCAAGGGTGCAAGACAACGGAAAACGCTCCATAGCCTTTCCTGTAACAAATGGAGTTAAGCAGGGATGTTTCTGGTCCACCAATTTTTTAAGTATCATATTTTTTGCGATGCTGTTTGATGCATTTAGTGACTCAGATAATGGAATCGGCATTCCATACCGCACTAACGGTTCTATCTTCAACCTTAGAAGGCTTCAAAGACCAACGTGAAGACTGATATTGTCAACTGTTCCCCGATGACTGTGCACTGGACGCTACTATCAAAGCCAACATGCAAAACACAGTTGACAAATTCTCAATAGCCTGTGGCAAATTTGGCCTAACCACCAGCATAAAAAGACAGAAATGAAGCAGCAGTCAGCACATGGTAACCCCTACGTAGAGCTCAACATTACCATCAAGAAACAATGACTGAAGGTAGCAGACAAGCTCACCTTCTTTGGCAGCACCCTCTCTAAGTCTATCGTCATGGATAACGAGATGAACAACAGACTTGCAAAAAGCGAGTATAACTCTTAGCTGACTCAACAGGAATGTGTATAATCGGTTAGGCATCTCAGAGGCAGCCAAAATCAAGGTATACCGAGGTGTCATTTTTAGCAACTTCCTTTATTGATGTGAAAGGTGGCCAACTAATTAATGGCTAATAAAAAAGCTAAACCACTTCCATATGACTTTTGTCAGGGTTATTCTAGGCATCACGGGGTAAAAACACATCCCTAACACTGAAGTTTTAGTTTGAGCTTCTCTTTCCAGCATCTACACCATGTCTGCATGAAAGATCACCACCTCTTGAAGAAACTGGTCTACGACGACCCGCCTTAGGGCAAGCGATCCCAAAGATGCCATAAAAAGCGATTTAAAGACTCACTGAAGGTCTCTAGAAATCAATCGGAATCGCCCCTAATTTCCTGGAATATCTGGAACTGTACTGAGTGAAGTGGCGTGAAGTGGAGCGAAAGTCTGTGAAACCATAAGAAGTCAGCATCTGAACTGCGATGGGAACTTAAAAAAATGCACTGCCACATCAGACACTACCGCCACGATTCCTTGTTCTTACTGGCCAAGACTCTCCCGGTGTACAGATTGGCGTCATTAGCCATCTGCACACTCCGAAGATGTCTTCAACAGTCATAAGGTTGATCCGATGGCCCTCATCAAATACGATGGACAAAGAATATCACTCATTCTGTGCTAATTTGCGGCATTCGTTTATTATGTTATTGATAGTTTCATCTCTATCTCCACATAATCTATGTTATTTGCTATTTTGTTGCGTCTTGTCTATTCTTGCTTAGATATGGTTGGTTCTTATAGCTTTTTTTCCTGCTGCTATCAGGAGAGATTAGGTTTCTCTCTTTAGGTTCCCCTATCTAAGCTAAATCCAGGTTTTCTTGTGTGAGATGTTGTTTATTAGTCACTGAAAACGTATTTTGAGTTGTTTTTCTTCCCATTTTTGTTTTCCGGTTATTGTCAATCTGTTGGTCTTCATGGTGTCAGTATTGTTTCTGGTGTCTGTAATCGGTCTTCCTCTACGCTTTTCTCTGCAGTCTTCAAGTTTTTGTATTGATGCATCAACACTGTCTTAAAAGCTGGCAAGTCTTTTCCCTCCTTCTTTACATAATTTCTCAACGTCATCTCTGGGATATAAGGCATTATGCATGGTCAAATGTTTGCTTGTTTTCTGGTCCATTTGTTTAGGTTATTATCTGGTCCACTTTAAGAATGGTCCCGAATATCTTACGAGGGAGACAGTCCAGGTATCTATTCTTTTAATTGGTTTCTGCCATTTAGTTTTGTCTTGAGTAGCTTTCTGGTTCTCCTGAAATATTATTTCGTAATGTTTTCTTTTATCTCCACTTATTTGATGGTGTCAGATTCCAATATCCCGAAGTATTTCCAAGTTTACTTTTCTCCAAGCGTTCTAATTTTGTCTTGATTTGGTAGCTCCATTCCAACGGTAAGGTGTCGTTTGCCGCTTTTCCTTACTAGCATGGCACATTTTTCTATGCCAAATTCCATTCCTATCTCCTGACGTATATTCTGACTGCATGTATTAGACTTTGCAATTTTTTTTTTTTTTTTTTGCATACAATTTGTTGTCGTCCATGTACATTCGGTGATTGATCTTTTCCTTAGATTTACTAAATTGGCAACCGGCTGTGCATTTCCTGAGTATGTGGTTGAGTGACATCATTGCTATTATAAATAGTGATTGTGATAGTGCATCTCCTCGGAATATACTTATTTGGATCTCCGTTTCAGCTAAGATTTTCCTTCCTGCTGTCAATTCCTTTCTTCATGTTTCATGGGTTTCTCAATAAAGTTTATGACTCAATCTGATATTTTGCACATTTTGAGACTGTTTAATATCCAGCTTTGTGTGAGTATATCGTATGCCGTTTTTAATCCATCCAGGGTATAGCGGGACTTTTGCGTCTCGCCTTGCTCTCGTTAAGGATGTGCCGATCTATGTAGAGTAACTCTCCCGTGCCTCTAGATCCTTTGTGACATCCTTTTTGTTCCTCAGGGAACAATCTGTGCATTTTTAGCGAGTAGTGAATCTCTTCCCTTATTTGCGCTGTTTATACGTACATTTATACGTATGTTATTAGGTATTTTCCACATCATCGGTAGGCAAGGTATGGTTCTGCAATTGTTCGGGGCAACTTTCTTGAGGGGGGTCCTTCTTGATCAATGGGGTATTTTCTTTGGTCATCCATTCGGGTACAGGTGATCCTTGTAGGCATCTGTTCATTTAGAGTGCTAGTCTGCCGTGAATTGAGGTGAATTTCTTGGACCAGAATCCATGTATTCCATCATGGACTGGTATTTTCCAATTTGATATATTTTTATGTGTTGTTCTAAGTAAATCGATTTGTATTTCCACTTTCGGACTTTTTTTGAGTTCTTCTAATTCTTTTTCCATGTTGCTTATCCATTCGCCTTTTTTGTTATGTTCTCTTGGTTGCCATTTTTCAGTCAAAAATTGTTCGATATCACTTGGATCTAGTTGTTATTTTGTTTTCGTGTCATCTCCTCTCACTTGGTGGTAGAATTTCCTTTCGTTGTTTTGGAATGTCCAGTTTTTTCTGTACTTTTTACCCTTTGTCGGTATCTTTTTAATCTTCATTCTATCGCCAGGAATTTCTGATTTATTACCTCAAGTAGTATTGTTATTTTCCCTTAAATTGTCTTTTCCTTTTTGTCTCTACTTGTTCCAACATTTTTCCTTAGTTTTATCATTTTTCTTGTTTTTGGATTTTTTTTAAAGCTGTGTTTCCAGTCGAATTTTTCATCCTAGTATTGATTTTTTCAACGTGCTTTTTTAAGGGAATTCCAATTTTCTCAAACTAATTTTGCTCCAGCATATATTAGATAATTTAATTCGGTTTTATTATTAATTGATATATACGCTAATAATTGATTTATTTTTTACGTTTCCGTCTTGACTGTTCTCCATTCTTTGTTTCTTTGTGATGGTAAGATAGTTATTTTTCCATTCGTAATTTTCTGAATTTATTTTTTTTTTTTTTGTGTTTGTTGTGTATCGTTTGGTTGTAAGGTTTTTCTATTTTCAGAAATTGGCGGTTCCTTTCAGTGAGACAGCTGTTGTTTATTGATAGTTGGTGTGTCTCTTAATGTATTAGTGTCCTGTTCATTATTTGTTTCTTGGTGTATTTATAGTATTTCAAGGTCAGAAAACCAATCTTTCTCGATTATTGTCGTGACTTTGTCAGTAAGTCTTTAGCTTGTTGACTGAAAACTAGCGCATTATATGCTAGATCTCTATCATTCTTTTTCTATTTCTTCTTTTTGTTGGGTTGCTCCTAAAATAGCAGTGCCGTGCAAGTTAGTTGTCAACCCTAGTACATGAATTATATCAGCGGTGGATTTTTGTGGTTCCTTAAAACGTCATTCATGTACCTGAAAAAAGAACTGCCAACATTCACAGGATGATGCTCGGGTCTCTCATGTTGGCTATCGGAAGAGCACCTGCCGATCATGACACCCAGGCCTTTTGCCCGAGTTCCACGTGTCATATTTATTTTCAACATATTTATCATGGGTGGTATATTGTGACTATACTCGACCCAGGTTGTTTTTTTTTTTATCTTTGCGGCTGACGCAAGCGTGACCTGGTTTTCTCGAAGAGAACTCTTAAGCGGTTTACAAATTAAAAAAAAATATTTCTGCTTTCTCTTTTTAAATTTTGTTGTTCCCCCCCGTATATTATTCAAGTTTTAACTTATAGGTCCTAATGTATACTGCTTTTGAAATTCAGAAGTGTTCAAGGTCCCGAGAAATTGACTAGTGGTGACCAATTATTGTAAGATTAATTCTATCTGGTCATTGTTAGACCAACAATTAGCAACAGTAAACCATTAAGACTAGTATTATATTGGAGTGATAATATTCTTAGCTTCTGGGATTAAGGTATGATAGTAGACTAATGTCGAATTCTAGAAATTTTCACTTTGCTTCTACGAACATTTCTGCAAACATTTATGTCCCTTTCCACTTGTTTATTTATTTTTTTTTTTTTTTATTTCCCACCTCTCAGAAACTTTCGCGGTGTATTTTTTCGAGAGAAAAAAATAAGGTTTATAAAATGTCTTAAATTTAAAATACTTAATGGATTTCGTGGCTCGAGAAAGCTTTTGTTGAATATATGTAATTTAAATGAGGATATTTTTCCAGAATTTTTCCAGCTAAATTTTTTGAAATCACGAAATAGATTTATTTAAATTTTCCACGCTAAATTCTATATGGCTTACGTGTGGCTTCTCGAGGTAGGGGGAAGAAAGAATGTGGCTGGGATGTGTGATAAAAGGTAAATAATGGTGGGGATGACTTAGAATCGAATATTCTCGAATGTCATGAGATGTCCTTTTCTTTTAAGAAAAAAGTAGGAGTCACATAAGGATTGAATAGATGGGGAACGATAAACGAATCTTCGTTATGTGTTTTTTCAAGAAAATCAGTTTAGTAAAACCTGTTTTTAATTTAAAATACTTAATGGATTTCATGGCTCGTGAAATCTTTTGTGGAATATTTGTAAATTAAATGAAGACATTTTTCCAGAATTTTTTCAGCTAAACTATTTCGAAATCATGAAATAGATTTGTTGAAATTTTCCGCGCTAAATTCAACGTGACTCACGGATGACTTCTCTCGATCGAGGAAATATATGTACCTTATACAGTTTGAAGGCGTTAAGAACAAAACCGTCCTCAATGAAACCGGAAGGACATAAAGAGTCTACGCTTTACTATGAAAAGGCCAGCCTTAGAGGAAAACAGACTCAAACTAGGGCAGTAAATATAAAACCAAAAAGGTGATATAGGAAGACCTGAAACTAAGTCAGGTACTTATTTTGAAAACAGGTCAATGGACTTTAACTTAGTTAATAACCTTTAAAAAATAACTGGATATTTTTGTGATACACTGTTCATGAACACTTACTGTAACCATTCTAGGTCACATCTGTGTCAGGCGCGCAGATAAAAAATAAAAAAACGTGGTTCTGATATTGATACAATATACTACATATGAAAAATGACAAATTGAAACATAAATCAACATGGGGCTCAGACGACAGATTTCGGTGTCATGATCGGCAGGTGCAACCATGATAGACAACATTGGGTACATATATGTCATCCTGCAAATGTTGGATGTTCCTTTTCCGGGTACGTTAATAATTCTTCTTTCATGTACACAAACAATGAACAAATTGGTCACTCTCACCAGAGACAACAGCGTAGAAAATAAAGATAAGGGAAGATAAACTCGTGTTATACCATTATTTTTGAAGTAACCCTGCAAAAAGACATTACAGAAAAAGAATGATAAAAATCTGGACAGAATTCGGTACATGTAAGGCCACAAACCAAAATCTCACTGACTAGGTTAGGACAATAATATAGAATTTTTTTTTTACCTAGAAATACGGGAAATCCACCTACAAATATAGAGGCAAACATATCAACAAACCATTACCACAGTAAACGAGACAATAAATAAAAGAAAGCCATAGACTCCTGACCAAATCAAACATGACGAAGACTCATGCATCGCAAACACACAAGCGCAAACACTGACCCAAAAGTAAAAAAAACTAATGTAGGTACCATTGAAAGAATCATGTCTGAAAAGAAAACCACATTGCCTTCTTTCAGGAACCGAGACTGGAGGACAGTCAAATACGAAATCGAGAAAGTGAACGACTTATTGACAAATATCATGACAAACGACATCACGGAGTTAAACGATTTAATATACGCTGGATCTGTGAAAAGATCGAGGTCCCACTGAAGACCACAAAGTCAAAACTCAGGTATGGAATCAGACTTGAATCACAGATAAAAAGAATTCGACACAAAGCAAGAATACTAAAACGGAAAATAAAGAAATTTTCGGACAAAACTGAAAAATATCGACAACTAGAACTAAAAAAAGATTCGGAACAACCAAAAGATATTAGCGAAAGGTGGAAGACTAAAAAGATACTGAGACAAGACCAAACAATATAGTCAAAACAGGTATTCCAAACAAACGAACAAAATTCTACTTGAAATTAGGTGTAGAATGGGCGAAGCCATATCAACAACTGGATACGAGAGAAGAACGAAGATTTTGGAACAAGTTATGGGAACAAAAAAATCATGGAAATAGAGTTGCGAATACTCAAAGAAGCCCCCCTCCAGGTGAACATATACCCACAACGTGCTAAAGCAACACTTAAAAATATAGCAAACTGGAAAACCCCTGGCCTTGATGGCATATGGCATACACGGGTTTTGGTTTAAAATATTCACCACCATACATGGCTGACCAGCTACTGAAATGTATAAATGCATACAAAAAACTGAGATATCCGAATAGATGACCAAATGGAAGACAACTCTAATTCAAAAAACCTCTTCAAAGGAACATCCCCCAAAACAATAGACCCATAACATGCCTACCAATGATGTGGAAAATCCTAACGCCAAAAATTAGGGTGCAAATCAACTAATCATTGAGAGGCCGAGTAATCTGCGACGAACCGAAAAGATAGCGCAAGAGAATCAGAGGCACAGAGTATCTACTATATATAGATCAACACATTTTAACGAAAGTGAAACGAAACGAGATAATGTAACTATGGCCTCGATCGACAACAAAAAAGCTTACAATATGGTACGCTAAAGCTGGATACTACACAGTCTCAAAATGCATGAAAATTGTACAGTTTATCGAGAAGACTATGGAAACCCGGACTGTGGAATTAAGCAGAAGGAAAAACCGTAGCAGAGGTAAAGATCCAAATAGGCATATCATAGGGAGATGCACTATCACCATTAATATTTGTGATAAACATGATGCCACTCAACCACATCCTTAGGGAAATGCACAGCCAGATACAAACTCAGTAAATCACAGGAAAAGATCAACCACTTGATGTACATGGACGACATCAAACTGTTTGCCAAAAATGAAAAAAATTTGAAACCCTAATACAAACAGGGAGAATATACAGCCAAGATATAGAAATGGAATTTGGCATAAGAAATGTGTGATGGTCATAATGAAAAGTGGCAAATGACACATGACAGAGGGAATAGAACTCACAAATCAAATAGTAATCAGAACGCTCGGAGAAAAGGAAGCCTACAAATACTTGGGGATATTGGAAACTGACACCATCAAACAAGTGGCAATGAAAGAAGAAATTTAAAAAAGAGTATCTCAAAAGAACCAGAAAATTAGTCGAGACAAAACTATATAGCAGGAACCTTGTAGAAGGAATACATATCTGGTTTGTCCCCCGAGTAAGATTCTCGGGACCATTCTTGAAGTAAACCAGAGAACAAAATAAATGGACCAGAGAACAAGAAAACTAATAACCATGCAAAAGGCATTGCACTCCAGAGATGACGTTGACTGACTATATGTGTCAAGAAGAGAGAGAGAGAGAGAGAGAGAGTGAGCGAGAGAGAGGAAGAAAACTTGCCTGCATTGAAGATAGCGTTGACACGTCGATACAACAACTCGAAGACTACACAGGAAAACTGATTACAGCCCCCAAAGACAATAAGGAGGATACGAGGACCAGTGGAATGGCCATAACCAGAAAGCAAAAGTGGGAAGAAAAACAATTCTATTGACGTTTTAACCGACGAACAAGCGACCTCACATTAGAAAACGTGGACTTGGCTAAGAAAAGACAACCTTAAGAGAGAAATTGATTCTCATCTAATAGCAGCAAAAAAACAACACCATAAGGACTAACTATATCAAAGCGAGAATAGATAAGGCACAACAAAACAGCAGATGTTGGTTATGTGGTGAAAGAGACGAAACAAAGAATCACATAATAAGCGAATGCTGCAAATTACCACTGAAAGAGAATAAGATTAGACGTTATTGGGTGGGCAAGGGGATCCACTGGGAATTGAGTAAGAAGTTAATGCTTGACCATTGAGACAAATAGTATATGGACAACCCAGAATTTGTCCTTGAGATTGAGACGCACAAACTCCTCTGGGATTTTGACATACGAATGGATCAACAAATCTCGGCCTAGCGAACATATCTTATAACAACTAAATAAAAAAAGAGAACTTCCAGGATTTTGGACTTTGATGTCTCGGCTGACCACTTAGGAAAATTGAAAGAATGTGAAAAGAGGGATAAGTAACCAGACCTTGCAAGAGAATTGATAAACTTTTGGAACATGAAAGTAGCGATTATACCAGTTGTAATTGGTGTATTTGGTAAATTTACTAAATGATTAGTACAAGGACTGGTGGACTTAGAAATAACGAGACGGGCGGAGGCTGTCCAAACTACAGCATTTTGGAGATTTGCTAGAATACTGAGAAGAGTCCTGGAGAATTGAGACCACTTGCTCTCACGCAAACTCCAGTGAAAAACCATCACCTAATGCTGGCGTGAAAAAAAATCCAAAAGGAGTTAATAATAACTAATAATTTTGTAACAATGAGAGAAAACATACTTATTAATACCAATATTTGAGCGATAATCTAGTTACTTTTGGGGGTCGTCAGTTTTGGATTAAGGCATAATAGAAGAAATCAATCGAATTCTCGAAATTTTCGCTTACCTTCTTAGAACAGTCGTGCGAAAATTTATGTTCCTTCCCATATTTTTTTCACTTTTTTATTCCCATCCCCTCTCTCTATTCTTTATTACTTTACCAGAAACCAAAGATTTTCATTGAACAGGTACTACTTTTACACCACATTTGAGCGATAATTTAATTACCTTCTGGGGTTATCAGTTTTGGATTAGGAAATGATAGTAGACCTCTGTCAAATCCTCCAACTTTTCACTTAGCTTCTAAGTTTGGCACATTGCAAAGAAAGAAAGAGTCATTACTACTTTTTGTGAAAATTGTATTTGGAAAATGAACATATATCTAAACAATGTAACATGTTTCTCTTTCTGTTAACTGAGCAAGAGAGAGAGAGAGAGAGAGAGAGAGAGAGAGAGAGAGAGAGAGCAAGATACTCACATTCTTTTTTTATTTCGAAAATAGAAAATTAAAAAATGGTTTGATAGTTAAATAAATGAAATTCAAAATGGTGAGTGTCATGCTCAGTTCTAGGTCGATGTGTCTCTGTCAGTCATTTTCCGCCTCTTGCCACCCTCAGCCTTTTTCTCCGCTGAGTGATCTCTTCTTGCCTAATAAATTTTTTTTTTTCCTTTTGGATTGTCAGCTCAAACCCAGTCGTAAGGTTTCTTCTTTTTCTCTCAACCTGGAATCCACAATGAGAATTTGATTCTCAATCATAAACATTAGGTGTTGCCATCCGATTTCATTCTAGTACACACAACATCAAGACGCCTCAGTCGCTATTTATACAAATGAAAGAGTACTTTAAAAAAAGGATAATTAAATGTAAAGAAAGAGATAAACAACCTTTTCTTTCATTTCCTACAAATAAATCCGTTCACAGTTTGTTTCAAGTGTAATATTTTGAAAAGGGAAATCTCGGATGATTCTAATAATGTTGATATTTCACTTCTCTAAAATGAAAGGGAAATATATTTTATTTTAATTTTAGATTAAAATCAAATACAGATTTCGAGTGTGTTTTACAGCGTTCGGATGTTTGTGTGTATTTGTGTGTTTGTGCGAGAGAGAAATGCAATTGTGTGTGTGAGAGAGAGAGAGAGAGAGAGAGAGAGTACAGGACAAAAGTCATGTGAACATTTCCCGAAAGATTTCTATTTTATTTTGAGTCGCTAATTTATCTAGGCACCCCCCACAAAAAATTGAAATACGAAATAAATGAAAACGATAATAAAAATCGAAGAGAATATGAAGAAAATTATAATATTAATTAAACTGTTCAAATTTATTGTGAATTCAATTTCTCCATTCTCCGTTATTTACTCTTCATTTTCAATCATTTTAAATATTTTGTGTGAGTGTGTTTTTACAGTATTTCAATCATTTCTATCATTTGTTATAGATGAAAAAAAAATTTAAACATATTGGCCCTTTCTTTCGTTTTCCAGTCTTTTTATCTCTACTTCCAAACCAATTTCCTTTACACTTCCTAGTCTTCAGGTCATGGTCGTTTATTTTATTCATCCATTTATTAACTTTATGTGAGGCAACTTTTTCTATTCAAACACAAATAAGTTTTATTGAGACCAAAATTTCTAACATGAAAAAGTTTGTCCGAGCAAACAGTTGGTTTGCGGAAAACTTATCCGTAAAAGGCGTCCTTTTAACAGTTTGTATTTCCTGTGTCCTTTTGGTTGGGTTGAAGAAAATAGAGCCTTGTTTCTTGTGCTTCAGTTGCTGGAAAAATCCTCGCAAGCGTGTATTGGCGTCTAGAAAACTGAGAGAACGGCGGGCACGTCTTGATTCTGAGGAATCACACAAGCAAAAGAGGAACGGCGTTCGTAGGAAACGCCCTCATAGGGGTTTAGAGAAAATCTAAAAAAAGGTAGCCAGTGATTGGCTGTTTTTCATCCAATCACTGGGCACCTATTTGGCGACTCCGTAAATAATTTCAATACTATGTCTATGTTACGTTCAAGTGCAGACGCTGTCAGGTCCGATTGTTGTCGTGTTATATTCAATTTTGTTTGTGTTTAAGTTCTTATGCTAATTTTCCGAACACCGGGCCAAATGTCTAATCTCAGCAGAACGCATTCTTTTTTGATCCGTGCGAACAAGCGATATGGTTTGGACACATGGTTTGAGTGAGAGTCAGGGTAATTTTTCGATGGCCATATTTTAACCTCATCAGTAGTCAACAACGATAAATATGAGTCGCAGTAGTTTCTTGACTGAACTAAAATATCCCTACCGTTGACCTGTGTGGTTCATCTTCTTAATATCTGAAGAAGCACGACGTTGACCCGATGGTGGATTCATCCACCATGCTTCACATTCATCATGCTGCTTCCTATGGTTATAAATGTTTAACTTGGAGGTGTAAAATAAAATTTCAATTATTTTTTCTTTACTTTCTCAGTGCTCCTGTTTCACCCATTCCCCTTTTTTTACTTTCTTTTCCTCTCGTTTCGCCCATTCCCCTTTTTATTTTTTTCTTTCCTCTACACTTGAAGATTCCTTCAGTTTTTATTTCGCTAAAATCTGGCTATCTCCGTTGTTTTGGAAAAAAAAGGATTATCTGCTTTTTTGTTTAATTTTCGGTTACTAGGGACAAGTTTTTTTCATTGTTACCCGATTTATATACGATGTATACGTGTGTAAGATTCCCGACAACTTTTTACCCTTCCTTTTAATTGCTTTTAAAGGCACTTTCCACTCCAGTTGAACAGATACTACTTACTACTTCAAACCTAGCAATTAGTTGTAGATAAAACAATAAAATAAAATAAATTTAATACGATAAACTCCTGGCAGCCAGCGAGGTCAAGCCCAAATTTTTATCAAAATTTTAGTTGCCTTTTCAAGGTTAACAGCTTTTTTGGATTCTTTGCATGATTGCCAAGTGAGGTGGGGCATTCCTCCTCTGCTCGCTTTTTATTAAGATTTCACTGACCATATGTGAACCTCGTGTAAGATTCCTTTCTACATTTATCCCATCTTTTAATCACTTTTAAAGACAATTGCGACTCCAATTGGATATATACTTCGAACTACTACAACCTCCCCAAAATATTACTACGATTACTACTACTGATAATAATAATAATAACAATAATAAAGCTTCATAAATATCTGGATATATAGAAAAACTAAACAATTGTGAGGAAATGCTCGTTGGGTAGAGGTTAGTGGAATTTCCTTTTTTTAAGAAAATAACACTGGATTTTCTATGACTTGTAAAATCTGTTGGAGAATTTTTGTTATATTTTAATCTAAGAATCTTGTTTTTCTAATCGACTAAATGTTTTTACCCGGTGCAATTATCACGAGTTAACTTAAGAATTGTTTAAATTTACTTTGTTTCCCTCCACATTGATGACTTTTCCCATCGATAAGTTTTGTATTGCCGTATTTTTCCGTAAAAATTTCAGAAATATCAATTAAAAAATATCACCACAGCTTTTAAATGTATAAGTATAAGATATTCCCATTAACCTGGAAATATTTCTTCCGGCCGTCCAATCTAGTTTGTAAACAAAAAGTAGATCAACGGACTTTAACTAAGTTAAAACTTAGGTCCAGATTTTCATCCACAATTTTCCCTTTTTTAAAATTTTTTATTTATTTTTTAAACTTTATTTTATTTTATTTATTTATTTATTTTTTAATGTTTTTTTTGTGTGTCCCGCTGCTTATAAACAGTCTCTGATTGTTCGTGGTCACATCTGTGTCAGGTGCGCAGATCATAAACAACCACTGGGCCAGGTATAGCCACATTATACCACCCATGATAAAAATGTCAAATCACAATATTACACAACGTGGGACCCAGGCAACAGGCCTGGGTGTCATGACCGGCAGGTGCTCTCCTGATTGCCAACATGGGAGACCCGATCGTCACCCTACGAATGTTGGTTTCATTTTTTTCAGATACATAAACGACGACATTACAAATCACAACGAACAGAGTCCTAAACGTAGAACATGGACTACGGAAGACAATCAACTTGTGCTAGAATGCTATTTTAGGAGTAACCCCTCACAAAGAGGCTACAGGAAAAGAATGATTGAGATCTGGCAAAAATGTTCGACATTTCAGACAACTAGCCAAAGGTTAGCGGATCAGGTTAGGACAATAACGAAGAAGGGTTGGTTTTCTGACTTAGAATTACGAGAAATCCATTAAAAAAACACTGAAAAAAACTACAGCCCAGTACCAGACACACTAAGTGGTGTCAAACAAAAAAAAAAAAAAAAACGAAAAAGAACCGCAAACCTCGGTGAATGAAAACGCCACACTCCCAAACAATACACTATCAAACAACCAGGAAGAAACACTATCACAAGAACAAAAAGTAAATCTAGAAAAATTAAAGAGAATCATGATTAGTGAAAAGACTAGTCTACCTTCATTAAGAAACATAGAATGGAAAACACTTAAGATAGAAACGAATAAAATAAATCACATACTACCGTACATACCAACGAATAATATAACTGAGTTAAATGAATTAATATATGCAGGAGCGAAATTAGTTTGTGAGAATATTGGGATCCCCTCAAAAAGCACGAAGAAACAGCAAAAACCGGCATGGGAAATTAGACTGGAATCGCAAATAAAAAAAAATACGAAAACAAGCCCGAATGATGAAGAAAGGCGCTGAAATAAGCGCGGGGAAGAAGGAACAGACAACTTGGGGAAAAATAACAGTACAACTTGATGAAATAAACCAGAAAATACTGGCTAAAGAAGGAAGATTAAAAAGATATCAGCAAAGGGTAAAACAATACAGACAAAACAGGACATTCCAAAACAACGAAAGGAAATTCTATCAACAATTGGGAGGGAGTGACACGAAAACATACCAACAACCGGATGCAAAAGAAACCGAGCGATTTTGGACTAAAATATCACAACCAAAGAATCATAACGAAAATGCTGAATGGATAAACAACATTACAAGAGAGCTAGACGGACATGAAGTAGGCCCCAAAATGGAAATTCAAGTCGACTTACTCAAAACAACACTAAAAAGAATATTAAACTGGAAAGCACCAGGCCATGATGGAATACATGGCTTCTGGTTCAAGATATTTACCTCCATTCACGGAAGACTAGCACTAGAGATGAACAGATGCTTACAAGATGCGCACGTACCTAAATGGATGACCAAAGGAAAGACTACATTAATCCAAAAGGACCTTAGTAAAGGAACCGCCCTAAACAATTAGAGACCCATGACCTGCCTACCAATGATGTGGAAAATATTAACAGCACAAATAAGGGAAAAGATCTACTATTCTCAAACCATATTTAACCAACCCCTCCGCTCAGACTGGATATGACACAAGGTCAATTTTTAAGCGGAGTTTAGCAGGTTTGAATTCAGAGTTTTCCTTCTCCTAGACTAGTTGCCTAACCAAGGCTGCTCTACTATTTACCCATAGCTGGAGGGAGAATAATTGGGTATTAGTGCTATGTGAAATGCAATCAGTCTCGTCCAGGATTTGAACTCGTGTCGCCGTGTCCATTTCCTACGAGGATAACCATTACACCACGGGCACCTCTACTATTCTCTATCCAGCCGCGGATTGTTTCCTAACGAACAGAAAGGATGCTGCAAAGGGTCCAGAGGCACAGCAGAATTACTCTTCGTAGATCAACACATCCTAAATGAGAGCAAGACAAGACGGAAAAATCTAGCTATGGCCTGGATTGACTACATGAAGGTATATGATATGCTTCCACAAAGCTGGATATTACACTGTCTCAAAATGTAAAAAAATTTCACATGAAGTCATAAACTTCATCGAACAGACCATAAAAACCTGGAGAGTGGAGCTGATAGCAGGAGGAAGAAGGTAGCTGAAACAAAGATCCAAAGAGGCATCTTTCAAGGAGATGAACTATCGCCCTTACTATTCATAATAGCCATGATGTCACTGAACCACTTTCTCCGAAAATGAGCAGCCGGATACAAACTCAGCAGATCGCAAGAGAAGATCAACCACCTAATGTGACATGGATGACATTAAATGATTTGCAAAAAATGAAAAAGAACTGGAAACTCTCATACACGCAGTTAGAAAACACGATCGAGAACTAATTACAACCATCAGAGTCGATACGGACAACACGATAAACGAAAGAATGACAACAACTAGGAAACAAAAATGGGAAGGAAAACAACTCTATGGCCGCTTTAAACGTCTAATAAACAACATTTCACACCAGAAAACCTGGACCTGGCTAAGAAAAGGAAACCTTAAGAGAGAGACAGAATACCTCCTAATAGCAGCACAGGACAATGCCATAAGAACGAATCATATCAAAGCGAGAATAGATAAGACGCAACAAAACAGTCAATATAGGCTATGCGGTGACAGAGACGAAACGATCAATCATATAGTAAGCAAATGCAGCAACTTAGCACAGAAGGAATACAAGGCGAGACACGACTGTGTCGGCAAGGTGATCCACTGGGAAATGTGCAGGAAATTTCAATTCGACCATACAAACAAATGGTATAGGCACAACACGCCGCCTGTACTAGAAAATGACTCGCATAAACTCCAATGACACTTTAACATACAAACGAATCACCTAATCCTGGCCAGAAGACCAGGCCTCATAATAATCAACAAAAGAAAAAGAATCTGCAAAATTGTTGACTTTGTTTTCCCGGTTGACCACATAATAAATCTGAAGGAAAGTGAAAAGAATGATAAGTACCTCGACCTTGTTAGAGAATTGAAAAAAATGTGGATCATGAAAGTAACGATTGTGCCAAATGTGATTGGTGCGTTAAGCACAGCAACTAAAGGATTATTAAAGGGCCTAGAGGACTTGTAAGTTGGCGGGCAGTTAGAAACTATCCAAACGACAGCATAGCTGAGGACGGCAAGAATACTGAGAGGAGTCCTGGAGACTTGAGGAGACTTGCTGTCACTCAAACTCTAATGCAAAACCATCAGCTAATACTGATGTGAAAAACTCTAGAGGAGGAATAATAATAATAGTTTTTATTATTATTATAACAATAGCAGTAAAAAATTGAAGAACATAAATCAAATACGATAAACAAATGACAGTAATGTGGTTAATTCCAAAATTCTTATCAAAGCTTCAGTTACGTTTTTGAGGTTAAGTTTTGGTGATTCACTGCACGATTATACAAGTCTGCCAAGTGGGAGAATACCCATTCCTCCTATGCTTGCCTTGCTATATATATATATATATATGTATGTATATGTGTGTGTGTGTGTGTGTGTGTGTGTGTGTGTCCGTCTGTCTGTCTGTGTTAGTGTGGGCGTGTGAATATGTGCGTGGATGGGTGAGTGAAGACCGGTGTATTTGTGCATAGAGTATTTTTCATAAATAATTGTACGTCGAGCTCATTGCGGTTAAAAAAAAAATGTTTCAAAATAAGACTCTAAGGTTTCGTACTTCCTGCATTATTTTATATAAACACAACAGATATTATTTGGTAATATCCATAGCAAATCTCTACGGTGAAACTCATGAATATGAATATATGATATTTACAAATTTGTCCGTATATTTCTCTCACACATATACACACACACTCATGACACTTTTAATAATATAAAGTTTGGTACTTGAAAATTCACCGGGTCGTTGGCCTAATGAGTACAGTTTTTGCAAATGGTCTGGGAGACCGGGGTTCAATCCCATGTCGAATCATACCAAAAACTCCAAAAATGGTACTTGATGCCGCCTCGCTTAAGACTCATCACTATATGGTAAGGATCAAGGGTAAATTGGAGCAATAAAAAGAAAATTCAAATCGCCGCCTGAATTTCTCATTCAAATGACCGCCTGTAAAAAGGCATACATTCCCAATAACGTTTAGCGCTCAAGTAAACAAAAACCTAAATACCTAATCTGAAATTGGATCAATAGCAATAATTATATATATATATATATATATATATATATATATATATATATATATATATATAAGTATTATTCTGTCCAGTTAAACCGGAGTTGGGAGCAATTCCATCCGGACAAAAAAACATTCAACAGTGAACATTTATATTTTCCTGGTAAAGAGCTCAATGTAACTAACATTACAGAGCAAAAATTTCTTTAAGAAAAAACAAAAACCGGTCACATTATGATTAAATTTATTTCCAACCTATTATGGGTTTTTGAAATAAATCAAAAACACCAAAACAATTAACAAGACTTCTTCAGATCTTATGGATAAAATAATTCATGGTGGGAGAGGATAGAAGAAGGGTGAGAGTTTTCTCCTCATTTAGTCCGTTTCCGTTTTTTTTTTTTTATTGCCGGTTTGAATTATAGCATATATATATATATATATATATATATATATATATATATATATATATATATATATATATATATATATATATATATGTGTGTGAAGACAGAGAGATAGGGAGAGAGAGAGAGTAAAATTGATGTTACATATGGAAATAACTCCTTTATTTATTCAATTTTCTATCATTCCAAATATTTTCAATTAAATTATCATGAATAAAATTCAGAGTTGTTAAACAAATAAAATAATTTATTATGTAATATGTGAATACGTTATTTTCCTTTATCCCAAACAATAAAAATCAAAATAATTTTACGGAGATTTTATCGAACATTAATCATTATTTATTCGTTAGCTGAGTCGATATTCCCACCGATTATCCATTTGTGCAAAGAAAAATATGTCATGTAATGCAACTGTCGTATTTGAATGACGTATATTGATAAAATGAAAATAGTTTCTCTTTTTCTCGTTTACTGCGTTTTCTTTTAAGATTTTAATGTATTAAAAATGGCAGTTTATAATCCGTAGGTAAATCCAAAATGGTGAAGTGAATGGTAAGTGTTCATTTCAAAACTTATAGGATATGTTCATCAGCAACAATCCGGTGTTTTATTGCTAAAATTTGAGCCGCACCGAGTGGCACATTTCAACTAATCAATAATTTCTAGAGTAAGTTAGTCACGAGCGATTTCTATGTCATTGATGGATAATCGTCGAATGGGGAAAGGAAAATACAAATTCACCTCTCATTTTAAGCATTTACCTTTGAAGGGGTGTCCTCGTGGTGTAATGGTTAAAGCGATGAGCTGCGGAATCGTAGTATGCGAGTTCGTACTCCAGTCGCGCTATTACGTTCACTTTCGGGCAAATACCCTTGGGAAAGGTATGAACCCCCTTATTCTCCCTCCAGCTATGGGTAAATAGTAGGACGGACTAGGTTCTTCAGCCTTGGTGAGGCAACTAGTCTAGGAGAAGGAAAACTCTGAATTCAAAACCTGTTAAACTCCGCTTAATAATTGACCTTGTGTCATATCCTGCCCGAGCGGAGGGGTTGGTAAATAGTACCTTTGTTATTTAATTTCCTTGTTCGGTTTCTGCAGATTGGAAACAATTAGAAATGAAAACTGGACACACATATGGGTTAATTTTGTCGTTAACTAACTCTTCCCATATGTTTGATTCATTCAGCGCTCTCCGTGCACGTATCCGAGTACAACAACCAAATAAGAAATCATGAAATCTTTCGTCTTATATTGCAGTTTGCTTCTTCCTCACGTGGAAGACATCGTTCAGCCCAATTGTGCCAAAGTTTAGCTGGCTGACTGAGGCTTGTGACATCTCAGTATCCTGGCTAACAGGCGTTTGTTTTTGGTGATGTTACATAATGAATACCATGCTACAACTAACCCACCCGATGAGATGCTGAACATTTTTTACCCATCTTTCTCCTGGCTGCTGGAGATTTTTCTTTAACGATCTATTCGCATCCCTGTAACATTTCTTTAGGATGGTATACTGCTCCTTTTTCGTTGTCCATTGAAATCTGTGTACAAGGTCTAAAATTCATGAACAATTGTTTATTACAACAAACAAGACAGATTCTGATTTTTTTGTAAAAACGCCTGTTCTCTGTTTTGTAATAAATATTTGCATTCCCACTGAACGAAGAAATTCTGGTGTTTTCCTTATTCCACATATATCCAAATTATTCAGTCAAATATCTTCATTAAAACGAATTTTCCATTTTCCTTTCTGTGGATATTGCAGGTATAATGTAGTGACTACCTACCATTTCCAGATAACTTACTGACCAGCTGTGTGACCGAAAACAATAAATCAATCACTTGAACTCTCACTGTGGGTTCGAGAAAATGTCACACGTGACGATTCACAAAAGGGTCAACGTTTATTTTTTTAAGGGCAAAATGACAAGTCAGTACTTTGATTTTGGAACTCGATTGTCCAACCCATTGAGGGTGAGCATTGATTCCTCAATTATTTTAATTCAAAAATATCAGTAAATGTCTTCCAGTATTTGAGATAAGTCTTGAGAGAACTTAATTAAAGTCATATAATGAGTGATATTTTCCTTTGAACATGTGTCAGGCTTTTTGTTTTCCTTTTCCGATGAAGTGGTCTCCGTTATCTTTTATCGCGGCCAACGAGTGCAATTCAGGAATATTTTAATTTTTTTTTGAGACAAAATGCGACATGTATTTCTAACTGTTACGGGAGCATTTCTGCTTCAGAGACTGCAGTGGAAGAAATGAGTTTCAAAAAGTAGAAAATACATTCCAATCAATTGGTGAAAGAAGTGGCTTAAATGAGACTATAAAAAGTAAATGAAGGTGTAATTTAATTTTTACAATCTTGGTGTAGGCATTCTTTAAATCTTTTATATATATATATATATATATATATATATATATATATATATATATATATATATATATCTAATCAAAAAATAAAAATCCCATCAAGGGTTGTGTACTTGGACAAGAATATATTTCAAAAAAGTTAGACACACACACACACACACACACACACACACACACACACACACACACACACACACACACACACACACACACACATATATATCTATCTATATATATATATATATATATATATACATATATATATATATATTTCGTAGTTTATTACAAGGCAAGATTATGAGGCCCCCAGTGAGTAAGAAATTCAATAAATCTAGCAATATTATATACTGCGTACAATTATGATTATATAATAAACTGTTTTTCCCGTAGAAATTGTCGGAATTCAAACCCAAATAAAATTCAACATTTGAAAAAGATGGCAGTGTTTTTTAAAGAATACAGCCGTAGGACTATACATATGATTGTGTATGTGTGAGAGAGTATATTCATGTGTGTTTGTGTGTTTGTGCGCGCGCCCGCGTGTCTTTGTGCTGTTGTATTCTGAAGCATTTGTGTTACAATAAAATAATGACATTTAGTATCCGTGATTTGCAAAGGACTGATTGACCTCGATATGACCCATTGTGTTAAAGGTTGAAGAAAGTTTTATTCAAGGTAGCGTTAAAATGACAAACGAATAACAAAAGATTTTATGTAAAGCAGGAAAGAATTAAAACTGGAAAAAAAACAGGAAATAAATATTTGCAGTCTTGAGGCGAAATGAAAACCGCCTTTCTTTAACAGGAAATTTATTTTCAAACTGATTTCCCTTCACAACACAGAAATGAAACAAAGCTGAAAAGGGAGAAAAAATCTCTAATTGTTTTTTTAAAAAAATCAAATTATATTTTTTCTTAAATTCTGAGACTTTTTATTCATTTTTTTGAGAAATACTTCACGGCACAATTTTCGGTCTTTTGTCCTAACACACAAACACAAAATATTTGCAAACACGCTCATAACAAGGAGAAATTAATGTCTTCAGTAAAATGGGTCTATTCATTTTTTTCTCCATGCTTTTTGTCTTGTATGGCTTGTGAAATATTTTCTTCATTCTAGATCGTCTATTACAACTTCTTAAACTTTAGAAAAAAATAGAAAATGTATGGATTCTTTTGACAGCACAGAAATATTCTCTCATTATTTTCCCCTTAAAATTATTATTTTTGATAAAATTTACGATCGAATTTAGCACTGACGCAGAAAATATTATACAATGACGTTTGATTGTTTATTTAAAACGTGTATCTTATTCTCACATACCTGCTTAGAATACATTGGCCGTATAACCAGCAGATGTGTAGGAATGCCCCCAAAAGAGGTGCCCTGTGTATGATAATAAATTGAATCCGATGAAAATGCTCCAGGTTTATTGATCTGAAGACTGAAGTATTACTTCATTGCAGTTACTCTCAGATCAACTCCGTCAATGTTAGTTTGTAGCTAGTAGCATCTCATCAATGAGTTATACAGATCCGTTTTAAATAAATCGTATTTCATAGAACCGTGTGTAAAATCTCAAAAATAAGAACAACACAAAAATGTTATCATGAACGTTCAATGAACGTGAATCCTTAACCTCTACGCATAAAAGATGTCCAGATGTGTTAAAATGCCGTTAAAATGAATCAACCAATATATCAACGAAGTAATTTGATTCAATTCCTCAAAAATAAAATGTTCATTTGAAATGAAATATCAATTCCTCTGAAGCTACTGCCATTCCTTGGTGTAATGTTTATCTATTAAGGTGGTTCCAACAGAAATATATTTAAAGATCTGTGTAGCATAATCACGAACTACAGTCGATTAATTGTCGGAGGAGGAAGAAGAAATACAAAAAGACAACTCCTCTCAAATGTTAGAATCTCGATCGGTTTCAGAGGCCGTGGATGTAGATGAAGATGGATAACAGATACAACGTGGGGGTCAGTTTCTTCGTTCTTATGGGAACAGTCACTTAGCAAAATTTTTAAAATTTCACCCACTCTTCATACACACAAATGCTTGTCCCTTCGTATTCAGCCATTAAAAGAGAGTGTATCAAGTAATTCATCATTTTTCCCAGTGTTCACAGAGCACCAAGGATCCCTTTTTTCCCAGAGTAGGTGGGATTGGCCCGCCAGCCCCCGTCATCGCTTAGATGGCTGATCAATCAGTTGATTTCGAAAAATCCTCGCTATCTATTATCAGTAGGTGGATACTGAATGAAGGTATTAGATCAAGCATATGTTGTTACACTTACTCTACCGGACGAGATGTTTAACTTTGTTAACTAGTCTTTATCTAAGCTGCTAACTTTTTTTGATGAATGATCAATTCGCTTCTCAGGAATCACTGCGTACAATGTTACATTATAAATAAAAGATATAGTCGAAGAGTCACAATGCCGATATTTGAGAGATATGTCATAATCACTAGGTTAAAGGTTCTTCTTATTCATTGATTTGTTTCTACATTTGATTTTTCATAAATTACTTTTTGCCCTAAAATGCAGAAATATTCTGAGTGTCAGTCACGTGGATATGCATATAAATATCTTTAAAACGTGGCTTCGATTAATTTTCGATTGATTGCTGCCATATTCTTTCTGAATTCAAGAACAATGCATCAGGACTAAGAATTTTCACGTTTTTCTCCAGGTAATCTTTTTTTTCTCTAGTCTATTAGTTATTCACAAATGATGTCAATAAATGCTGCTTTCACATTGACGACCATTGTGACGACATTAACTTTTATGTAATGAAAAGGCATGAAGTTTCACTTTTATCTATTTTACTTTCTCAGACAGGTACTTCTAACTTTTCCGAAGAGAGGTTGGTATTTTTTGTTTTTTTCAGTAGAATATATTTATCACATCAGTTACATTGCTATTGATCATGTGGCAATATCACTGATCCAACAAAAATGTTCATTTTCATTTGACTATATAACAAAAGGCAAGAAGTATTTTACGATTAAACATGATATATTGGAATTAAGTTTACTTTCTAAAATGACGTTTTATTATATAAAGTAAAGTGTAGGTTATTTTAAATCTATTTATCTTCATTTTCCATTCTTTACCGGTATGATTGGCAGTTTATATATTTTGCCTTGTCTCTATTAACATATGTTCACGAAACAAGTGTTTAACCAGATACTTAGAATACGCACCAAGAGTAAAACCAAACGGTTCTTTTTTTAAAATAAAATGTTCTTTTTTTCCCTAAACCAAAGACATCACGATTCCATTGTTTCGAGTCGAAAATTTTGCAATAAAAATATACATTCGTGCATATTACATATAGCCAAATCTTACAAAATCAAAAATAAGTATTTACCCAATCAATTCCGTCACGGAGAGAATATGGCACAAGATCAATTGTTAACAGCATAAAACTTTCCGTCTTCAAGAATGATTTGCCTTACCTAGCCAAAATAACCCCGTCTGCCCTTCTATCTATTTATAGCTTGGAAAGAAACATGTAGATTCATGTTTTTAACAAAGGAATTATTATGAGATGAAACGTTAATAGACTTGTTCTTGATTTGTTCATTTCCCACGACGATGAAATTTACACGAGGCTCCACTTAGATGTAATAAAGGTTTTTGACTGCTATGTATTTATATGTTTGGTTCTGAATTTTCAAGGCTGAAGCGTTTGGTCATTCATGACTTTTCTCAAAACATAATTAATCGTAATTGTTTTTTTTTTAAAACAATGTCATGATAATCTTTTTGATTACACAATGTTCGGTTAGAAATAATGAAATACTGGCGGAAATGAACGTTTTCGGAACATGTTAGAGTAAACACATTGTTGGGAAACATAGAATAAAAAACGATTATATTTGAAATATATTTTGATATAAAATAGTTTTACGATGTTAGAAAGGTAATAAGCAATTCAGAATTCTCAAACAATTTCCACGATTTCAAATGATAACTGGATTTATAAATATTCATAAACTTTCCTAATTTAAACTTTCATTAAAATGAATCATTTAGTAAATCAAAGCATGAGAAGGAAAAATTCGTCCGTATTGAAGTAATATTAATATGACCAATTTATACAGACAAAGGAACTACTTAATTTCTTTACGTGCATTTATGTTTCTGTAGGGAAGTGGATATGTTCATTTGAGCTACAGTGTGTTGTAGTGTACGTGTTTACGTGAGGGAAGAGGTGTATTTGTGTGCATGAAACATTTTTCTAGATGTCTGCGGGTTTAAACCTGTTAATGAACATACATAATAGATAAAAACATTTGTGACAAACAAACTCTTAAATATGATACAACGTAACAAATCCATATGCATCAATTCAATGAAAAGGAGGTGCCCGTGGTGTAGTCGGTATCGTCGTAGGAAATGGACACGGTGACACGAGTTCAAATCCTGGACGAGACTGATTGCATTTCACATAGCACTAATACCCTTGGGAAAGGTATGAATCCAATTATTCTCCCTATGGTAAATAGTAGGACAGACTGAATTCTTCAGCCTTGGTTAGGCAACTAGTCTAGGAGAAGGAAAACTCTCAATTCAAACCTGTTAAACTCCGCTTAAAAATTGACCTTGTGTCATATCCTGCCCGAGCGGAGGGGTTGGTAAATAGTATCAATTCAATGAAAACTAATTATATGTGGGTAAAAAAAAAATGTTATTTGGTGAACTTTACACGGTCTATTCTACTCAACTTCTCTGTAAAGAAAACACTTGATTCTACATAGATCAATGAAAAATTGTTTTAGTTTTAAAATAATGTTTATTGACTAGTCATTAACTCTTACTTTATATAACAAAATTTTGTTTGAAAAAGCCCTGACGCCCTCTTTTAGAAAAATGGAACGATCCGCGAAAGGCATTCCATATTTTACGCCATGAGATGACTAATTCTACATAAATTTCACTGTTTAAAAAAACAACAAAAACAAAGAAAAAAGAACTTTTTACCTTCTACGGATATAACTTGTCTTATCTAGTTGGCCGCTTAGAACCACAGATGAGCTAAACAGTCTTGCAATAATTGGTTATTCTTTTGCAGGGTGGAATTATATTTAGTAAAAAAAATGAAATTTCCCCACTAACTTTGAGGATGCAGCAACCAGTAAATGTTTGCATGTTTGTCTTATGTTTACTACGTATATAAAGATATTCCATCCTCGTTTAAATCATATATATATATATATATATATATATATATATATATATATATAGATTTGATTTGTTTTCTGTTAGTTGGTTGTTTGGTTTGTTGGTTTTATTACAGAGCAGATTGGGGCTACGGAGTCTAGACTGATAGAAGTTTTTTCGGCGTGGTTTTTAGAAGACTGGGGCAGTACGCAGACAAATCGAGAATAAATGTTGTTGTTTTTTAATTATTCGGAATGAATAAAAAATAGGAAACGCAGAATGTTTTTCTAAAAAGCCAGAGATGTTTTATTTTTTATGAAGCAAGTAACAATGAACAGCATGGATTTTAGAAGAATAAAATTAGTACATTGTTTTATTTATTTACTTATTTATTTTTTTGAAGAGTGATACAATGTATTGTCGAAATGAGAAAGAAACGAGAAATATTGTTTAATTATTGGAAAGCACAAAAAATACAAAAGCATAAATTTATTTTTCTAACCAGAGAAAGAAAGAAAGGAAAACAGGCTAGAAATAGTGTCACAAAGCGGTCAGCCAAATGTAGGTCAATTGTTTTATGGGAAAATATCAAACTTTGAAAAACGGAAATTTTTGATTTAATTTTAGAAGTGAGTTATGACGTGTGAATCAGGTGGGGAGAGAGTAGCGCCCTCTGCAGAGAGAAGGGCACTGAGACCTCATGATGGTAATAGGAAGGGAGGTAATACCCCGTTGTAGCAGTCGTAGTAGAATTTGTATGGAGGCAACCAACCTCCCCCACTCTGGTGGCCGGCTCAAGGATTCACTTTTACGGTAGCAGAGAGCAAAAGTTAATAGAAATAATTGTCAAAGATTAATTAAGGAAAAGGCCGTTGATGAGATACGCCTACTTGGATAAAAGAAAAATAAACTCAGTTTTGCCGAAAAACGACTGAGTCAAAGAGTAGCTGTGGAGTAGAGATCGAAGCAAGAAGGGGCTCCTGTAAAAAAGCCTTCCTCGCACCAGATTTGGAAATAATTAGATCCTCTAACATCTCTCGTGGTTCCAACAAGCTGAAGGTAAGAACTAACGTAACCCACTGAGAATACTTAGTGGGTCTAAGTGAGGGAGGCTGACCATGGACTTAGACTGACCGCTGCAAGATAGGGGCTAGATTCTGAGACATTCTGCTTCGTATTTACGAGGAATGGGACATCAAAATAATAACATTCTTTTCAACTGTTGATCGTTGTTTTTCTGACAAAAGACATTATTATTTTATTATTCAACTCCGCGTTTGCCGTTCTCTGAATTTTTACTCTCTTTATTTTTGTTATTATCTAATGATCAGCCGGCCCGGTTATTTCGGCTTTCGGCGTAAACAGTGGATTCAGCTGTCTGGATCTAAAAATTTACAATACGTGCAGACGGCTGGTTCGGCTAAGATTTGACCGCCCACATGGAAAGGTCAGACGTCTTTAGTCGAGTGAGCGGGTGGGTGACAGTTTGAACATTTCCCAAAGGCTTGGAAAAGCGACTGCAAAAACTGGAGATCAGAGGAAAAATCGGGACCAAAATCGATTTTAATACTTAGAAGACTCCTGGAGATTTGAGAATACTTGCCGTCACCAAAAACCCAAGGAAAAGCCATCAGCTATGTTGTGAAATATTTAAAATTAGAGAAAAAATAAAATACATCAAAAAACAAAAATGAGAAAAATATGTATTATGTAAGCAAAAGACTAAGAGGATACATGGACATGGTTACCATGGAGATATTAAAAGGAATAGAGTTACTAATTCTAGCAGCACAGAATCTTGGCATAAAAATTCATATAAAAAATTGATTATTCCAAGAAAAATAGCAATTGTTAGCAATTTCGTGATATCTATGAATCATCAGAAGAAGAAACCGAAAAACGAGCACAAAAAGAATAAAAAGAAACGCACGACGAAGCGAGGAAGAAGATCCACTGGAAATTGTGCAAGAATTGTAAATTTCAAATTAATTACAAGTAATATACACAGAAAACAAAATAATACCTTGTAGATTAAATGCAAAGAATTTTCTGCGACTTTTAGATATAAATAGATTTAGTGAATCGAAACGAGAAAACCAGCTCGATTTTTACTTATCAAGAAGAACATGACATCTATAAGAATTTTCAGCTCCAGCAGACAACCAAATTGAGTAGAAAGTAATCGAAAAGCTATACAAATACTTGAACCTTCCTAGGGAGTTTTAACAACAGCTGAGTAACATGAGGATGATTGGTATAAAATGTTATTTTGGTAACTTAGAACAATCCCAAAGAGCTTGTAAAAGACGCTCGATAAACTGTGTATTAGTTAAAAAATGAAACCATCAAAACTATAGAACTACTCCAAATTGGCCCAGAAAATTAGAAAAGCTCTAGATAGCTAGGAAACCTGCTGACGCTTAGACTAAAGTGAACAGACATTAGTTAAATCTGGTGTAAACAACGTACATGAATCAAGAAATAGGCCAAGTAAATTGATTGTTCAAGCAACAAACGGAAGAACCTATAAACGAGAATATTTAATAGCAGTGAAATCAAGTTGATGAAACAGATCATGGCAAGCAAATGCTGAAAAGCTGGCTCAGAAAGAGTACGCAAGACAGGGTGAGAAAGGTTAACCACATGGAATAGTGCAAGAGACACAAATTTGACAATGTTGATGAATTGAATATAAACACTCTAGAAGTAGTCCTACAAATATAAAGGTATCTTAACTTTCGGATATAAATGGATCCGTGGATCTCTGCACGTAAATATCAAAAGTTAACTAACGAGAAAAAATAATTTGTCATCTAGTGGATTTGCCATTTCAGCGGACCAGAGGGAGATAAAACAAAAGAGAGAGACAACTACCTGGATCTTGTCAAAAATGATGTGGAAAATCAAGGTGACAGTGATAGCATTTATAGCTAGTGCTCAAGGAATGTTCACCATAAGACTGGAAAAGATATTACAATCACTCTCGATCCGTGGAAGAATCGACCAGTCTTCAATAGAGAGCTATTAAAATCAACTAGAATATTTAGAAAGATCTTTGAGATTTGAGGAGATTTACTGTCACTCATATTTCAATGAAAAACCACCAAATTAAAACTGTTATAGAAAACGTAAAAAGAAGTAAAATAATAACTTCTGTCAACAGTCATAGATTCAAAATGATTGTTTTAACAGAAAAAATAGATACAGTAATATAACAGCACTTTTCAAATGAACTAGTGAACCTCTTTAACCGTAACAGGTACTACTACTTCGCTTCAGCAAAGAAAACGTGACTCTACACAGCCAAGGTGCCTCATCAACTGATCTAATTTAACGTCATACCCATGAAATATCCATTTTTTAAGGACATATTTCTCTGCAGCAAATATTGTCGACGGACTTTAGGCTTCCCTGAGAAGTGCAACATACTTATTAATAAATATGAAAATACCTTTAATCTATGCAAAAAAAAAACATTCGATTTTTGTTTTTTTTTTTTGTTTTTTTACAAAAATATCTGACTCTTTCGGAGCAAGGTTGCAAATATTTTAGGCAGCGAACTGGTAAATTGCATAAACCTACATAGGTAATTACTGTTTTTGAAGTGTAGCGTGTTCATCTTCATGTCTTTTGGAATTTAAACTTTCCAGTAACAATTAAAAATAAAATACAATTCAAAAAAACAAAAAGCAAAAAAAGGTTCAGTTTTGACAAACATGTTTTGGTTTCTATGGCATTAGGTTAAAATGTGTACGACAGAGACAAATTTGAGTGACTCTTGTCTATTTGATGAGAAGTTCACAATATTTTCAGTCCAACGTTAACAAGGTTTTACTCTGAAGGTTCTGGGGCCTTGATCTGGAAAAGACTTTAAAAAAAAACACCAAAAAAACAGCTAAATTCACAAGGGAAAAATCGTGGTTTATTAGAAACAGCTGGTGGTTTTAATCAGAGTAAATTGAAGAGGTTAACAGAAGTAGCACATCAAAGAATATGTAATTTGGTAGTTGTGATCATTTGACATGTTACATTACAAAGAAAAACAGTGCAATGTGATATTTAGTGTCAAACATGCTTAGTAATTGCTGGGTGCAGTTGATAAAATTTTATGATCGATCAGATGTAAACATGTAGCTTTTACAGGGATCAAATTTATTGGAAACCAAAAAATTGCAATCTAATCTAAACACTGAAGATCAACGAGTTCTGGTCATTGTACTAATTCACTAACATTCGAAAATCGAACAGAAAAATTTCAGTTCTGTGTGTAAGGCAACACAGAATGGCCATGAAGGCTCCCAGGTGGACACCGCTGATGTAAAATTTATTCCCGTGACTTAATTTATCGAGAAACTTTAAACGATCCTATTTTGAATATTCGTGAAATGTGTCTGTTGTGTATTTTTTATTTATATTTTTCTGGGAGTGAAAAAAGCTTCTGAGGCCAGTCAACGTAAATAGTTAACGTCGGTAAGTGATAATTATACTGGCACAGTAGGTAAATAAGTAAGTTCAAAAGGTAAAGTTATTTGCATGATTTTTATAATCTTACCTTTCAACTCTTTTGATTCACTTTTCCCTGTGTTTATAACCAACAATTTCTTAAGGTGGCTCCAAAATAAATTTTTAAAAATGCCAGATTTCAATTTCTTCTTACACCAATTAAAATGTCATACGTCATCTAAATTGCTTTCTGCCCTGTTTGATCGATATCAGCAGCAGTCACCTAAATATTTAAGTATTGACTTCTGTAGAATCATTTTGCATCGTGCACTGAATCATGGGGGATTTTGTAACCAGCTTTTTGGCTTTATCTGTTTTTTGGCTTTTTTAAATCTATTTCATAATCAGTTGTTTTAGTGGGCGTAGTTTCAATAACAAGACAACCTGTTTAAAAACTGTAGTCTATCAAATAATTATTTCATTTCGTAAACAGAAAGATTTGTGGACGAGGATGTCATTAAACGAAATAAAACATGCTGGAAAAATCAGGTCGAATGAAATAGGGATATTTTAATGAAAACTAATCATTCATTCATTATTTAGTTGTCCCTTCTTAAATACAACTTTATTTTCTATACCCTGTAAAAATAGATTGCATATTAGAAAAAAACTCATAAGTTCATAAAGCTTATAAACACTCACTTCAAGATAGGCGTCACAAAACCATTTTAAATTTCCTAATAAAGATTATACCTATATTTTTTCTATTTTGCCAGGACATCTTATTACATAACTTGTGTGTATATGACTGGATATTCTTTTCTTTTGCGGTATGAAAGGGATAATTAGATATTGATTGAAAATTTGAAAGAAACACCCGTGGAACTAAGTCGATATCGTTAATGAATTTTCCCCTTTTATGTATATTTCATTTAAATTCTTAACAAATTATATTAATTAAAAGTTTAAAACCCGTCATTTATTTATTTTCATTTATAGATTACGTTAAGGTAGCCATTTTTGAATCAGATTAAGAAACGTTTAATTAATTTCTGCTTATTTTTACAGTATTTATACTTCGTATATTTCTTTTCAAAGATTTTTTTATTTATTTCTTTTTCTGGATATTGTTTTTTTTTTCTTTTATTTTCGCATAAAAGAAAGACTAAGGAGTACCAGAAATAAATTTCTGATTTTGTCCGAAAAGCAACTAATAAATAAAAGATTGAATATTTCTGGTTTCCATCATTGATCCATCTTTTCCCTTTTTTACACATATTCTTGAAATCCCTAAAAAGTTTCATACACACAGTTCTAATTGTTGGCCACAGAATCAGAGCGCCTGAATATGCAATCTCATGAGCGTTATGTCTTGGTATTTGTCCTCAATAAACCTGTTCACCTGCGTGTATTTCCGAACTCCCCTCCTGTCCAGTTTAAGAATGGTCTGGAATATCTTACAATGAAGACATCAAATGTATTTATTCTTTTGATTACACCAATGCTGTATTGTCTTTTTTGAAGATATTTTATTGTTTTTTTCTGAGGAACTCATTTTTTTTCGTCTATGATTGCTTAACGGTGCCCGATTCCAGATATTTGTGGTTTTCTATTCTTGAAGTATCCAAATGCATGGCTCTTTCTGTACTTCTGATTTTTTCACGTTTACAATTTTTCTTTATAAGCATTGCACATGTATAAGAAAATACAAAAAAGTGCCACTTACATTAAAGCAATTGGTGGATGTACCGGGATATAACGTTCTGCTATTAGGTAAAGGAAAGAATAAGTACCCGTGCCGTTTTTCTCGTTATTTACCCCAGAAAATTTCTAAAATGTATTAGAGAATAACTCAAAGAGATAGACCACCAAAGGGGGAAACTGATGACGATGTACTGGACATTACATCGAAAAGATCATGTTAGAGTGTATATGTGACAAAAAAAAAAAAAGATTTAGAGGACGGGCCAATATTAAGGAATGTTTGAAAGCAGCAACTCAAGTGCTCGAAGAATACACACACGATTAAAAAAAAATAGACCACAGCCGTCAATAATAATAATTATAAGGTAGAAACTTAGACCAAGAGAAAAAAATATTGTTTTTTCGTGAAAACAAAACGGAGGAACAAAGTAAAAAAAAAATACACAGATATATATATATATATATATATATATATATATATATATATATATATATATATATATATATATATTTTATTGAACATAATAGACATTTTTTTGTCTACATATTGTTTTGTTAATACTTTCGAATTGCCATATTGATCTGATGATATTCGGCGGGAATTGGTAGATAAATCTTCCATAATGAGTTCTTTACCAAATTCTTTCTGCCCGACTTTGGTCCATCATAAGATCAATACGGCAATTCGAAAGGATTAACAAAATTATGTAGACAAAAAAATGTCTATAATGTTTAATGAAATATATATTAATGAAGAAATTCTGCAAATATATATATATATATATATATATATATACTTCAGAAGATATCCTAAGGACATTAGATTCAAGTTCAGTTTGGTAAGGCTTCAAAAAGGAAACCTAGAGAAAAAATCGTTATACCAAATTCACATCATTAGAACTATTTAAAAGTTAGAAGAGATAGGACCAGTTAAAAGTCAATAGTGATAGAGACAGAGATTAAAACATATGATAGGCGAAAGGCATACTTAGAGTACAAGATAAAGTTTGACAGATTATTGAAAAACTACTACAATTTGATCATGCAGGCGATTGTTCAATGTACTAACAAGAAACTGTCAAGAAATTCTCTCTGAATTTTAAATAAAACACATATACCCACCCAGGAAAACGAGAAGTAATTGTAATAATAAAAAAAATCAGCTTCTGGACTTGCCATACCAACATACCACAGAAAACAAAAACTTCGGGATATATCTGCAACATCACCGAAAACTAAAAAAAGTACTAAAATTTAAAGGGGACAGTTATAGAAATAGTATTCAAAACACTCGGAACAATCCAAAAGAAACTAGAAAAGCGAATTTGGAAGCCAGAAATCGGAGGAAGAATTGGCACACATTAGACCGGAGCACTGCTGAGACAGGCCAGAATATTTAGAAGTGTTCTGAGGAGTTGAGTAGATTTCGCTTTACTTGGTCTATTGTGAAAACCAACAAATACTAATGATGTGTAATAATAATAATAATAATAATAAGAAGAAGAAGAAGAAGAAGAAGAAGAAGAAGAAGATCAGTAAACGATGGAGTAAAAAAAAAAAAACACTCAAAGAGTAAAATAATAATAATATAAAAATGCCAAGACAGATGGAAAACGGGAGAATATGTCAGGACGAAAAGACCAAAGCAAACCAATTAGAACAAACGATAGAACTCAAAGAGATAAATCAGAAGGTACTGATGAAAGAAGACATAGTTAAAAGAAACCGAGATAGGATCGAACGATACAGACAAAAGAGGACATTCTAAAACAATGAAATAGAATTCTACCATCAAGTAGGGAGAGAAGATGGGAATACATGCCCACAACCGGATGAAAATGAAGAAAAACAATTTTGGAGAAAAATATTAGAACGTAGATATTATAAAAAGAAATCTGTATGGCTAAACAACTTCGAAAAATAGGTGAAATGACTCGAAGAAGGTCGTAAGGTGAAAATACACGTCGGTTAACTCAGAGCAACATTCATTAAATGCCAAATTGGATAACTCCTGGCTATCATGGGATACATGGATGCTGGTTTTAAAAATAAACTTCACCTCTATCCGTGATTGTGACGGCAAATTCTTTAAAATCCCAAAACGGGACTTTATTTTCGCATGTGTGAAGACGGGGCAGGTTGGCACTTGATCCCTTGTAGAATAAGTCCTCGTTCAGAGTTTTTTTCTCGGGCATATAAGAACTGGCATATTATGTGGTGGATTAATTCATGGCCAGACTGACCGCTGCTGGAAAGGGGTTCCAAATTTCACACTATACACACACCCACCAAGGCCGCTAGTCTTCCTTCCCTAGAACAATGGAAGATATGGACCTCTAGGTTTAGACGCAATAATATTATATTGTAGCAGTCAGCAACTCCGGTTCCCCGTATAAAAATTTGAAGGAATTTATAAGACAATTTTAAGTGAGCATATCATAAGGTGAATGGAAGCTGAAAAAGAAATATGACATTACAAATTCGTAGCAGACGCTGCAAATAACAACTTCAAGCACGTGGGAACATTAAAATAAATCAAACCTTTACTACACATAGATATACACCTTCAACGTGTCAAATATATCATCAATGAATAGTCCATGAACATAACTGTCTTACTTCTTTTTTTTTCTTTCGTTTTCAGTCTTTCTTCAAATTGAGAGAGAGAGAGAGGGGGTATATAAAATTGGGTATAAGGAGAAACGGACTCAAAGTTTACTTATCTTTTTTTTTCGACGGAGTTCCTGTGGAGAATATTTCCTCTTTTACGGGCTAATAGACTTTATGCTATTTTTAGTAGAAATGGCTCCTTCGTGTCCTAGATATTCTTTTCGTCTTCTTTTACCCGGAGTACTTGGCTTTGGTTCCGTCCGCTACGAACCCTGTCCAACAACTGATTTTTCTTAGTATCTATTTCCGCTGACGGGAAGGAGTCCCCACTTCCATTTTGGGGTCCCAACCAATCATTTGGCTTCTCTCCTCTTCCCCCTTGGCCAGGCGATCCGTTAGGGCTACTATATATCACCCCGTATCCCATTCTTTTTCCCTCAGGTCACCAAGTACAAACATCTGTTTTTCCATTCTGACTTGGATTTGTTACTTTGGTATTGACCCACATTCCTATGATGTCTTAACGGTCATTCTCTGATGGCTTGCCACTGTTAATTCAAACACGAGGATAGTAGTAATCTTATTTCTATCGTCTCAGTGGGAGAACACGTGACAGTGATAGACTGGATATCGAAATACAGAGATGCAAAGAAGAAGCAGATATGCTTGAATAGATGACCAAAGGAAAAAAACACCTTGATCCAGAAATGGTCCAAAAAAGGAACATCTGCAAACAATTATAGAACTATAACGTGCCTACCTATAACAGAGTAAATGATAACGGCATAAATTAAGGATGAGATTTACTACTTGGTAATAAACCGCAGACTGTTCTGCGAGTTACAGTAGGGATGCAGTAACTGAATCCAAAGAAAAAAAAGATCTAATAAATATTGATCACCACATTTTCAAGAAGAGCAAAATGAGACGCAAAAATCGAGGTATGCCGTAGATGGTTGCAAAGGTGGTTAATAAACTGGCTCAAAATGTAGAAGGTATCCGACGAAGTTATGAATTGTGTCGAGAAAACCATGAGAAACTGGAGAGTAGAATTGACAGCAGCAGGGAAAAGCTTAACTGAGGTAAAAATCCAAGATGGAATTTTCCTGGGAGATTCACAATCACCGTTATTATTTGTAAAACCGATGATGCGACTGAATCGTGTCTTTAAAAATCACAGATTGGTAAAAATCACTAAATCACAGGGAAAAATCAGTCACCTAATGAATATCGACGGTATCAAACTATTTGCCAAATAAAAAATAGAATCGGAAGCTCTAATAGAGGACAGTGAGAATATACAGTCACGACAAAGGGATGGAATTCGGTAAAAAAAAAATGGGCCATGCTAACAATGAGAATCGAGAAACGACACATGACGGAAGAAATAGAATTACCAAACCAAGAGAAATCAGAATACTCTGAAAAAAGGAAACGCACAAATAAGTGGGAAAAGTGGAAGCGGACACTTTCAAACAAGCGGAGATGAAAGAAAAAAGATAATAAGAATATCTCAGGAGAAAGAGAAAACTACTCCAAACCAAATTATAAAACAGAAATCTCACGAAAGGGATTAAGTATGTGGGTGTTTCACTGTGTGTGTAATTTTGAATAAATACCTAACCAAGAACTTTATCTTCAGCATCTCGGCGCCAAATTATAGGGGATATTTATTTTCCAACATTGCACGTTATGTTGGCGCAAAAATAGATAAAGAGTTGTGCCCGCATGAACCTGCGTGAAAATCCAAGCCTGGATTTGTGAGACTAAGGAACGTTGGTATGTGAGAGATTAACAGAAATAGCTGGCACGTTAGTCAGAGCTGTAGGTTAGGTGGGAGACTAAGGCAGAGAAGGTTCATTGCGGTCCTAGAAGCCACATTGGCAGAGAAGGCAACATGGGATAAGTAAGCAGTCAGAGAGTTAGCCAGAAGGAGAGGTCATTCAGGAGGAGAACTCAGTCGGAGTTTGTACATTGGTATAGTAGAGGCTGACAAACAGACGATAACTATATTTACCAACCCCTCCACTCGGGCATGGGTTTAACAGATTTGAATTCGGAGTTTTCTTCTCCAAGAGTAGTTGCCTAACCAAGGCTGAAGAAACCAGTCTGCCCTACTATTTACCCATAGATGGAGGGAGAATAATTGGATTCATACCTTTTACAAGGGTATTAGTGTTATGTGAAATGCAGTCAGTCCCTTCCAGGATTTGAACTCGTGTCACCTTGTCCATTTCCTACGACGATAACCATTATACCACGGGCACATCCAAACGATATCGAGCCAAAGCCAGCACGTCGACCAGTGAAGATAGGACTGTTGGCTTGTGGATATTGGGTAGAGTGTTCATTTTTGGTAATTGTTGGGATTTTTTTCAAATTTTTTAAGATAGCCAGTCATTTACGCACACAGATTGCCGAAAAGTCACAGATCTCATTTTTCATGTTTTTCTATCTCAAGTTCGTTGTTTACAGACGCATGGATACAACGTCTGGAAGACTAAATATAAAAATCGCAGAGGAAAACTGATTGCAACAACTAGAAACCATACAAACAATCAAGAATTAACAGAACAAAAATAACCCGAAAACAAAAATGTGAAGATAAATAACTGTATAGATATTTCAAGAGACAAACAAGAGAAATCTCTCAATAGGAAAACTTGGACATGTCTAAAAAAAGGACAACCTTAAGAGGGAAATTGAATCTCTTCTGATCGCAGTATAAAGCAAACCTTTAGGACAACCTATGTCAAAGCAAGAATTATAAGCGAAAACAGTAAATAAGCGTAAGAGTTAAACACAAAGTGGAAATAAAGATAATGAAATTATGTAGAAATATTTGGAATTTGCCAGAGAAATAAAAACGAAAATGAGTAATATGCGAATGACAGTGACCAACAGCTTGGAATGATCCCCAAAGGGTCAATTAGACTGGAGGATTTAGAAATTAGAGAAAGAATCGAGACCTTCCGGACAGCAGCATTAAAATCAGCAAGAATACGGATATGAGTCCTGGAAAATTAAGGAGACCTCCTGTCACTCAAGCCCCACAGAAAGTCCACTTGTGAATAGAGGTGTGAAAAAACTCGCAAGGTGTGAAGTAATACACATAAATTCCTCGTGGACTTTTAGATGCAATAGACTAGATAATCTAGACCAAAATATCAGACCTTGTGTTATGTTGTGGGTTTTGCAATTCCAACAGATTATAGAGTAAAAATGAAAGAAAGGAAATGATAGACAAATACCAAAGGCCTGAAAAAAGAGAGGAATGATTGAAGATCAAATGAAAAATAGAGTCCACCCAAACTATCGCACTGGTAAAATCGGGTAGACTACTTAAAAGTGTCTCATAGACCTGAGGAGACAAACTTTTACTCATACTTCAGTGAAAAACCGCTGGTAAATAATAATAATAATAATAATAATAATAATAAGAAGAAGAAGAAGAAGAAGAAGAAGAAGAAGAAGAAGGATAAACGTGTTTTCAAACGGAATAATCTTTTTCTGTAGAAAACGAAATTCTTATATCTCTGGACTAATAAAGCATTGAATGCCACACACACACTAACACATACACACACACACACGCAGCGTTACCTTTCTTTAAGTACTGATATATAAAATAATAAATATTTTTTGGGAAATATATTCATTTAATATTTTTCAGGTTATTATATTCCTCTGTGGTGGTTTTTGTCTGATACATTCTTCCTGATTCGACCATTTTGAAATTAGTACTATGAATTTTTAATAACCAAATTCGATCCCTATCCCAAACTAAATTTCTACCTTAAAGACGGATAAATTCTATAATCGTTAGAAAAGGCTTTGCTCTCTCTCTATATATATACCGTTCTTCTTTGGCTTTGTAAGCCTAGAAATGCATCCAAAATATTCAACTTGTTTAGATTTAATTTTCACATCCTTTAGACAAACTAATTAATATCTAACACGTATCGATAAGGAATTGTCAAACTAGTCTAATGACTAGTGTGTTCGGGTCCGGGAGATCAGGGTTCAATCCCAGGTCGATTCGGATCAACTACACAAAAATGCTACTTGATGTAACCTTGCTTAATACTATCCATTATAAGATATAGATCAAGGGTAAAGTGGAGCAATCCCAGGAGAAGAGTAACGTCCTCCCCTACACTTCGGTGTAGTAGCTTTTGAAAAGAGAGCCTTTGGGTCACTCTCGACTAAGGTCACTGACTTTACTTATGTACGACTATTTACCCTACGCTTGAAAACCAGAAGGTGAGGCCAGTTTCAAATCGTGGGACAAACAGGTCCGAATCTTCTTTTGCAAATGTGTGAAGATCAACAATCTGTTCAATTCTATATCATATTCACACAGAAACTATTGTAACTCAGGAAAAATCGATTAATTAGATTTATCATTAAAATCTGTTGTTTTATTTTGTTTTATTTTAATTTGTCAATCATTGTTTTTGCTGATAAATTTGTAAATCATTGCTATTATGAAATTTCTGCATTAACACATTATTATCATGAAAAACGGATGTTAATAAATCCTTCACATTCATCAATAAAATGTAAGCAAGTTAATGGAGTTACAACCTCTATTTCCTTTTGATTTTGATTTCTCTCCGTCACCTGATTTCTTATCTTTCTTTCACTTAACTCCTTATATTAAGAAAATAATATATTTATATAATTTTGTTATTTATGGAAACAGAAATATACTTCTATTTTTTGTAGGCTTCTTGATTTATCATCCAGTGAAAGAGAAACATCATTCTTTTTTGTTTTGAAAAGCGCCAATGATTGGATACAAACGGCACATCTGATTAATTAATTTCACAGTTTTTAAGGCCATTTTATTGTTGTTAATTGATTTTATTATTGCGTTCGTTTGCAAGTGCCTGTGAGTATACATGCGTGCGTATGTGTTAAACGATTATTTACTGCCTTTTTAGAAAAATAAAGTTAGAATTCCAAGGATTCAATCATCTCAAAATGTTGGCTAATACGATAATATAATAATTCTGGGCACAATGAAAACTGACATGAATTAATATGTATGCAAAGAATTTTATTTGAATTAAATTTATTTTCAATTTAATCTCGGCTTCGAAGTGAGCAGGGCATAGCAAAAAATTGTAGGGGATCCTATTTACCCAACCCCTCCGCTCGGGCAGGATATGACACAAGGTCATTTTTAAGCGGAGTTTAAAAAGTCTGAATTCAGAGTTTTCTTTCTCCTAAACCAATTGCATCACCAAGGTTGAAGAACTCCGTCTGTCCTACTATTTACCCATAGCTGGAGTGAGAATAATTGGATTCATACCTTTCCCAAGGGTATTAGTGCTATGTGAAATGCAATCAGTTTCGTCGAGGATTTGAACACGTATCGCCGTGTCCATTTCCTACGACGATAACCATTACACCACGGGCACCTACAAAATTGTTGGTGATCATTAGGTTCCAGTACTGGAAATCTGGCGAGTGTGTATCCCTCTTCGTTTCCATTACTCCCATATCTACTCCGATTCGGGGTGTTAGTACCAGTTAGGGTCTCGTCTATGGATCAAATAAATATGGCTGAAAATTATTAGTATTATTAGCATAAAATAAATATTTTTTTTACAATTTACCGTAAGTAATTTCTATAAAGAGATTAAAAAAAAAGGGTAAAATTAATTACTAACGATTATTCTTACTCTACTGAGAGTTTTTCGCACAAGCGTTAGCTGTTGGATTCCCACTAAAGTTTTTCTGATACCAAGTCTCCTCAAGTTTCCAGGACTCTACGCAGTATTCTAGCTGATCTCGATAATGCCGTAGTTTTTATTTTCTCCATGTGTCCTCGTATTTCCAAGTTTTCCGGTCCCTTTATCAATCCTTCGTGGGTTGTTCTGAGTGCACTAATTACAATTGCTATAACCGTCGTTAAACGTTTGATCATATCATCACAAAATCTACATTTGCTATTTTGTTGCGTCTAACCATTTTTTTCTTTAACGTAATTGGTCCTTATGACGTTGTTTTCTTTTGCTATTAGAAAAGATTCCTTTTCTCTCTTAAAGTTTCACTTTCTTAGCCATGTCCAAGTTTTCTCGTGTGATTATACAACTACTCCTACTACTACAAATAATAATAATAATAATAATAATAATAATAATAATAATAATACAACGAAAGAAAATCCTATCAACAATTGGGAGTGAGTAACATGAAAACATACCAACAACCGGATATAAAAGAAACCGAAGGATTTTGGACTAAAATATCACAACCAAAGAAACATAAGAAAAGTGCTGAATGGATAAACAATATTACAAGAGAACTAGAAGGGCTTGAAGAAGGCCCCAAAATGGAAATACACATCGACCTACTCAAAACAACACAAAAAATAATATAAAACTGGAAAGTGTAAGGCCATGATGGAATACATGGCATTTGGTTCAAGAAATTCTCCTCCATTTACAGCAAACTAGCAATAGAAATGAACAGATGCTTGCAAGGTGCGCGAGTACCTGAATGAATGACTAAAGGAAAGACTACATTAATCCAAAAGGACCCAAGCAAAGGAACTGCTCCAAACAATTACAGAACCATAACCTGCCTACCAATGATGTGGAAAATACTAACAGCACAAATAAGGGAAAAGCTCTACTACTCACAAGCAAGCCGCGGATTGTTCCCTGACGAACAGAAAGGATGCAGCAAAGGATCCAAAGGAACAGCAGAATTACTCAACATAGATCAACAGATCCTAAATGAGAGCAAGACAAGACGGAAAAATCTAGCTATGGCCTTGATTGACTAAAAGAAGGCATATGATATGGTTCCACAAAGCTGGATAATACACTGTCTGGAAATGTACAAAATATCACATGAAGTCATACACTTCATTGAACAGACCATGAAAAACTGGTGAGTGGAGCTGACAGCAAGAGGAAGAAGCATAGCTGAAACAAAGATCCAACGAGGCATTTTCCAAGGAGATGCTCTATCACCCTTAATATTCATAATAGCCATGATGCCACTGAACCACCTACTCAGAAAATGCATAGCTGGATACAAACTCAGCAAATCGCATGAGAAGATCAACCACCTAATGTGACATGGATGACATTAAATTATTTGAAAAAAATGAAAAAGAACTGGAAACTCTCATACACGCAGTTAGAATATACAGTCAGGACATAGGAATGGAATCTGACATAGAAAAATGTGCCATGCTCGTCATGAAAAGTGGCAAACGACATATGACTGACGGAATGGAACTACCAAATCACGAAAAAATTAGAATGCTTGAAGAAAATGAAACCTACAAATACTTGGGCATCTTGGAGGCTGACACCATCAAACAAGTGCAAATGAAAGACACGATCCGAAAAGAATATCTCAGGAGAACGAGAAAACTACTCGAGATAAAACTCTCCAGCAGATACCTCATCAAAGGAATAAATACTTGGGCTCTGCTCCAAATCAGATATTCGGGACCCTTTCTCAAGTGGACCAAAGTGGAACTTAAACAAATGGACCAAAGAAAACTAATGACCATGCATAAGGCATTACACCCCAGAGACAACGTTGACAGACTACATGTATCTAGAAAAGAGGGAGGAAGAGGACTTGCCAGCATCGAAGACACCGTTGACGCATCGATACAACGGATCGAAGACTACATAGAAAAACACGAACAAGGACTAATTACAGCCATCAAAAACGATACGGACAACACGATAGACGAAAGAATGACAACAACTAGGAAACAAAAATGGGAGCGAAAACAACTCAATGGCCGCTTTAACGTCTACTAAACAACATCTCACCCCAGAAAACCTGGACCTGGCTAAGAAAAGGAAACCTTAAGAGAGAAACAGAATACCTCCTAATAGCAGCACAGGACAACGCCATAAAAACCAATCATATCAAAGCGAGAATAGATAAGACGCAACAAAACAGTAAATGTAGGCGATGCGGTGACAGAGACGAATCGATCAATCATATAATATGCGAATGCGGCAAATTAGCACAGAAGGAGTATAAGGCGAGACACGACTGGGTCGGCAAGCTGATCCACTGGGAAATGTGCAGGAAATTTAAATTTGACCACACTGACAAATGGTATATGTACAACCCAGCATCTGTCATAGAAAATGACTCGATAAACACCTATGGGACTTTAATATACAGATGGATCACCTAATCCCGGCCAGAAAACTAAACCGCATAATAATCAACGAAAAAAAAAAAAAGAAGAGAATCTACAAAATTGTCGACTTTGCTGTCCCGGAGGACCACAGAATAAATCTGAAGAAAAGTGAAAAGAAGGATAAGTAACTTGACCTTGCTAGAGAATTGAAAAAATAAGGAACATGAAAGTAACGACTGTGCCAATTCTGATTGGTGCGTTAGGCACAATAACTAAAGGACTATTAAAAAGCCTGGAGGGCATGAAAGTTGGCGGACGGGTAGAGACTATCCAAACGACAGCATTGCTAAGAACGGCCAGAATCCTGAGGGGACTCTTGGAGACTTGAGGAGACTAGCTCTCACTCAGACTCCAGTGAAAAACCTTCAGCGTTAGCTGATGTGAAAAACTCTAATGAGTAAAATAATAATAATTATTATTATTAAGATAATAATAATAATAATAATAATAATAATAATAATAATAATAATAATTATTATTATTATTATTATTATACTCATTAGAGCTATTCACATCAGCGTAAGCTGATGGTCTTTCACTTGAGATTGAATGACAGGTAGTCCCCCCAAGTCTCCAGGACTCTTCTCAGTATTCTGGCCGTTTTCAGTAATGCTGTTGTTTGGATAGTCTTCACTCGGCCTCCAACTTCCAAATCCTCCAGGCCCTTTAATAATCCTTTAGTTACCGTGCCAAAAGCACCAACCACAATTGGTGTCATTGTCACCCTCATATTCCAAATTTTTTCAATTCTCTAGCAAGGTCGAGGTACTTATCTCTGTTTTCACATTATTTCAGTTTTATTCTATGGTCAGCCGGGACAGTAAAGTCGATAATCTAGCAGGTTTTCTGTTTTTTGTTGATTATTATAAGGTCTGGTCTTCTGGCCGAGATTAGGTGATCCGTTTGTATGTCAAAATCCCATAGGAGTTTATGTGTGTCATTTTCTAGGACAGGTGCTTGGTCGTGCATATACCATTTGTTGACATGGTCAAATTTAAATTTCTTGCACATTTCGCAGTGGATCACCTTGCCCACCCAGTCGTGTCTAGCCTTGTACTCCTTCTGTGCCAATTTGCTGCATTTGCTTTTGTGATTGATGCTTTCATCTCAGTCACTGCATAATCTACATTTGCTATTTTGTTGCGTCTTATCTATCCTCGCCTTGATAAGATTGGTTCTTATCGCTCTGTTTTGTGCTGCCATTTGGAGAGATTCTGTTTCTCTCTTAAAGTTTCCTTTTCATAGCCATGTCCAGGTTTTGTCGTGTGAGATGTTATCTATTAGTCGTTTAAAACGCCAATGGAGTTATCTTCCTTCCTGTTTTTGTTTCCTAGTTTTTGTCAATCCCATATCTATCATTCTGTGGTCAGCCGGGAGAGCAAAGTCGACATACACTGATGCTAGCTGATGGTGTGTAACTAGAGTTTGAGTGACAGTAGGTCTCCTCAAGTCTCCAGGACTCTTCCCAGTATTCTGACCAATCTTAATAATACTGTACTCTGGATGGTCTCTATTTTCCTCTGATTTCTAATCTTCCAGTCCCGTTTACCAATTATTCGGGGATTTTCCAAGTCCACCAAAAACAAATGGTATCGCCGTCAACTTCATTTTCCATAGGTTCTTGAGGTCTCTAGCAAGGTCTAGATAGATAACTGATCCGTTTGTATCTTAAAATACCGGAGAGGTTTATGGATCTCATTCTCTTTGACAGATTCCTGTGAATATACTACTTATTTGAAGGGTCAAATTTCAAATATTTATTTTTTTACTCCTCTGAAAGTTTTTATGCACTAGCGTTAGCTGATACTTTTCCACCGGAGTTTGAATGAGAGCAAGTCTACTCAAGTTTCCTGGACTTTTCTCATTATTCTAATTGATCTTAATGATACAGTAGTTTGGATGGAGTCCACTCGTCCTTTTATTTCTTAATCTTCCTGTCTATGTACCAATCTTTTCTTGACTATACCAAGTGAACCAATTGCAATGGGTATCACCCTCACCTTCATGTTTCATTATTTCTTAGTTCTCCAGCAGGGTCTTAATAGTCATCTCTCATTTCGTTTTCTTTCAGTTTTACCCAGTAGTCAGCCGGAACGGCAAGGACCACTATTCGGAAGGTTCTCTTTTCTTCTTTTCTTTTCATCGTTTCTAGATCTGTTTGTCAAGCCGATATTACGAGAATCATTAAATAAGTTTCCAGACTTTTTTCGTATGAGCACTTTAATTGATAGTACACACATGAAACTCTACTTTACTCCCCTTCGAAGTAATCTCCTCCGGCTGCAATGCACTTATTGTACCGTTCCAACAACTTCTGGAAGGCCCCATGGAAGTCCTCTTGTGTGAGCGTATCAATGACCTTCCTCAGAGCCTCTTTCATCCCCGTAATTGTCTCATAACGACAGCCTCTGAGCTTAGGGAATAACCAAAAGACACAGGGCGCAAGGTCTGGACTATCGTGAGTGTGAGGAACTGTCTTGATGCCCATCTAAGTCAAATATTCTGTGACAAGGGTGGAGTTGTGGACTGGTGCATTGTACAGGTGGAAATGCCACTCTCCTGATTTGAAGAGTGTTGGCCTCTTCCGACCGAATCTCTTCCTGGACTCCCTTAAAACCTCATCATAGTAACCCAAACCCTGACCATTAGGCCAATCAACTCTGGTGTATTGACTTCCTTACTCCTCCCACACCTCTCATCATCCTTCACAGACTCCATGCCTTCCTTTAATCTCTTATGCCACTCAAAAACTGATGCTCGATTCATGCAAGCAGTCTGAAGCATTCCATACGTTTCTGTGGCATTTTTCCAAGTTCAAAACAGAATCTTATTGCATATCGTTCTTTTAAAGTGTCCTCACGCCCGGATTGCATTTTTGAAATTCACCAGCTGTGACAATCAGGCTTTTGTAGGGTGTATTCCAATTGCTGCTGCAACTGTTGACTTGAAGCTGAAATCATAAAAATTGGTCAGTCATCTCATAAGATGTATAGCAATAACATAATGAATTTTCAAGAACCTACGACAATTCTAAATGCCTGTACGAAAAAAGAGTCTGGAAATTTATTGAAGGCACCACGTAAGTGATTGTTAATATCTCAAAAACACACGGAAGGTTGTATGTCTAATTTTCCAATACGGATATCGGATTGTGCATTATTATTATTATTATTATTATTATTCCTTGAGAGTTTTTCACATTAACGTTTGCTGATGATCTTTCATTGGAGTTTGTGTGATCATAAGTCTTCTCAAGTCTTCGTGACACTTCTCAGTATTCTGGCCGATCTCCATAATGCAGTATTTTTTTATTGTCTCCAGTCATCCTCTTATTTCCAAGTCCTCCAGTCTTTGTTTGTCCTTTAGTGACTGTACCAAGAGTACCAATTATAACAGGTATAATAGTCACTTTCATGTTCTAAACTTTTTCGATTCCACAATAAGTTCGATTCCATAATTACTCCTTGGTCAGTGTGGAAAGCAGAGTCTCCAATTCTGCAAGTTCTCTTTTTTTGTTGATTATTATTATAAGATCTGGTCGTCTGGGCAAGATGAAGTGATCCGTTTGTATTTAAAAAGTCCAGGGGATCTTGTTTGTCTCATTCTCCAGTACAGATTCTGGGTAGCGCATAAACCATTTCTTCGTAAAGTTAAATAACTTTGCAAAGATATCATTTCTACCAAATAGGAACAATTCCTTGAAATTACATTCCTGTGTATTATTTTTTAAAATAGAAATGAAGTCTTCAAACTCTATACTTCTGTGCAAATTATTTTTATCAGTAGTAGATCAATTGATATTATATTGCTGAGTGTAAAAAAAAAAGATTAGCAGACAGATGTAAATAAAGACGTTAAATAAATATGATTCTCTTACCTCTAGGAACAAAACAACCTTTAATAAGTTAATATATCTTTAAACATAATCAATAATGAACCAGTAAATTGAATGGGAAGAATGGTAATATGCTGATATTGTTGCTGAAAGAAACAATTTGTTGGGAGATATATTTTGGAGATAATTTACTTACTTTCAAAAGACCATCCCAATGCTAATTAATCCTGAAGAATAAATATCATCTATAAGAAAATAAATTATGGAACAATAATAACTTTGATATTAAATGTTATTAACACAAGAATTTAACTCCTACCCAATCCCGAGATTCAATAAAAAGAAGACTAGAAATAAGAGTACACTAATTTTAAGATGATAGAATCTCAATGAATCAACCTTGAAGCAAAGTATAAGAATTCAATAATTTTGTTCAAATATGAAATTATGAAAATATTCACTGAAGATTATGATGCCTATTAGAAATCAATGTATTGAGATTACGATTTATTTGTGATAAAAAAAAGAGAAAAGAAAGAAATACTTGTGGAATGAAAAGTAAATGACATCTTTAAACTATTACTACACGTTCTTCGGTTATTCAGAATCATTCATTCGAGGACTTTCTTTCTGGTCCCTTTAACTCTTAAAGAAGGTATATCCATCTGTTTTCCTTCCAGACGCCCTACCACAGAGCTTTCCATTTTTAACATATATTCGTCTTGCGTCTGTTTTCGTTGTTGTTAAACCAAAACATAACATCAAAGCTTAAAGTGTTGATTTTTTCTTTTTTTTTTTTTTTATCATTTTCATGGAACCTTCAAAATGTATCCAAGAGTTCTGTGCAAAGAATCCCCTTTGATTTGAAAATCTTCCAGACAGTACATAAAAAATGCCTCTGATCGTTTTCAACAAAAAGAAAATTCCTAAAGGAAGAATAATATGATAAAAAAGAAATAAAAAACAAAACAAAAACATAAAACCAAAAAGAAAATATTAAGCTGTCTGAAGCTTCACTTAGTTATTCAGATTTTATTCGAGAACCATCTACCAGCTTGCCCATCTTTCTTTTCTGTTGTTTTTACTTACCTAGTATCTACCTCAGTATATATATATATATATATATATATATATATATATATATATATATATATATATATGTGTGTGTGTGAGTGTGTGTGTGTGTGTGTGACTTTGTATTAATGCACATCTCTCTCCTTATATCTACTGTAACATGTTCCATCCTTTCTCGATAGATTTTAACTATAGTCACCAGACTAATTATGTAAACCTTCATTAATTTGTATCTAATATATTCACTATTATCCCATTTATTCCAGTTTCCATTTTGATTTCATTTGAATTTTTTTATATTCTTTTGACTCCATCCAATAAATAAGGTGATTCTTCTCAAAGACACACAGGAAATCAATAGCGATGGGGCCCCTTTAATGTTCCAGTCATTTGTCAGCAGGGCTTTTTTTTTACCGACCACTGCGCCCGGGTTATATTCTTTTCTGCAGATTAAGTGTGTTTCTACTCTAAGAACTGTATATTTGTCCTACGTTTGTTGTGTCAAACCAATGATCAACTTTCTTTTTATGCTTTTTGACTAAAACATGCATCTCTGCATTCACTACACATCTTTCTCTAAATTTCAGATAGTTTGCCCATCTCAGCCACCGATAATTTCTTGACAGACCTCTGTGCAAGCTTAGAGCATTCTATTTCATTTGCTCATAGGTGAAAGGAACTCAAAAATATTTTGAGAGATTGAAATAATTTTTGCTATAAACCAATTTCAAATATGACATTGATGGTAACAAATTTCTAAAAAAAGAAAATGATTTTGCTTTAATAAAACTCTTTTTTATATTGGATGACCTTCGTGCATATTAGGGCAGTATGTAGGCAGCTATGTATGTATGTATGTATGTATGTATGTATGTATGTATGTAATAAACTATATCATATCATATCGAATAACAAAATATCGTATGAACGTGTTTAAAATTCTTTCTTTTTTTTTTCTTTACATTTTTTCCGTTTCCAATCTTGTATCATCTGTGTTTTGAAAAACTAGGAAATATTTTCCAGACACTGAAAATCAATTGATCTGAAATATTTTCGAAATCCATGTTTTATGCAGTGTTCCTTTACCAACAGATGCAAAATATATTATATCCATTCACGTGAATTTTTAAATATTAACTACAGTTAAAGTTCACCAAAAACTTCCACTCTATTATCTTGTTTCATTAATTTGATTCCTTTCTTATTCTATTACGGAGATATTTCAATAAGTACCGTTTTATCGAGTTGTTTATGACCTGTGATCGAGAGAAATGACGGGGTCCCGTTTCTTAATTCGTGTATGGTGAAAATATTGCTGATATCTTTTGATCGTTAAACGAAGAAACCATTAAACATCCAATCCGATGATCAAGATGTTTCATATTTTAAATAAGGACAATGAATATACATACTGATAGTAGTTTGTTTTATGGCAACCACTGTAACCTTTGATTTCTCGTAAGTGAATTATTTATTTACCTAATCACTCCAAGCATGTGACACAAGGTCAATTTCTAAGCAAAGTGTTTATTTCTTCTCATAGCCTGGTTGCTTAACAAATGATCAGTCTAGTCGGCGGGAGCTATAAAATAAGCCGACTGCATCTCTGCAGTGGAATTTGCCCCCTCCTAATGAGTGTCCTGCATATGAAACTAAGCCACCAGATGATTAGTCGACTACCTCTCTGCAATGGAGTATGCCTCCTCCAAATGAGTATCCTGGATATAATATAAACAACCCAATGATAAAGCTTCAATCGTGAATCGTTAGGAATGTGAATCCATCATCATTGACATTACTCCCAGGTACACTCTGACCCAGAGAGTAAGTAGGTCAAAGGGTCCCATCAATAGGTCAAATAGAAGAGTTCGGTCGTTTACTAAACTTGAAACTATTTATGTTGATTAGAATTACTAGTGTTAAAAAGTAATACTTGGGACGATTCAACACCAACAACCAACATAACCAAATGTAAGTAACCCAATCTGTGTTTCCATTCCATGTACAGTCTTTCCGACTCAGGATCATTGAGGTATGGGCATATTTTGCACATTTAACATCTTTTCCATGAAATGCTTATCCGTACACATCAGATATTCCTCTGTAAATTTCACATGATTTCTACTTCTTGAACAACAAAATTTTGATGAGAGACATCAGTTAAAGCGAGGTCCGCTCTGTTTTATTTACCAAAAATTTTGATTGCTTCGAAATAAAAAAAAGAACTTTGCGAGAGTAATATGATTTTTGCTCTAAATCAATCACACACGATGCAGAATTTTAATGTATAGCCAGAAATCCCGAGAAAAAGGATTTTTAAAAATTATCTTATTTATTAAATGATCTTTGGATTTTAGATTTGATTCAGCCACATTTCTCTCTCTCTGTCTCTCTCTCGCCATATATATATATATATATATATATATAGATGGATAGATAGACAGAGAAAGAGACAGAGAGACAGAGACAGACAGAGATAGACGGAGACATAGAGAGACATAGAAATTCCAAGCAAACTCTTGTACGATATTCAGTGAATTTCCATTCTGTGATCAATCTACCATTCCATCATATCATGACAACAAATGGTGAACATGGTTAGCAAGTAATATATAAATGAATAATCTCTTAAAAAAGAAAAGAAAAATATTTAATTCATTTTAATCGAAAAGAGTGCAAACATTAAACTTGGGTTAAAATTAATATATTATAAGAAAGACAAATCTCAAGGAGACATGCCTTTAACAGGACTCAAAATAAATCATTCCCCTCTAAAAAACGAAAATGCAAATCCTAAAAAAAGGCATACGAAAAAAAAGGTGAAATTAAACAATTACTTTTGTCCCATTTTTTAATATGTTGCATCTTTGTAACTACGAAAGAATTAATCGAACTCAGGTATGTCTAATTCATGATCTAATGAAATAAACAAGAATTTAAATAAATATGACAATCATCTCACAAAAAATGAGCGTGCGATCGTGTCGTTCGTCTGTGTATATATGCGTGCATGATTAGAAAAAAGTACAAAGGTAAATAGTTTACATTTGGATGGAACTTTTATATTACGCCATTTTGCTTTAGTTAATCTTTTTCTAAGTCCTTCTCTTATTAACATATGTTGATATTTACGTTCTATAATTCATCTGGATTTTTTCTTGCTTTAAAATGCTCTCCAAATATTTACTGTCGTAATTCATTCATCTATTTCGGTAGATCAGACTTAATATCCTGATTCAAACCTTCTCCAAAACATTTCTTTCCTTTTGACGAACAAATCTTATAATAGAAGAACAAGACTTATGTCTTCATCGCTACCATTCATATCTTTTGCTCTTGGAGACTTATGAGAACAGTTCTCCTACTTTAAGTTTCATTTTCAAAGCTTTAATGAGGAATTACCAAGAAACGTTTTCCAATTTTTCCACTGCTATATTCTCCTTCCCACTGAGGATACCGTTCCGAAGTGTCAAATGAACTTCTTTAGCATCGAATACACTGACTTTATCCCCCACAGAGGATTAAGATTCCATAGCAAATTCTTGTTGGCTGAGTATGGCAATAAAATGCTTCTGATGGTGAAGCTCCAGTTCTGGAATTCTGGGGATTGTGGAGTACCAATTCAGTTGCAGTTACTCCAGTTACCGATGCGAAGTTATGCTTCACTCTTTGGTCAGAAATATCTGATTGCATTTATTCATATTCCATAGGAATACTTGATATCATAACGCGGGATCAAAAGATTAAGAAGCTACATGCAAAAAATATTAATGTTAACGTTCAATGTACACACTTCCCTAATATCTAGGCCTAAAATAATACCAAAGCTTTGATATACTATTGAATTCAACCAATCAACCAAACCGTTCCCCATTTTCCTCATCGTAGACTATCTGTTTTAACTTTCTTTAAATTAGCCTTCATTTTGCTTTCTCTTGATACCTCATTCTATCTCACTATCTTTGTCGTATAGCCGTAAGTCACTACATCGCAACGCTTAGTAATTATCTAATTAAAGAATTCTTCTCTTACAAGAAAAATTCGTCTGATTATCCTCTTCCTTCTGAAAAAAACAAAACAAACTACATCAACTAGACTTCTTATCACTTTTTTCAAGCAAATGATGATATATTCTTCCCGAAGTAAACGTTTCCTGTATCTGCGATATCAGTGAATTGCCAGTCTGTCTTTATTTCTTATATTAAAAGCTTTCGGATAGTTGAAGAATTAGCTAAAACGAATGCTAGATACAATTAAGTATTATATAATTGGACAAACACATTTAAATCTAATCTAAGGTTATTTTTAATCTATAAACTTTGTATTCCTCGGCCGCCAAGCACAGGATATGACGCAAGGTAATTTTAAGAGGGATAAATCTGATTTGAAATCCGAGCTTTTTTTCTCCTAGTCTTGTCGCCTTTATAAATTTAAAGAATCCAATCTGTTCTTCTACTTATCAATAGCTAAGAGTAGAGAGGACAAATAGATACCAACCCTTTTCCAAGGCTATAAGCACGAAATGAAACACAAATAGTTTCATCCACCATTTGAACTCAGGATGTCTCTCCTTTGACTATAACCATTACACAAAGTACTTTGGAAAAGTTATAGAAGCTCTAAGCTTAACGCAAATTGCTATATCATATTATAAATACGCATTTAAGAAAATTTAACATACGCAGATAAATACATCATTTATTGGTAAAGAATTAATATAAAGATTCAACTATGTTTCATTTTTTGTCGTAAAAAAGGATGACACTTATATTTTTGTCATTATGTAAACATTAATCAAGACTTAATTTGGTCACAGTATCTGCTGTAATAAGTTTATGTTAAATTGATTTTTTATGCAAAGATGTTGTTCAGGGATTTCGAAATTTTACTGTTATATTTACATTTTACTGTAGCTTTTTCTTAATAGTTTTTCGCATCCAACTATATGACGTTAATTATCCTAATTTTTGCTCAGAGCTGCATAGTTTCAATATATTCATCTCTAAAAATATTAATCATATGTTTTCAAGTAATTATTTTCATTTTATCAAAGGCATATAACTGTGTTTGCAAACAGTTATATGTTTTACGGCAATTAATAAAAGATTTTAGTAAACAATTATAGATTCTCGTAACTATTTATAAAAAATAGTATACACTCATACAATATCATATATCCCTATCAAATACGAAGTAGTATAATCTCAAGTGAACCGATCTAATGTAATACTTTTATGGTTTCAACTTCTTATATCTATTTTGAAATTCTCATTTATTTGTTCTCGGTTTTAAGGTTACAAGTAACAAACAATATTCCTTTATAAATAATTATCGCTTTAAGTAGATATTTTCAAAACAAATAATCTACAGTTATGTAACATCAGTTATTTATTTTCAATATGAATTTTGTTAAAAAAGGATTTGACCTATTAATTGTATTCTAACCGGTACTGCCACTCGAAGCCCTCCTTTTTCGTGTGGTGGGGGCTTACTCCTCCGTAAGGGCTAAATTTAGCCTATTCTAAAACCCGTTGACCGAAAAGAATTTTATTTTTGATTTTGAGAATTTCAATTACAGAGTTTCTAAACTCAAATATGATTTGATGACGCGTTTCTTACTTTTCTGTTGTAGCAGTAGATTTTTTTTTCGAAACATTTGTCGAGTCAAGCATCAATATTTCTTGCAAAGAAACATTCTGGCTTAAATGACATTATGTTGACACCCGAGGCAGTAGTTCATTCCACTGTAAAATGAGGGACTGGTTACAGAAACACCCTTAAGCGAGTGAATAATGACATTTCGTACACAAATGTACAATTCTTTTCGATGCCGTGCCTCTCAGCTGCCTTTTTGTCAGTTCTACACAGAAATGCAAACATTTTTTTTGTATATAACTAGATTTAACTCTAACATAATCTGATTCTACAAATCGTATTATATCCTACATATCATTACAACAATCATTCCGTTGTCGAACCATATTTCTGTACATATCTTAAGCTACATGAGATTTATGATTACTTTCAATTCATATCTAATTATTTTCCAGTAATTATCAATTTGCACCTGATTCAAAAAGATTGCCATAAAGGAATGATTTTTCATTCTATTAATTTCATTCTATTAATTTTTAATAATTTTCATTGTATTCTTATTGATTTTTACCGCTATCTTTCTTTGTTTTAAGATTAAATGCATATAATTTCTTATAATGTGGCGTTTTGAATTAACCTCTTACATCAGTCTATGCACTGTTAGTGAGGCTTAGAATGAATTGGCTGATCCTCTGCTGAGGAGCAAGACTCTCCAAAACGTGTCTAGAATATGAGATAAAACTTTGTCTGGTGGTGACGCCCCAATTTAGTAGATCTGGGGATTGAATAATAGTCCTTTATTGTTATTCAGGACTACACTGATTTGGAGTGGTAATAATTGTTTGAGTCACATCTGTAGGTCAGATATACCAGTTTAATTATCATTCATATGAGAAATAACCGTATATAAAACAATCCTCAAAAGAAACAACACAAACAATCTATATATGAACGTACAATGATCATGGTTCACAAATCATTAGCCATAAAATAACCCTTCAATGTTTGAGATACCGTTAAAATCAATCAATCAATCGTACAATTCTTTGATGTAATCCAACGAATGTATTATTTTATGATATTTCGATCATATTCCAACCGGTGCCTTTTTTTCTGGTCTTTCAGCGAAACGTCCGCAGACCTTGGGATTCAATTTAGTTAATATATAGGTATTTATTTACCCTTGTATTATCTTAATTGTAGAATTTATTTTATCATTATAGCCGATACTTTTATTAGTTACTTGCAGGTTAACTGGTTAGTAAAACCAAGTAAATCTTTCTTTGCAACTGGAATTGAACACTCCCACAAAAAATATCAAAACTGTGAAGACTTTAACAATAAAAAATGTATTTAAATAAAAAAATATATATTTAATAAAAATAAATCACTATTTTAATGAAGAATCCCATAACTGGCAAAATATATATTGTCTTGGCATTTACTCCAATTTGATAATTATTTCTCTGATAATTTATCATTCTGAAGTAGCAGTAGTCTGTTTAATCTCACACCGGGCATCGAGCTGAATTTTCCATTCATAGAGTTTTGTAAATGGAATTTTTTTTTCGTTCGAAAAAGAAATGCTTCTCAAGAAGAGATCATTCTGGCTTTTATGAAGCTGTGATATAATTGATTGGTAAAAAGTTTACTGATTAGTTGAAAAACTATTGATGGACTGAAAAAAGTTTTAATTGTTCCAAAAAGAAATTTAATACTTAAAGATATCATTTATAATTGAATCTGTGTATCTTCTTTCTTCTTTTTTTTAATCTCTGCTTGATACATGATTTTTTTTATTTAGACAACTCTTTTAAGCTTTTGTGAGAAGTCATAATTCTTAATGCGTATAATATCTGCTTTATAGGCTTAAAATTATATTCATCAGCAAAAGACACTGGCTTAATCTTGTGTTGAGGGGAAAACATATTAGATTGTGTTTAAGTTGAAGGTACGTATGAACTGCATATATATATATATATATATATATATATATATATATATATATATATAATTCAATCCAGTCATTCCGGAGTTGGGAACAATTCCAAGCAGTAACAATAGAATAATAAAAAATAAATTATTAGATCTGAATAATCCCGTTAGTATTTTTTGAAGAGTATATATATAGTCAGCCACAGACCGATCTGTTTCGTTCTATCAGAACTCATCACTGTGGCTAGACAGTATCTCCCGCGAGCTGGGATCGAAACCCGGTTGACTCAAACGCCAAGCCAAAGCTTCTAATCATTTAGCAACGAGAAGATATTACCTACGAAGAACATTTTAAACGGATATATATATATATATATATATATATATATATATATATATATATATATATATATATATATATATATATATATATATATATATATATATATATATATATATATATATATATATATATATATATATATATATATATATATATATATATATATATATATATATATATATATATATATATATATATATATATATATATATATATATATATATATATATATATATATATATATATACATATATATATATATATATAATATATACATATATATATATATATATATATATATATATATATATATATATATATATATATATATATATATATATATATATATACGCGGATCATTAAATAAGTTTCCAGACTTTTTGGTATGGGCATTTTTATTGAGAGTACACTCATGAAACTCTTGTACCCTTCGAAGTAATCTCCTCTGCCTGCAATGCTCTTGATGTACCGTTCCAACAACATCTGATAGGCCTCATGGAAGTCCTCTCATATTAGCGTGACAATGACCTTCCTCACAGCCCATTTATCCCCTCAATTGTCTCATAATATCAGCCTCTGAGCTTAGGGAATGACCAAAAGTCACAGGGAGCAAGCTCTGGACTATAGCGAGGCTGAGGAACCGTCTTGATGCTCATCTTGGTCAAATAGTCCGTGACAATGATGGAGGTGTGTCAGGTGGTTAGTGATGGTGTCTGTTTTTGCATTTTTATTTTTATAATTTCTTTAGCGACCTAGTATATTTTTCGTTTTTTTTAAGGTTGTCATTACTTCTTACATGATGAGATTTTCTTTTTGCAAGATTTTCACTTTGTTGTGCTTATATAAAAACTGACTCTGAATTCGGCATTTAGGTTTTGATTATTTCATATACTTCTGCTCCACACGTGTTTCAGACATAAGGTCTTCATCTAAAATGGTTAGGGTAGTCTTCAGTCGCTGTTTTTATTGTGAAGATTGTTTTGATATTAATGTTGTCTTTTTATTTAAAGTATTTGTATATTTGAATATACTGATGGATTCAATTGACCGTGAAGATCCCGGAATTCACATATGTTTTTGTATATATAAGAATGTATTCTCTGTGTGTGTGTGAGAGTATATATATATTCTTATAAATACACACAGGCACATGCATACACTCGTACCCATATATATTTTCAATGTTGTTGATTTTTCCTTTTTTTTCAATCACTCTCTGGCTCTCTTTCTTCCTCTCCTTCCTTTTCTCTTTATCCACACGTCTACATAAATGTATGCCTACATGTACATCTATGTTGTTTCAATGACATGGGGAATTTTAATGTTTATGAGAGGACAACTGACTCAATTCATAGATAAATTGTGAATATCCTTGCGTATGGGTAAGTGTATGGAAAGCTAGAATCTGTTTCATATTAGTTTAACATTATCTATTAAGTTTTTCTTTGATTGGAGTTACGACTAGTCATCAGTCTGTTGTATTAGCATTAATTTAAAATCTCCTTGATATTTCAGATAGAACAATACCTAGAAATATGACACACAATATTTAACAAAGCAATTACCACTGTTATAAAATAAAAACCGACCAATAATATTTCCAAATTCGATTACATAAATTACATGTAAACCCTACAGCAACAAAAATGGTACCAAAGTATACCACCCTAACCTTAGCATATTAGAGAAAAATCCATATGAAGTCGTTGGGGAAAATACAAAAATATAAAAACAATATCTATTACATCATAAAAAAGGTAACTGTATGAGAATAACATTAACGATCTATATAACGTACTCCATAATCTACATTCTAAAAATAGAATTCGCCATAGGACTTTAAAAATTATCATTTTTAGACGTTCACATTAAAAATCAAAATAGTCAAATTATCACTGGTATTTAACACAAACCCACACTTCTTTTGCAGAAGTCATCACCTCAAAAGCTACATAAAATCAATCGACAGTGAACGCTCAACAATATAGCAACAAACAACTCGTAGCAGGTGTCCCGATATTGAAAAAAAAACAACCAAGAACTATTTCCAGAAACATAAAAAAAAATGATTAACTTAAAAACAATGATAAAATCAAAAACATTCTAAACACAACAAAAATCATTAAATCTAAACGTCAACTAAGTAAATTCATCTGAATTTGGGAAACACATGGAGTTTCAAAATTTAAAATAAAATATAATCATTGAAGAAAAATCATATACCTTTGAAAATAAATTAAAAAAAACATTCATAATAGATAACAAGTTAAGCTGAAACTTAGAAAAAAAATACTCTACACAAATGAATCCTCGAAGTTTAATTGGGTGTACGTTGGATGAACTCAAGCACTAAACAATAGAGTCTATTTACTTAAAAGCAACATTGAATTACCAGAAAAAAGAAAACTTATTAATCAAACACTTTATGAATGCAGCCAAGAAGACTTTAAAATGATATCAATATACTTGACAAATAATTACTCGTCACTCCCAATAAAGGAAAAATACTTCATGGATAGATTTAAACCAAAATTAAACCTAACGTAAATCCTTTCTATTACACAGACATAAAATTGCATAGATTAGCTTAAAACAAATCAGTATTGAGTCAAATGCGTTCATATTAAACTTACCCAATGGAATTGTAAGTATGTATATGTATGTATAGTTGTACATTCCTGGGAACGTAGGTATGCAGAAAGAGACATAGAGAAAGAGTAAAACAGAGGCAGAGGGAGGAGGAAAGGGAAAGAAAGAGGAGGAGAAAAGAAAAAATAACAACCCATAAATATATGCGTGTACGGGTGTGTTTAAATGGGTGCACATGCACACAAAGAGGATATATATATATATATATATATATATATATATATATATATATATATATATATATATATATATATATATATATACACGTATTAGGTTAAAGTTAAATATCGGTTGAAGACCACGGATTGTTTTCTTTTCAAAATCTTCGAGTGAAGACGTTCGAGCCTTCTAGTTATTTTTTCTTATATCTGGGTCCAGATGGTAAAGAATAAACTAATCGATCAACAAATAAATATCTCCATATAACATCCTTACAAATAACAATAACAAATAATTATAATACAAACAGAACTTATATTTCAAGAATCAAATGCCAAAAAATTACGAACTAAACGAGCAATAACCTACATTACACACAAACAATAAACCCATCAAACATGAAAAACAAATAAAACTCATTATCTAGTTCACTAAATTTAAAACATCAAACCTCATCTTAAAGTATAACAAAAAACTCAACCAAAGCCAAACTAATGTAGTGTACAAGTGTTCATGTCTATTTTGTAAGTGTATGTCGAAAAATAACAAAACACCTTATACGTATATTAGTCATACAATAACCATACTCTCTCGTCGCCTTGCATACGACCTATCTGACATCATCATCATATCGCGCTGGTAGCACGGATATCCCTGACCCTCTCTCGCCACTCCTCCCTATCGTTCATCGCCCTAGGTAGGTCTTCAGGACAACATCCCGTATCCTCACATAGCTGCTGAATGTATGTTCGTGCTGGTCGTCCTGCTTTTGCGCGGCCATGTGTGGGGGTCCATAAGAGTACATCACTTATGAGTTCGTCCCTGCTTCTCCAGCAGTGTCCTGCATGTCTGGCTCGTCTAACTTGAATATTTTTCGCGATAGGGGGTAGGTGGCCGTACAGTTGGTGTCTTGTGGGGTGTTGCCGCCAGGACTTGTTTAAGATTGCACGTAGCATTCTTGTGTAATTGCCGTCTAGCTTCTACTCCAGCCGTTTTGTCCCAATACCGCAAAAAAAAAAAAAAAAAATTCAGTACCATTGAAAGTCATTCAAAAGTACCGTGATCTTGGACTTTAGATAAGTTAAGACTTATAAATAAATAAAAAACAAAAAAAAACACAAACTTCAATCAAATTTACCCCCCCCCCATTTTATTTTTTTTTTTAAATATTTTATTTTATATACGTACACATGGGAAGCAGCATGATGTACGTAAAGGTATTTGAATAAACCCATGGACGACCAAACTCAATACCTAAACGGGTCCTGGACGTGAGTTTGACGACTTTACGCTCAGGATCGTTAATTCGTTCGGGGAACTACTGCTGCTCCTCTATAAGAGTGGCTTCTATAGAATAGAATAAAACAGCCATCGAAAGATAACCATGATCCACACTCAAACCACATACACAAACCGCATCGCTATTTGACATAAGCGCCATAAAACACCATCTAATCACAAAGCATAAATAAGACACTGACAAACTCAAATCACCGGACATGAGAAGGATGCAAATTAATAATACATATAGGAAAATTATTATAAAACCGTTTGCAAATCCTCAAACACTAATCTTAAAAAAATAAGAAAAAATACTATAAAGAAAATAGCATTGAACGCAGGTATTAACATATTAAATATATTCGAGGACTAACTCTGCCACCCACCCTAAAAGAATGAGCCAACCCATATATAGACCACCCCAAAACACTCCGAATAATGAAATTCACAGCAACAACAAACAACCTAACATAACCCCTGAGGATGACCAGCGAAATGGTCAAAAGTGCTTGGGATAGATTTGGATACTTTTTTCACAATCTTAACCTATACATAAGTAAAATAACAAGAAGACTCGAACGTTTTAACTTGAAGATTTTGAAAAGGAAACAAGCAGTGTCCTTAAACTGAATATATACATACATATATATATATATATATATATATATATATATATATATATATATATATATAACCTTATCATATTTATTTGCTGATGATTACTTCCAATTGTACATACACATACACCAATCCTGGAATTAAAAAAGGATCCCATCTCTATCAAAACAAGCTTCACTATAAAAACAGCAACCGTTTTCCCCTGACAATTGTAGATTCACTGCAGAAGACAAATTCAGGAACACGGGATAAGAATAGGTATATGACATAATAAAAAAAATTAAGTAGCAGATTCAAAAACATTTGAGAACCTATTTATTTATGAATATTTACTCTTCTCACGGTGGACCTACAGAAATCTAGCAACCTTTGAATATATATATATATATATATATATATATATATATATATATATATATATATATATATATATAATGTGTGTGTGTGTGTGTGTGTGTGTGTGTGTGTGTGTGTTTTATTGTATGTTAGGAGTAGCAATGGTATGTTTCTTTACTAAATCTTCATGACACTACAGTATATTGAACTAAAAAAAACATTTTAATAACATCTTGCGCCCATCGCCGTTTTAATTGGTCTTGTGTGTGTAATTTGCTTGTCATTTTTTTTTTGTTTCAAATTTAAATAAATACGTAAGATTACTGAAAAAACTTTTAGAAATCTTGAGATGAATTTAAGGAAAATCACAAAAACTATAAAACAAAAAATATATACATGATTTACATGCATTTTCTTCTCGTTTATTCTTTGCCTTTTTCCATGTATAATAGTGCTTTTTCAATTTTGATTCCATGTTCATGTCGTGAGGAAGAACGCGTGTGGTGGCCGTAGACAGATTATTTACAGCGATTGTGCCGACTCTTGGTCTTTTCAAAAAATCAAGTTGGAAGCCCCAAGACAACAGTTATTCTATTCTGACATCAAAAGCCTCCATCGTCTGAATACTTTTGCGTTTCGTGAGACTTTCTTACCTCGAGCAAAAAGAGAACAAGAATACAATTGTCTGTTTGTATTGAAGATGTTTCTCTTGTAAAAAAAATGTTTGCCTGCGTGTATTATTGTCAGGAACAAGTAATCTTTGTCATATTGCAAAGTGTCCTAGAAAGAAATAAAAGCACTAACACTTCGGGATCTTGTTATTTAGAAGTTTATATATATATACATATATATATATATAGAAAGAGAGAGAAAGATTAATGGGAAGAAAATAAATGGATTACAACATATCCTTAGTCTGCATAACTTTGGTGGAAGGTTGTTTTTTTTTTTTGTTAATTGTAAATAAAAAAAAAAAGAAGAAAATCACAGATGTACACAAAAAATTGAACAAATACCTTATGAAATTTTTTTTCTGTGATGTGTATATCTTCAAATACAGGATATTTTTAGGATGCAACACCTGAATCTTATTCATAGAAACATATTTTACCAACAAAATATTACGATTTCGAAATTATCAACAGCATAATTCTTGCAATTCTCAGATTTTATTGAAAATTTAAATTCAGGATTTTGTCATATATGAAATATATTTCCAATTTATATAACTGGATTGTTTATTGCCCAGTCGGCTGGGACTGTAGAATACACTGACTTCACCACTGCAGAGGGTTAAGACCCCAACAACCTGTATCCTGATATGACAATCTGATGGTGATCTTTGGGAAATGTGGAGAACCCCGTCATTGCCATCACTCCCTGCTCCACTCTGGCCCAGAGGTGTAGCAACTGATCTATGGGTTAAATAAAACAAAACTGCGTAATTATGCTAATCTGAATTTTTTTAAATGAAACTGTTTGACTATACTGAATAGCTTGAAATAGCAATGTTTTTTATAATCAAATACAGTAATTACATTTATAGTGCGTACTTATGCTAAACTGTACTTACGCCAAACTGAATTGTTTAATATAGAAGTATTTTGACATTTAACTGTGCGTAAACAATATCCATTCTAAACTAAACTGAATTGGTTGAATTAGAATTGTTTGAATAAACTGAATAGCTAGAAATGGAAATGTTTTCTTTTAAAATGAAACCGTTTACTGATGCTAAACTGAATTGTTTGTAATATAACTGATTATTCGGATAAGAATGGATTTGGCATTATAAAACCTACAAAGGTTGATCTGCCATAAAAACCCAACCAATGAATTGTTTATTTGCTATATTAAATCAAACCACAATTCCTGTGGTAAAAACATTTTCTAGAATATGAGTTTTTCATTGAAATGTTGTTTTAAAAACGATATTAACTATGTTGTTGTAATTAAGATAACTGATAAAAGGAAGTATATATCTGTCTGTCTGTCTGTCTCTCTCACCTTATATATTAGGTTCGCTCGGAAAGTTCTAAAGCCAAGAAGGGTGAAACCTGATTTTTAGCATCAACAGAACCACTTCGAATTAATCTAGAACAACTAATTCATATGTCTGTCTTTATTTCAGTGCAGATTTCAACAAATCTAAAATTCTGGTCAGTAAATGATATTTCTAAATGACTCTCATATATATATATATATATATATATATATATATATATATATATATATATATATATATATATATATATATATATATTATGCTGCATTTTTCTACATAAATAATTTTGAAAATATATTATGTTGTCAATATCACATCTTATCCTATTTACCAACCCCTCCGCTCGGGCAGGATATGACAAAAGGTCAATTTTTAAGCGGAGTTTAACTGGTTTTAAATCAGAGTTTTCCTTCTCCTAGACTAGTTGCCTCACCAAGGCTGAAGAACCTAGTCTTTCCTACTATTTACCAACCCCTCCGCTCGGGCAGGATATGACACAAGGTCAATTTTTAAGCGGAGTTTAACAGGTTTGAATTCAGAGTTTTCCTTCTACTTGACTAGTTGCCTCACCCAGGCTGAAGAAATCAGTCTACCCTGCTATTTACCCATAGCTCGAGGGAGAATTATTGGATTCATACCTTTCCCAAGGGTATTAGTGCTATGTGAAATGCAATCGGTCTTGTCCAGGATTTGAACTCGTGTCGTCGTGTTCATTTCCTACGACGATAACCATTATACCACGGGCACTTATACAATTAGATTCGGCTACAAATCATCAAATAATTCGTATTAGCCATCTTGATTTTGCTATTTCATCTATAATATATTTTATGACGGACGAATGAACCCATAGAGGGACTGTTTATAGACATAACATACAGTTTAACAAGTAACATTCCCTGAGGCTGTCAGTATGACATTTACAAAGTAAATGTCAGAATAAAACATGTGAATGTTAAATTTAGTGATTCTCTCTTACCTACAATATAATTTCAACTAACAACTAATAAGAGATGACATCACAAGTTGCCAAAGACATACATGTTGTTATTAGCCCAATTTCTCCCCATACCCTAGTGATTAGAAGCGTGTTTTTGTCTCAATGGACGGTCGCTTGTTAGGGAATTTTTGGCACTGTGTGACACGATGCAGAAGTGAATTTTTTTTTTTTTGTAATATGAAGTTGAACTAGGAGTGTGTGTGTGTGTGTGCGTGTGTGTGTGTGTGGATTTGAACGTGGGTAGGCCTACCCGAATGTAGTAAAATACAGTGGGGAAAGCAAAGTTTTTCTTTCTCTTGAGATGTCAGATCACTGGGTGAAAGGTCCTAGACGCCACTAAGTCTAGTTTTGAGTTCATGCCCCAGAGAGATCAAACTGATTAATTTTTTTGTACCAATGAATTTTAGATTTTCGGCCTGATGAAAAATTCATGTTTCTTCAACCGGCGGGAAATTTAATTCCGGATTTTCTAAATAAATAGAGGTAGGTTTTTGAGAGAAGAGGCTGTTGTCTTCGCACGTGTTGAGAGGTAGTGGTGATAGCAGGTGGTCCGCACGTGCCAGGGTTCTTTGCAGGTGCCGACAGAAAGAGTAGAATATAGTAGAGCTCAGTGTCACGTCACCTCTCTCGAGTCCGATTGAGAGAAATAAAAAAAAACATCCAAATCAAAAGAATCTTGGACTTTTCTGTCACCGTGGGAAACGAAACGACTGGAAAAAATATCCGTAGATACGAATTGTTAATATCGCCAAAAAGTAGAGTTATTACAACGTTACACATATACACTCCACAATAATACTCAAAAATATAACGAAAGTATAAATACAAAGATAGTGTTGGATAGCCCTCGACAATATTCGGTCGATATTGATGATCTCTTTGACAACAATCAATTGCCACTCTCCTCTGTTTCTATACTGGCTGTATTTCTTCGATGACCTCCGATATCTACATTCCTTTGCTGTTGAGTTCAAATACGGATTCATCACATTCTGGAGGAAAAAAAAAATATATACTCGCATGGACCCATATTTTCTTTTCTTTAAGGTACAACGTCTTCGATTCATTTCACATCAACTGTCTACTTCGAAAAGTGGCCACTGGAACACATGAAAAATAGATAGACACTATTTTCAAAATGGTGTCCTCGTGAGCAATTAAGTTTTAAGGTACTTTTCTAAATCATCTGACCTTTTGAGCACTTTGTTGACGCTCTTCATTTACGATCAAGCTCAAATGTTGATACCAAGGTCATAGCTAGTCATTCAAACTAAATGACACGATGGCTTTTTGAATACAATTTCTAATTTCCTTCTTCAAATTCTACACAACCTCTCAAATGATAGTTACTACTATTTTGTTATTTAACAGCAAGTAATTTTCCTGTTCATATTTTTTGAAATGGATTGTCATGACATGAGTTACCTTCCCTTGGAAGAAGCAGTTACTTCTCTTGTTTGAATAAAATAAACGGCTTTTTCAGTATACGGTCGTCGCGCCTACAAGCTAAACATGTCCCTTTGTTGTCTCTCGCTTTTATAATATACCTACTAACAAATACCATAAGATGGTGGCAGCGGTAAAAGACAAACATAGAATATTACACTGAATGTAAAAAGACAACATTTCCTTCTTCTTACCGTCTTTTGCAAAACAAGAAGCATCCACTTGCGGTTCAAAAAAAGAAAAAAAGACGGCATATTGGAATTTTTTTGCGACAGCCGTAAGTTGTCTCGAATTTCCTTTTCAAGTGTCTGTATTGTTTAAAATAATAATAGCAGTAATGTCTAATCATACCTGTGAACCATTTATGTGCTGGGAAACGCCAAATTTAGTGGAATCCCTGAAATCTTTAAAGCAACGGTGTCAGTTATTCTTCTCCGTGAAGGACATCGCAGAGAACAAAAAAGTTGACCACATTCTTTTGTAAAAAGAAGGTGTAAGACGGTATAACTCATAGTCATTCGGAAACGATGCCGACAGACGCAAATCGAACAAATAAAGACACAAGTTAACTTCGGATTGCACGCTTTTACTTACAAAATTACTCGCAGAAAGAAACAGAGAACATTTATAATTTTCTGGTGAGATGAAGGCTTCAGGCGCAAAAATGCAAGTTCAGAGACGAACGTGAGATGGAAGAACGAATAATTGACCAGATTATTGGCGAACCAAAATTTCCAGAACTACAAAAACAGCTTCTCGGCAAGAACAAGGCAATATCCATGTCAGAAGCACTCAACACGTGTAGGAGTTACGAGGCTTCAATTAACTACATGAGACAAATGGGCGAGCTACAATGGAAATGCAACAACCAAATAAGTGCAATAAAGCACAGACTTGAGGACACAAACAACTGTGGCAAATGTGGACAAAACCATAAAAATGGGAACTGTCCTGCTCGAGGCAGCACTTGCTCAGCATGTGGATGCAAGAACCACTGGGCTAGGATATGCCACAACAAAAAAATAAAAACAAAGAAAAGAACAGGCAGCCAGAGACGAACAGGTCTATCAAGCCCAAAAAATTCGCACCAGTGCAGCATGTTCATAAAAACCTCCAGAACTCTATTAACGTTCAGGACCAGGTAGCAGACATGTTTTATTTAATGGAAGATCACGGAAAAAATGCTCTCAGACAGAGGCATTTGCCTCATTGGACATTATACGACCAAACAGGAAATGTGTTCACAAATTAAAGATCTAGGTGGACACAGGCGCTGAGGGAAATGCTCTCCCCTTACGCATAATCCAGCAAATGTTTCCAGAACATGTTGACCGGAACGGACAACCCTTGCACAACACAGAAAAAAGCAGCAGTACTTACGACATAAAACGTGTCTAGTATACTACAGCACGCATCTATTCAAATTCAATGTGCCTAAAAGGGTAAATGTAGGCACGTGAAATTCTACATATTGACCTCCAATGGACCTACAATACTAGGTTTACCCTCCCTTTAGGACTTAAGACTGGTTACCCAACACTGTTCCATTCATAGAACACAGTGTGCTCCAGTCAATCATGAGACAAATACCCCAGTTACTCCATCAGACAATACACCAATCAACTCCACAAAAGACCGGATTGAATCATAGCCGGATCAATTTGATCGGATTGGTTACTTCGCAGGGGAGTACCACATCGTATTTCGACCAAACAACCATCTAATAGTTCATGAACCCAGAAAATACCCCATCCCTATGAGGGACGAAGTAAAGGGAGAACTAGATGAGATGATATCACTAGGAATAATCCAGAAAGTCGATGAACCAACAGAATGGGTTATCAGCATTGTGTAGGTGCTCAAGAGCAACGGCAAACTCCGTCTATGCTTACACCCCAAATATCTATATACGGCTATCATGTGTTACCAATACAAAAATCCAACAATGGAAGAGCTTTTGCACAAAATGTCCGGCGCTAAATTCTTCTCCAAGCTGGATGCAAAAAATGGATAGTGATCTGTCAAGCTTGACAGGAAATCACAGTTGCTAACTACTTTTATTCTCCTTTTGGAAGGTACTGTTTCCAAAGGATGCCCTTTGGCCTAGTTATGTCTCAGGATGTGTTCCAGCTGAGAAGGGACATGATAATAGGAGCTTTAGCGTTGATTGATGAAAAAAACAAAAAAAAAGCACGACCTCAACTTGCGAAAGCTGATGGAGACAGCACGAACTGTAGGAATAACATTTAACAGTAACAAATGTGCTATCAATCAGGAACAAGTCAGATTCTTCTGTGCTATAATCGACAAGAACGGGATACACCCAGATCACCAGAAAGTGGAGGAAGTAAAATCCCTCCCCAGTCCAACTAATATTCCAAAGCTACAGAAGGTACTAGAAATTATTACCCACATGGCACTATTCATTCGTAGGCTGCCAGACCTCACAGCAAACCATCGGGAACTCCTAAGAAAAGATACTACAATGATTGGAGCGATAAAGACAAGAAGTCGCTGCAAGAAATAAATGATTTAATATGCAAGGAAATGTTACTACACTATTACGACCCTTCAAAAAAGTCCGTAATACAAGTAGACGCATCATCTAGAGGCTTGGGAGTAGCCCTAATGCAAGAAGGCAAACCCATAGCTTTTGTTTTAAAATCCCTGACTGAAACAGAGTTGCGCTACGTCAATATCGAACGGGAGCTCTTAGCTGTTGTATTCAGCGTCGAACGATTTCGCACATACATTTGCCGATGTGCATTTAAAGTTGAGAGTGACCACAAGCCCTTGGGAATGATCTGCATTAAGAACCTAACAGCAGCACCTCCCTGGATATTGTTAAGACTTCAAGAGTATGACATGGTCATCAAATATCGACCATGGCAAGCGATGCTACTGGCAGATGGACTATCCAGACTACCCAACAAAAAAAAAAAAAACAAAACAAAACAAAACAAAACAAAACAAAGAAATCATTGACTTAGACGTTAAAGAAGACCGTACAATTCTCGACTGAAAAATTAACTCAGAACGTCAAGCAACCAATGCCGACCCAATAATGAGTGAATTAAAGGTATGGATTCTTCAAGGCTGGCCAGAATATCTCAGAAAACTACATAAAGACCTTCAACCCTACAATTCATATCCAGATAAGCTCTCTATTGAGAATGGCATTTTGCTTAAGGAGACAAGATACTGATCCCCAAATTAATGTAGACCGAAAAATTGGAAAAAATTCATTATGGTCACTAACAAAGCGACAAATGCAAGCTCAGAACAAAAACATGTGTTTTCTGGAGTGGCATAAACAGCAACATTGACAAGATAGTACATCAATGCACCATCTATCAAGAGTCCCTAATGCCACATGAGATACCAGTACGACTATGGCAAATCGTGGCTACTGATATTTTCAACCTTAACAGGCTCAATTACCTCCTCATTTTGGACAACTATTCAAAATACCCCCTCATCCGCAAATTAAGGGAATTCTCTAGCAAGGAAGTCACCGATATTTTCAAGCAAATCTTTGCTGAACAAAGATTCCCGAAGATTATCAGCGACAATAGACCCCGTTTTAGCTCTCAGCAGTTTAAAGAATTTGCTAAAGGATGGGATTTTGAGTACATCATCTCCTCTCCGAAATACCCCCAATCAAACAGCGTGGTAGAACGGTGCATACAGACCATCAAGGGAGCCATGAAGAAGGCCATACTAGGCAACCAATACATAGACATCAGTCTGCTGTGCCTCTGATCGACTCCAATGGATCATGTAATCCCGTCTCAGGAAGAACTACTATTCAATCGGAAGCTGGTCAGCAATCTTCCCAGAAAATGCACCAACAAAAAAGCCGAAAAGAGGAAATTCAGGAGCGCCAACTCCATAGACAGTTGTTGCAGAAAACAACACGACGATTAAGCAAAGGATCTATCTAACCTCAACACAGGGCATCTGGTTAGAGTACAAGACAATGAAACGAGGAAGTGGACCCCCAACAATTTTCAGACACGCATGCACTGAACCACAATACTATATCATCAAAACCCCAACATGACAGGCTCCTCGCAGAAACCCTAGGCATCTTAAGGAATATGTCAGCAATTCTAAGATATTGACGTCTCTCCATAATACATCCACACATCAGGCTGAGACTACACCCCCTAACATTACCCACACACATCCTGCTGAAAAACCCAACATACACACTGGCATTTGCACGTCATCTGAAGTAACACACATAGATGCACATCAAACGCAGCCAAGCGGTAACACACCATCAGAAACGATTACTAGATCGAGTCGTGTCATAAAACCTGAGCAAAAGTACAACCTATTGAAAGTGGTCATACAAAGCTTTTGTTTTCAGTAAACGAACTGATCCCTGCCTGAATTATATTTCTAATGAAAGGTGGGTGTCATGACATGAGTTACCTTCCCTTGGAAGAAGCAATTACTTCCCTTGTTTGAATAAAATAGACAGCTTTTTCAGTATACGGTCGTCGCGCCTACAAGCTAAAACATGTCCCTTCGTTGTCTCCCGCTTTTCTTATAAACCTACTAACAAATACTATAACATGGGTTGCTATTAAATTCATTCCAAAGACGACCCCACACTTCTTATTCAACGTTTCCTAAATCATAGATCCCAACCATTTCTGCCTGAGGGTCATAAAGTTAAACTGAGGACGACCCGGGACAATGATCTTCAGAGAACAGAAGAGAATAGCTAATTTCATGAGGTAATAACCGCAGTTAATTAATTAGACCTCTGATGTTGCTTGCTATCTTTAAAAAATGTAAAGTAAGTAAAGTTAGCAACCATAGTCGAGGGTGACCCGAAGGCTCCCTTTTCGATAGCTACTACACCAAGGTGTAGGGGAGGGCGCTACTCCAATGTAGTATCAGGTTTAACGAAGAAACACATACGACAAGTAATTATTAGGCAGCTTTTTTTGCTTAATTTTGGAGAAAAAATATTCCCTGTTGTATTTACTGTCCAAAATGTTCATTCATGCTGAGTGTAGGTGATAAATTTGGGAAAAAAAATCAAGATTGAAGAAAGGGATCCTTATACGAATCGAGGATTTAGGAAGCCGGAAACTTGGATTTAAAGTCTTTTGAATACTACGAATTAATGTGTTCCATCTTCCCTTGTTATTGTATCTCTCCACAATCAACGTCAACACTCAAAAAGAAAATTTGTAAAACTGGATGAAGAGCAACTTCATTAATTTTTCAGAGGTAAAAGTTTACCATCACCTGTGGACTGAAAACTCCTGCTTTACAATTAATACCGTTTAGTTTGGAGAGAAGGAGCATGGATTCTGTTTTTACTTTCATTTTTGCTTGGAATTCCAAATAATAAAAATACATTTAAATAGGAACTAACAGTCTATGGAAACTTTTCGACGATCTAATTTTCCGTAAATTTGATACAGATTTATTCTATGTTTTTTGTTCATGTTAAAATTTTAGTTTTTTGTCTGTTTATTTCTCCAATCTTAATCCAAAAAGTGCAGTCTCTTTACTTTTTCCAGTCTCTTTTCTTTTCTATGCACCTGAGGTTTCGTATGCTATAATATAGAACATATAGCGAATTACATGCAAAACTCAGTAAATTTTTAGGATAAAACAATGATATAATTTATACAATTAACGACTCGGACTATCATTCTCTGCTTCATGCATATGTTCGCAACGTTTAGGCCGGTGGTACTTCGTAGTTGGTTGTTTTTGTAGTAGTCTGTAATCTTCAATGAATTTTAAACCAAACCCTTTATTCAAGTCACATGTTAAACGTTTCCAAAACTAAAGCAATAATGCATGTTTCAATTTAGGAGATGGGATGATATTTTTACTTAAAAAAAAAAATTGTTTTTATTTTTACACACATCACACTGTTGTTCTCATCTTGGCATTTATGCTAATAAAGTTTCAGCCGTTTTACCTTATGACCTTCTTCAGCTATATCTTCTCGTAGTCTGTAATCTTCTGTGAAGATTTAACCGGCATGGTAAGGGGCCTTCTCAGTTGTCTAACTGGGAAGTTTTACCCCTGGGACTGAATTGATCAGGGAAAAAAATGAACATTACATTGAAGAACTAAGAATCGGAATTAACTGATAGAAACAATCCCATGACAAGCACAGCCAACTGAGAACAATCTATCCAAACAGACAGAATAAAGGGATCATTTCAAAGTCCCCTTTCTGACAATGAAAAAAAGTCGATTCAAGAAGACCGGACGATAGAGAAGCTTAAATATTGGGAATATAACAATGAAGATGAGGGTCACTCACCGAAACGTCAAATTAATGAAAATAGATGACAAATTTGTGAACTACTGACTCTATATCAAATAAAATATCAGCTATCAAGAAAAACTCGGTTAATCGATTTGCTTGAAACCCAGAAAAACATCCTCTAAGACGATATTTTAAAAAAGCATTAAAAATATAGAATAAAGGTAATTTAAAACTAAGACACATTAGAGGAGTTCATATCTCATCCTAAAGTTAAAAAGCATAACATTTAATTTTATTGTGATTTTATAAGGGTCAATGCGGATAATAATTTTCGTTTTCAAATGAAAATCATACAAATTCCACAAAATTCATCCCTTTAGTTTAAATTTAAATATTAATCAAATATCTTTATTGTTTGTAAAAAAAAAAATAATAAAAAAATGAATTCCGATCGAAATTGAGAAACATCTTAATCTATCCAGAATACGAAACAGTACTAATACTGAATTGAATTAGCATGACCAGAAAATCCGGCGAACACTTGCGCGTGACATAAGGAAACACTGGACAGCCGTTTCGATCTCATTAGGTCTCATCAGCCTTTTATACCGTGATTTTTCCCACTGGAGATCGAACCAATGACCCCAGAATGCAGAGTCGAAACTCTAACACTGAGCCATCAATTGACTGAAGTGACGCCAAATTTAGTTAATTCAATCTCCAGTGGGGGAGATCACGATATACACTGCTGATGAGACCTAATAAGATTGAAACGTCGGTCCAGGGTTTCCGTATGTCACGCGCAAGTTTTCGGATTTCCTCGTCATGGTAATTCAATTCACAATACAATTCCTTAACTTAAAAGAAAATGAACAATAAAAATACGAGTCTAACGTTTAGAATAATGTGATACTGCTATATATGTAACATATTCTAGACTTCTCAACAGGCCTTATATTCAAACAAACATGCGATATAATTCTGATATATTGCCAGGCACTCAATGTTATTAGTTTCAAACATTCTTCTACCAGCATTTGTAGATAAGTCCAACTTAGATTTAAAAAAAAAAAATGCCTGCCATATAAAATCGCAAAATTTCCTCCGGACTTGGGAATTGGTAATTATAATTTTGCAATCTATCATTAAGCCTCTTTGAAAAATCGGTGCATACGCGGATTTTTTATATTCTTTCTCTTCACATAAACAGTCAGCGATGCCCATTCAGAATAGTCTACGATGGAAATGACCCCTAAATTCTCTAGCCTTTCCACTTCCTTATTGATTAGACCTAAGGCCGCACAAGCTACCCCTTCATTGCCATCGCTCCCAGGTCCACACTGACCCGGAGTGGTAGCACCTGATAGGTCCCTATTTATTAGTTAAATAGAACTAACTGCATACTTATGCTAAACTGAATTGTTTGATTAAACTGTATAGCTTGAAATAGAAATGTTTCTGACAATTAAACCGTACTTACTTTTAAAATTCGTGCTTATGCTTAACTGAATTATTTTGAATAGAACTGTTTTCGACATTAAAATTGCATTTACACTCAACTGAATTGGTACATATGACTGCTTGAATAGTTTGGAATAGAAATGATTTTAACAATTGAACTGTGTACTCATGCTAAACTGAATTGTTTTAAATAGAACAGATTGTTTATATAAAAATGGATTTGGTGTTAAATAACCTACAAATGTTGATATGCCATAAAACCCAACAAACCAAACCAAGGCCGCACAAGGTACACTACTTTTCGGCCTGAATACTGGTGTTGAATTTTCTTTAACATAAAATTTCGCCTTTGCTTTGTACATGTCCCAAGACGTGAAAAAACTTCTAAAAACTATATTTTTAATTCAGTTTTGAATTTTTCTTTAGCCATAACATTTATTGTGGCGACCATACTTACTTGGTTACTCAACGAATTGATTGACAGGTTTCAAAGATCGTATAAAGCAATACCATCTGTTCCGAATAAATTCTTAGGGTTTTCCTTTTTTTTTAATCACAAGCACAAGTGCTTTTTTGATTTTTCCCACGAAAGAAAAGTTACCGGCGTATTCGCCAAAAAAATTAAATTTTCTCCCTGAAACACCGCGAAAAACTTTTCTTGAAGTCAACAAACTAGATTTACCCTATGCTAACCAAGACTTTTCATTAATTATAGTAATATTGGATCCTGTATTCAATTGTAATTTTATTTTTATATTGTTAATGGGGACAAAAGATAATTTTCTCTTCGAAAGTGTTTCGTTCGAAAACTATCTTTTCCTTTCTCTTGTCTCTTGTCATTGTATTTTCTTTGTTGATATACGTATAATTCCTCAATTTTTGGGATTTGAAACAAGTACTCTCATGTCCTGTTCTTTCACATTGGTAACAATTATGGTTTTTAAAGAAGCGGTCACTCTTAAAATGCTTACTACCACAACCTTGGCAAGTATTGAATTGTGAGAAGGATCGTTGTAATTTTTTACATTTTCGCAGCGAGTTGAAAAACGTTTACATATTTCCTGAGATGGACAGATGCTCTGTATTTGTGAAATGTCTCTCTCCTCAATTCCAGAAGTGTCTAGTTTTAAATTCAACATAAGCTGATATTCTTTTGCTACTTTTGGAGAGTTAGTTTTGAATCCATTTTTAGTTTAGTTCAAATTCTGGGTCTTCTTTCTGCGTCCTTATTTGAAGTCAAGCCTTCCATGAATATCAGACATTTAAACGAGTCGGAAGTTAACTCATTTAACTTAAACTTCTCATTCTTGATTGACAACTGCACAGGTGACAAAATCGTCGTCGTCACATTTTTCTAGATTTAGACAATGCCATCGCGCATTTAATAATTAAATGTCTCCGAAAATCTGTGTTAGTATTCAAATAGTGTCTTCAAAATGTATTTCGACTGGTTGTTTTGTCAAAATAAAATTGACATTTTCATGTTCGGCTGTGGACAGTTTCTTTTATAATAATCTGACTTTCTTTTCGTCATTCCAATGCGAACAGTCTTTTTGGAAGATCACTTCGTATCTTCTAGGAAACGACTGAAAAGTTATCCCCTCGTCAGTGTTCTAAATAAATTCACTAATGGAATTCGTGATAGCGTTTTGCATGAATGAATTAAATGTTTTTTCCTCTGGAGATTTTCACCAAAAATTCAAAAAACATCTGTCGTTGGTTTTCTAGTTAGGATTGCCATTCAGAATTGTCCCTTTGTTGTTGTAATTGTAATTCTGGTTGTTTCTGTTGTTAATATTAGTCATTTTGTATTTGTAATTGTAGTTCCTGCTGCTTTTTTTTTTTTTTGCAGTGCCAGCATGCGAATCATAATTGATTTAAGTTCGTCCATTTTCCTTGAACTCCGCTGAATATTCCAGTTTTTACTGGTAGAGCCCCATTTGTTTTTGTGGTGGGTAGGCCACATTCATTTTCCGAAGGACCCGTACCGTAGACGCCATGGGCAGACAGAGGAGGGAAGGATGGCTCCAACAATACCCACTTCCTTACGACCAGGCTCACGGCATTCACCCACCTTTTGTCGAATGTTATGCGATCCAAACGTTTTTTTTATTGCATTTGATTTTAACCTTAAGCTGATGCCTAAAATAAAAAAAAAACAGATCACGATGAGAAAAGTTTGAATCATCATACAATCATTTCTTTCGCGTCGTCCAAATCACCATACGATCTACATCTAGAATCGCGAGAAACACCACACGCTTCTTACCCTGAAACAGAGGAAGAACTTTGTCGACGACGTAACCAACGTCGAGCAGTATGAGCTGCTTGGGTTTGATGCGAGCCGTCCCCCACGTGATCCCAGAACGGGCGAACTCGCTCGCAGTAGTAGAAGGCGTGCTCAACTGTTTCTTCTAAACCACTGCCGCAGCGAGGACAATCGTTCATGTCTGCCAGGCCCGCTGAGAGGGGGTGACGCATTCCGTGCCAGTCGCCATATAAGTGAGAACTCGGAGTTGTTCAAAAAGTTCGATCCTGGCGCCCAATTCCAGACATTTCAGAGTTAATTATCGTTGAATCAGTGAACGAAATCTGAAAAAAAAGGTAATCAATTAAAAAAAAAAGACAAAATAAATTTGACGATGTGTCTTTAATATTTGTGAAAATTTCCCAGCGACGAAACAAGAATATATGCCGTCATATTTGGATTGGAAGGAAATCCGTTAGAATCTCAAATTGTTGGGGAAGAAGAAACAAATCGAGAAAGTCTTGAAAATAGATGTTCTTACAATTTTTACAAAATAAATCAGTGAGTTCTATTCTTAGCATGTTGTAAACTTTTAAATTAAGCCATAGCTGAAGATGTTAAACCCATTGGAAAGATAATTCATTCAAAAGGGTAGTTTTACAATCGAGATGAGTGTTAAAATAATTCAAAACTTGACAGCTATAAATTTGAAAATGATTATACTAGGTATGTTATACAATTAATCGGTGAGATCTATTTTTGTAATGTAGCATTTATTTTAAATCACAAACTTTTAAAGATGGAAAAACAAGGGTTATGATTGACAGACGATAAATCGGAGTAAATCTGAGATTACAGATTTGATTAGATGGGCTTTAGTCAAGAAACCAGAATGGTTCTTGTGTAAGAAAGACGTTATTGAGAACTCTCAACATGAGAGATAGAACCATCCATCATGCTCTCACAAATTTTCCGTTTAGTTCGTAATGATTAAAAATCGTCCATAAGAAAAGGTAAACAAATCCTACATTAAAATGTGGTCACGTTGTTATTTGGCATCAATGAACAAAGACAGCAAAACGAAAGAGATCGGAACGACTGAGGAGACAAGTCGATCAACCGGAGAAATGCTGAAAAAACTGAAGTAATGTCAAGTGATGGGACAGGACCGATCGTAGGTTAAAGACAATATGCAAATAAAATAGAAATGTAGAGTAAGGGATATGCAACGGATTTTACCCAAAACCTAAAGAACCTTTATCAAATGTGTATACTTCCTTTATCCAATAGAAAGAAAAAAATGATTTATTTCACGTGACTTGTCTAAAATTCTGATTTAAATAAACAAGAGCATGGGACTAAAATGAATTTATACATGACTATTAAATCCTTAATTGTCTCATAACGACAGCCTCTGAGCGTAGGGAATAACCAAACGTCACAGGGAGCAAGGTCTGGACTGTAGGGAGGCTGAAGAACTGTCTTGATGCCCATCTTGGTCAAATAGTCTGTGACAAGGATGGATTTGTTGACTAGTGCATTGTTCTAGTGGAAATGCCACTGACCCGATTTGACGAGTGCTGGCCTCTTCCGACGGAATCTCTTCCTGAACTCCCGTAAAACCTCACCACAGTAACCTTAACCCTAAGCCTTTGGTGAATCAACTCTGGTATATTGACTTCCTTACTCCTCCCACACCTCTCATCATCCCTCACAGAATCTCTGCCTTCCTTGAATCTCTTATGCCACTCAAAAACTGATGCTCGATTCATGCAAGATGCTCCAAAAGTAGTCTGAAGAATTCCATATATTTCTATGGCATGTTTTTCAAAGTTTAAAACAGAATTTTATTGCATATCTTTCTACTAAAGTGTCCTCACCTCACCTCCAGATTGCATTTTTGAAAATTAACCAACTGGGAAAATCAGGCTTTAGCAGGGTGTATTCCAATTGCTGCTGTAGCTGTTACTTTGAACCTGAAATCATAAAAATAGGTCAGTCATCTCAAAAGATGTATAGCAATAACATAGTGAATTTTCAAGGGTCTACGACAATTTATAATGCCTGTACAAAAATGTCTGGAAACCTATTGAATGCACCACGTATATCTATCTATCTATCTATATATATATAAATATATGTATGTATATATCTATCAACACACAGGAACACACACAGATATATTATACATACACACATAGACGCATATTTATATTCACACACACACACACACACATATATACACATATATATATGTATTCGTGCAAATATATCATATCAAACCAGTAAGCAAAACGATGGGCAACCATTGACTTTTATGCTTTTATTTAATTTTCTTTCCTTTCGTTTGTTTTATGTATGTTTTGTGTGATTATTATCTGAGAGAGCTATTAATTTATTATTATACAACTTTTAATTAATATCAATATTAATGTTTTGCATAAAATAATAGATAATTCAACGGAAAAAGGAAATTGTAAGTGAGACAAAGTAATCATAAGCGGAACTAATCGATATAAAATCATTGAATAAAAAAAGATCAATTATAAGTCCTGAAAATATGTAAAAAAGATAAAAACAAAAACGTAAAGGAAATTATATCTATCAATCTCTCTCTCTTTCTCTCTTCGTATATATATATATATATATATATATATATATATATATATATATATATATATATATATATATGTGTGTGTGTGTGTTTGTGTGTGTGTGTGTGTGTGTGTTAGGAATAATTTTGCCAATATTATTTGTGAAATTAATATTTATTGAATACAAGGTTACGATATTTTTGTCAATACAACGACAAAACGAAAAAGAAAATGTTGAAAATGCACAGTTTGTAAAAATATTTATTTCTTTTTTCTTTTTTGGAAAATAAAAGGGATGTTTGTATTTTCATCCAGATTTCTCACTCGATATTTGTAAATGCAATCAGTGTAATCGAAGAACTGTGCAGAATAAGTTACTGCAATCAGAAACATTAAAACTTTCTTTTCATTTCATACATTTCCATAATCAGAATGGCTAAAAAATCATAATTTCTTGAGGGCAAACTTTATCTCAAATAATAAATAATCATAACTTATTTCAATGTCCAGCAAATCAATAGCTGGCAATGAAATAATAGAGAATATATATATATATATATATATATATATATATATATATATATATACAAAGATTTTGACAAAAAAACTACGAAGTATTGTATGACATTAATTTGATATTTATAGTAATCACAGCTATTGAAATGGCCCTGAATTCCTTTACAAATTATTAGCCGATTATTAAAATGTGAAGAATTGACCCCCCCCCAAATGCCTTGAGTGTAATCATACGTAAGCCATGCGATCAAACTGTTTCTACTGAATTCGATTCTCACAGGGTGATTCACAATTCTGTCCTCGTTTCGCACTTTAGTTTTTCGTAGTAAGTACTATTGAATCAATTAGACTTATTTTATAAACGACTTTGCTGAATTTGTAAAACTGCAATCAAGATTATTAAATACTGATAAAAGCTTTTCGATTAATTTTGTTAAAAGAATCTTCTCTATAATAATTCCTTTCCCACTACTAAGTTATTTTTTAAATAAGATATTCTAATCATTATTTGTATTGCAATTGACAAAATATTGTACAATCGATATTTTCTTATTTTGAATGGATGCGTCGGCAAATATTTTTAGATGAAGGTGTTTTCACCAGAAATAATTTGGCCAAAATGATCGTATTCTAATTGTTTAAACAAATGAGAAGTAGAACTTTTACTTTTGAGAAGCAGGTTTTAACAATATTTAATTATTAGGAACATTTTCCTTTTTCCCAAGATACAGTTATATTAAAGTTTCAGTTTCATTTCATGAATTAAGTTTTAGTTAATTATCATGAATAGTTAGAGTGTAACTTTGAAGAGCTAATTGATATTTTAAAAAGATACACATCTTATTGATTATTCTTCGATTAACAGTCAAAGGTTCGTCTAATGGGAATAAAGAGTTATTAGTTAAACCAATAAGATGAATCGAATACCGCTCAGAGATACAAAGTTGCATTTTTTTAAGAAAATGAATGATAGTTTTCTCTGTGCACGTAAGAAGTAATACGGAAAAAAATATAAAGGCAAATATTTTAAATCACCAGTTCATTGGTTCCCGTGATGTATAAACAAATAAAAATTTACATAGCAACCCCTAAGCTAATCTTAAAACCTCAGTTTCCATATACAGTTTTCAGTCGCTTTTTTACAAAAAATCATGGAAGTAATATTTCAAAGATAGAATATCATTACCTATGTAGGTTGTTCAATCATATATATATATATATATATATATATATATATATATATATATATATATATGAGTTATCAACAGAAAAACCTTTTCGTTGCATCACAACACTTCAGAGTGGCTAGACTCGTGGGATGCTTCAAACCGAGATCGAAAACCGGCTGAATTTACGTCAATCTTACCTCAGTGCCATCGTCATTCTCAGTTTTAGTGTAGATTTGTTTTATACGCTCAAGCGTGTGTGTATTCGATTGTATATCTCAGTGTTTTGTGGAGTGTGTGTGTGTGTGTGTGTGTTGGAAATGTGTGTGTAGAGTGTATAGATGTGTGAATAATTTCTATGTGTATTATATACCCTACAGGTGAACAGCAATGGGTGTGTCCATCTCATAAAAACGTTAGACACTATTGTGCAGGGGGGTAATTTGCTGACTGTTCAGTGGACTGTCCGGTATCCGTGGGTAGGCGAGCTGCAACATGGACGCTTTTGTCACCCTTGTATAGCAGTGGACCTTGCTGTCTAGTTCAAGCTATTAGCAGGTAGATTTGGGTCCAAGACCAGCTCGGGCTCATCAGGCCCATTTTGCACTAAGTGGACCGATGACCAGCATAGTAAAACTGGGCTCGATCCTCGGCTCGTACCCGACATTCCCCTCCCCTAAATTCCCACTATAATCGACCCTCGGGTTATTGACCTTGTATCAAGTCCTGTCTGGTGGGAGGCAGAGACAAATATTGGGTAAATTGCTGTCTATTACGGTGGCGGTTGCTCGTTCTAGGCTGTCCAACGTGGGGAAACCCAGCATTCACGTCACACGGCCTACCCTCATCGATCCTCCAGGGGCCGTCTCCCAGGCTTTAACTCTCCTCTGAGAGGTTAGTTTACTAACCTGGCGCCTAAGGCGCCCTTTTTTAGGGGAATGCTGACGAGCCTGAGGCATTCTGGAGCTGCCAGGCATGTCTGAGCTACGGCCCTGTGCCCGGACCTACGTTTAAAAGGCCTTGTACTATACTTGTCCGTTTGGTGGGGCGCATGACAAATAGCGTAATTTTCTGATTGGCGGCGGTTACTCGGTCGAGGCAGCCTGACATAGGTGCCTAGGAAATCCAGTTTTCACGTCACGTGGCCGACCTTCCTGGAGCCTCAGGGAAGCTGTCTGCTCGGGCTTTAACACTCCATGAAGGGGTTAGGTATTTTGCCTGGCGCCCGAGGTGCGTCTTTTTAGGCGAATGCCGATGTGGTCCGAGACATTTCTGGAGCCGCCTTGCGTGTCTAAGCTACGGCCTTCTGCCAGACCCACCTAAAAAGCCTTATACCATACTCACCCGTTTGGTGTTGCACGTTCCAAATAGTGTAATTTGCTGACTACGTAATCACCACAAGTTGTGGTCTACTTTCTTCACGCGTATTGTATTTGTACAATGTATAAAGATCTCCATTTTATTTATAACCATCGTTTTGGTTAAATTATTCCGTAAACTTTGTTTTAGGTTACAACATCTGACGACGAAGGATTCGGTTGAACTGAAACTTTCACCAATACACCTTTATTGTGAACCATGTTTTTTCAACGGAACACAACTCTCGTAAACGATCATGAATATCATATTCTACAAACGAGAATGTTGGCAAAACTCACGTAAAATTCAAACGTTGTTTTGGCTACAAGGATTTTCCTAAGGGTTACGTTGATATCAAACAACTTGTCCGAAATACAACATTCAGAAAAATACAGAAACGTATTTCAACTTCAAAGAACTGGAAGTACGAGAAATAGGAAACTGTATTTTTCAATTTAGACAAATCATTTTCTCCGTTTAAAAGTATACGTTGGAGGTTATGTAGCAGGAAGATTTAAAGTGATTTTGAGAAACAGTTGTGTAAAAAAAAAAAGAAATACACTTTTCTGAAAAGTTAGTTCACATAAAGTACAAAATGGCTTTTAAAACAACTTTACAGGAAATTTTGAACAACAGAAAAAATTACCAACAAAAGCTTGAAAAACGCAAAGAATTGTTTGAACGGAAAATGTTAAAAAGTAATCGGAACAAAGATTTGGGAGTCTTTTCACAGAACGCTATTGTAAATCCAGTTGCCGAATTTAATTATATGCTAGAAGGTAAATTTTTCGTCGTATTTTCGTTGATATGAAGACATTTACAAAACGGACTACTGCAATTAGCCTGACCACAAAAAATTAGTTTTGTACAAAGGAAACTAGGGTCTCAGCACACGAAGTTCGTAAATTATATACTACCAAAAAAAAACTTGTGACCTAACTTTAAAAGAACGAGTTACTTCACTTTCTGAAGTGTTTAGCTCAGTGATGTCGTTATTCCATAAAAGGTGAAAATGCCTGAACTTAATAAAAAGGAAGATGAAGTTTTCAAAACGTTCGTAAGCATTGTGAACGATCAGTGTGAGGGTTTCAAACTGGCAGAAGAAAGCCCCGAGAATTTTAAATGTTTGATAGTTGTGCAAGGTTTGGTTTCAATAAAAAGACCCCGAAATCAAGAGATGGATATCAAATAAACCTGAAAATGAACCCAATCTGACTTTTTAGATTTTTATAAATGTTCAGAGATGCTCAATATTTTGAAGAAAGCAGTCCATCTCACATTAAAAATGCACCAATAAATCGACGAAAAAAAATGCTACTTCAGACCATGTTACGCACGTGGAGAACTATATAATTTATATCTTTTATAATGACTGTCAATACAAACATAAAGAAGGTTTTCGTTGCAAATACAAAGTCATAAAAAAACCCACTATGACAAAAACTTAAAAAAGTTAATAATTACGTTAAAGTTACAAATCTGAATGAATCTACTGGTCGGAATAAAAGAATATTTGTGCTGGTAAAAGTCCTTAACAAAATATTTAATTACAATTGGATGGCGGGCGCGACTTAAGTGTAATGTAAAAAAAATACATGGATAAAATAAAAAATCAGCCCACACGCGTCCGGCATTGGCAAAAAATACCTTCGGCCCCGTCGGCATTCCTCTTAGTAGGGGCACCTCAGATGTCAGGCAATAAGCCCAACCTCCCTGTAAGGGGGTAAAAGCTTGTGAGGACGGCCCCGTGTGGCCGGAGGAAAACTCCAGCGCTGAGGCAACACCCGACCGAACCACGCTGACCAAAACACGGCCGACCAAAGCGTGCCCCAACCAACTGGAGTGGAGGACCAAATATGGGGGCTTTGTCAAGTGTATAAGAAAACGTTGAAATTAAGACTGTTTGGAATGAAAAAATACAAATAACATTGTAGAACGGACTGGGTAGACCAGTTGAAGTTATGGAACAGTCAACTTTGTTGGTTTTTCCATGACATCAAAGGTTTTACAAACGAAGTAGAATGTTTAAAGAAACAATTGAAAATTAAATGTTCAGACGTATTTTCTGGTGGTTTAGGCAGGGACAATAAAAAGAAAGCTGAATTCAAGCTAAAGGAAAATGTACAACCGGTTTTCAAAAAGAAAAGTGATGTATCTTTTACTTCGTTATAGCAACTCAATGACGAACTTGACAGACTCGAAACAGTGGATGTTTTATCTAAAGTTGAATATAGTGATTTCGCTTCACTAAGTGTATATATAAAGAAAACGTCGAGAGAGATACGTGTCTACGCGGATTTCTATAACGGCTTAAACAATATCCTCAAAAATAATCAATGTCTACCACCGGGGTTGGAAGTGTTTTTTGTCCAACTTAGCAAGGATCGGATATTTTCGAAAATCGAACGAAGCGACGCAGATTGAAGTGGACAACGAATGTTCCAAATTACTGAAGATAAACACATATCGAGGAATTTTTTGAATTCAGTCGTTTAACTTTAAAGGTCACCCATACTATTTTTCAGCAAAAGTAATGGAGACGATACTTAGTGGACTGATCAATTACTTATACAATATTTTGCTGAAAAGTAAACACCCAGAAGAGCACAAGGAAAATATTTTCGAGGTTTCCGAAGGATTCAGGACTATGGACGCCATCTGAAATAAAGAAATGCGATTTTTTAAAAATAGAATCATTTATCTGGGCCTAATAGTTGATAGAAATGGTAGGAGATCAGATCCAGCTCGAGCTAGTCCTTTAAAGTACCAGCCTGCTACTGAAATGTCAACTTTGAATAAAGTTTCCTGGTTTTAGGAAATTATAACCACATATTTGTGCCAAACATGGATTGTTTGCGAGCTTCATCAAACAATTAAAAAATATGCTAAATGTTTTTGGACGACGGAATGCCATGAAGCAATTGAAAAAATTAAAGGAATGCCAACATCAGCCTTGTTTTTGGCACACTATGACCCATAAAAAGAAATAATTGTAGCAAGGGAGCCTAGTTCAGACTGAATAGGAGCCTGTATTATGTATAAACTCTAAGACGGCCCGATTAAACCTACTGCATATGCATCCAGGACGCTTTTCCAACCGAAAAGAATTTTCCGGTATAGAAAAGGAGAGCTTTGGGATTGTGTTTGCTCTTAAGAAATTACTTAAATTCCTTCACAGAAGAAGGTTTACCTTACAAACAGATCAGAGCATTGCTAGGAATTTTGGGGTCCAAAAACGGCCGGCCGACGCATACAACTAATATGTTGCAGCGATGGAAAACCATCTTATTGAATTACAATTTCAGGATGGAATTCTTGCTATCAAGTAAATTGTGTTACGCGGACGGATTGTCCAGACTTATCCCCAAAAATAGGTAACCTTTGGAAGGCACGGGCATTGTTTCTCTACAAGCGGAATTTCAAATTATAAATACTATCAAATATTTTGCAGGAACTATCCGTGATGTTGGAAGAAATAAAAATTAATGCGTTGTATGACAAATTTATTGTGGAAATGAACAAAAAGACAGGAGGGCCACAGAATCTGGGGTATATTCAATTTGCAATGACGTTCTCATCTACAGGGAAAGAAAACTGGTACCTCTATCATTACAGAAACGAATTCTTAAAGAATTCCTTAGAGCATCCCGGTATATCCAGAATGAAAAAAATAATGAGAAGTTATGCGTACTGGCATAGAGTGGATAGATATCGAAAGTTTGGTAGAGATGTGCAATGGCTGTGCTTTAAGAGCTAAAGGTATACCAATAAAGTTCATGCTCTGGCAAGAAACTAACCACCTATGGTCACATTTGAATGTTGACTTTGCTGGTCCTCTTAATGGTTCATATTATTTGATCACTGAAGACCGTTTGTCCAAGTGGCCAAAGATATTATGATGCAAGAAACCGACTCTGGGAGTAGTAATTGGGCTTCTAAACGAACTCTTGGTGAGATTCGTGCTTCCAGATTCCCTTTATTTCAGAAATTGCCACGCTAATTACATTTTTAAAAAATCAAGGGATTTTGTAAAATGTTCTTGGAGGAGCACACAACAATTGTCCCTTACCATCCTAGAAGCAACAGCCAACCAGAATGGATCGTACATGCCTTCAAGAGCGCTCTGAAAATTCAACGGTGGGTCCACTGAGGCATCATTGCAAGTTTCTCCGAGTATATCAGCTAAGACCAAATATTAATGTGCCTTCAGCCATGACTCCAGCAGAACTTATATAAACGCGGGAAATGAGAAAGGTCTTTGAGAAGTTGAACATACAGTACAAAAAATGGGAAATAATTTTTTTGAATTGGGTGAAAAGGATTTTTACTGAATGTATCAGAGGGAAAAAGCTTTAGGGAAGTCGGAACAATTGTCAAAAAATCGGTAGAATGATTTATTTTGTCAAAGAACCGAAATGGTGCTTAAAACACTTGAATCAAACAAAAAGTAGGCATATATATATATATATATATATATATATATATATATATATATATATATATATATATATTTAGAGAACCATGCTCGAGTGGATGTTGAACCTATGGAAGTTCATTTCCACATATTTGATGTTCCCATTCCTCGAAAAACTACTAGTAAGGTGGGGGGGGGGGAATTTGCTGACTGTCTCTGACGGCGGCGATTACTCGGTCGAGGCTGCATAACTTGGGTGCTGGGGAGGCCGATCCTCCTCGAGCTTCAGGGAGCCGTCCCCACCGGCTCTAACCCTCCTCGGAGGGGTTAGGTTTATCGCTTGGCGCCTGAAGCACCGCTTTTTAGGGGATGCCGTCATTTTGGGGACTTTTTAGGGGATAAAGACATTTTTGGAACTGTCGGGCGAGTCTGGGCTGTGGCTCTGTGTACGGACCCACATTAAAAAAGGCCTTGTACCATACTCGTCCGTTTAGTAGGGCGCGTTAAAACTTGCGTAATTTTCTGACTTAGTCACCAGTAGTAATTGTTTATTTACTTTACGCGGTTGGTAAGTATTGTATTTATTTGATGTTATTAAGATCTACTATTCATTTACAACCTCCGTTCTGATTTTTAAATACGTGATTTTAGAAAATTGATATTAGATATCCCACTTTTTCTCTATCCCTCCCATTCTCTCCCATTTTCTTACACACACAGACGCGTTGAGCACGCTCTTTGAAAAATCAAAATGCTTTCTGGAAAATGAATCCACAACTTCTCAGTCTGACTATTCGTCGAAGGAACTCCCTCCTTCGTAGATTTCTGCTAGAGAATTGATTCCTTCCACATATATAAGATGAAATAAAAAAAGGTCTAACATTCGATTTTTATGAAGAAACTGTTACTTTTATAATGATACGCTACAACAATAAAAAAGGCCATGGTTCGCTCAACTGATGATGACGTTATTTATTTGAAAATGTCGTTTGGAGTCTTTCATGGGGATAATTTGCACAATTTATAATCCCAATCTGCCTAGATTATGTACAATGAATGTCAATTGATCAAAAGAAAATGGTTTCTCAATAAAAAAAAAAATAGAAAAAAAGTAAGGAGCAGATGACATCAAGCAGAAACTATTACTGATGCAGACCAAGCCGATGATATAGCGCTTCTTCGAAAGATACATGCGAAAGCCAAACCTCGATTGCATAGACTGGAGCTAAAAGAAAGAAGCAGAGGTTCTCTACGTAAAAGCAGATAAAATAGATATCATTGTTGTTTCTTTTTTAAAGATAGTGAGAACGGCTCATTAAATAGCAAACTTGCGAAATTATTAAACCTGTTCGTATACTGTGGTAGCAAATATACCATCTACTGTAAAGGATGTCAACTTGTACATTAGTAAAGTATGGATTAGTATGGAGATGTTGACAACCATAAGGTAATCTTATCTCCCTGATAAAATAAAAAGGATGTTTCCTTACCGTAGCTATGTCAGTACGGCTATAATGTTACACCACTTGAAAATGCTTGGAGATAAAGCTAGATAAACACTACTGCTGTTCTGAAAAAATCCTCATGTCAGTACGCAAAAAGAAGTTGATTACAACATATCTCACAGACCATCCAAGTGAGACGAACACGAAATCTTTAGCGACGTTATTCTATGGTCTTTTACATAGAGACACACACTGATATTGACCGGTTTTTAATATCATAATTAGACATATTTGATTTGACACAATATTTGGTTAAGATTCGTTGAACATATGAAATAGGCATCCATAGACTATTCATGTCAGTGGAAATAGTGTACTTTGGAAATAAAGCAAAACAGATTAAAAGTTAAAGACAAAATTTCAGCAAAGTTTGTAAAGAAGTAATTTTCCGCTATGTACCTTTTCGCATCTCTAAAATATATGATATATTAATAAAATTTAATTAATTCATCAGTCTCTTTAAAATCATCAGCATATGAGTTACACATAATATTGGCTACACCCATTTTGTCGTGAGTATCTTGTAAAAAATTTTACTCCAATTTCGAAATCGAATTTCGTTGCAGTTGGAAAACGAAAACTTACCTCATTCCTACATGAATAAACAGAACCTGATCAATCTTTGATGAAAGTTTTCCATTTTGCTGGTAAGCCGGACAAAGCATGGACTGAAACCTCTCATCTACAATTTCCTGTTCGAAGTTAGTTACCGGAAGCGAAAACAGTGAATGAACTTCATAGAGTCGTTCTGTTTGGCTTCTTGTTTAATAAGCATCAGCTAACATCAATTAAATTCATGATGGCTGGTGTCTCATCTAACACAAAGAAAAACATAATTACTTTTCTAAGGCATCCACATATCGAATTCGTGTGCTGGAAAATGTTTATCATTAGTTACAGTACATTATCAACTGTTCAAATCTCACCTGTTCACCTCTACCTGCATTGTTACGTAATGTAGATGTGATCTCGTCATAAACGACAATAATTCTAAACTTTTCTATTAAGACGAAGAACTTTCGAGGGTTTTTTTAGAGTCCTGCCACCTGAATGTACCTTAAATGATTTTTTTGAAAAATAAATAATTGTGTTAATTCGTTTAATGATTAAAACTTGTTCGAATAATATTTATATGGGTTACTGATTTTGACGGCAGGTCAACTTTTCAGGGGTTATTTTATTTCTCAAGGGGGAAAAATTGCGTAGATCGTACAGTTTATACTTACATTTCTTTTAATCTCTAAAGAGTTTTTTTCACATGGTTATGATATCAATTATTCTTATCTAATAATTTGCAAACAGATCTATTTGATTCATAGACGGGACAAGTATCAGGAGATATTGTGGATATGGGAATATAACAATAGAGCGATTTTCCTCAATCCCGAAAAATCCAGGATTTGAGTCACATCACCGAAGGCAGTTTAGATTGAGAAAATATTTCTATCTCTACATGGGATATATCTTATGTGTTCTAAACACGGTTTCACGCCGTACAGCATTCGTAGTTATTCGCTCGCTAACCACAGCTTATGTTTCGGGTTTACAACTTCAAATTAAGCTCGGGTCGTGGTTACGTCAAATGTACCTTTTCTTTTTATTTCAATTTTAGTAAAAAGTAAATAAAAATAAGCTATCAATTGTAGTCAATCTGAAGTCAATTTCCGAGAAAGTTTAATATCTCTGGGGATCAGCATACTATTCAGACGATGTACTTCTTCAGCTAAATCTTAGCTATACTTAATGAATAACTTTTGCTGTAATCTTCAAAATATAGTAATTTTAAATCTAATCTCTACTTATTTAATAACTTTATATAAAAAGTATGTATTGTTTACCTTAATTTCATTGCTATTTTAAACAGTAAGGTAATTCAAGATGTATCAAGATGTATCAAATCTAAAGCTTTAAGAATCAAATTGTAAATGAGATTATATGCACAGAAGAAGAAATAAACAAAGTCACTTGGTATCTTCAGTTGTCTTGAGTTTTCGGAAAAAAACATATGAAAACAGTCTCATTAATTTTTAATTAAATGACAAAAGCAACATAATGCAAGGACAGCGCCGTCTAATCTAAGCTTCATGGAACAATTTCAAACTGAAAAAAAAAATCACAAATTTTGGAACATGGACGGCATGAAAATAAATGCAATAATGCAGATTCATGCCATTTCGCAACACACAATTGTTACAATCGGTGGGTCTTATCATTACTTGATGGAGAACTGGCAACAAATTTTAGAGAGATTCCATCCAGACTGTTTATAAAAAGTAATAAAAATAAAATGGATCATCCAGCATTTGCAACCTTTTTTTAGAAATATCAAACAACATGGAAAGTTAATACTCTTCTCAAATTTTGTCTCGAATGGTCCGGTATAAGATTTGGAATGCTTGAAGCAGATATAATTAAGCAAATGGATATCTAAAAAAGTAAAAAAAAATATTTCAGAAAAACTTGAAAAGCTATTGAAGTTAGATTCTTTATCAGAGAGTTCATCGAAGGAATAAATATGTTGATAAACTTCCTTGTAACATACCCTGAACCCTGCTCAAAGTGCACAAAAGAATATCTCAGAAATGCGGACAATGGAACAAGGAAAGTGATTGCATTACATAAGGACTTATATATTATGTCCATATAAGTCACGGAAAATTGAGGAAGAACGCTCCAAAACATTGAGCCATGGATGGCTACAAATATCCAAGGAACTCGAGTAATATAAAAAAAGAGCAAAGAATGAAGCAACCAAGAATAAACAATTCAAAAACAAAAACAAGGTAGAAAAAATGGGGAGAAATAACTATACGGGTATTTCTATAGAAAGCCTAAGGAAATTGCACATAAAAGGACCTAAATAAAGCTTCGAGGGGCAAACCTAAAGAGAAAAACAAATAACAGATAAATAGCAGAACAAAATAATGCTATAAAAACTAATGACCTCTAAGAAGCATCCCGTTCCACAAGATAAGGGAGGGAAAATAAGATAAAGCTAAAAGCTGGAAACATACGTAGACCTTGTCAAAGAGCTGAAATTAAGGAAGGTAACAGTGATACCAATCGTAGTTGAAGCACTTAGAATAAACAGATCAATAGCAAGTATAGTCTATACGGAGAGCGTCATGAAAAGATTATGAGTGAATGCAGAAACTTGCACAAACCAAATACAAAGTAGTCTTGACTGAATGGTAAAGACGATTCACTTGAAATTAGGCAAGAGATTCAAATTTGACCAAACTGACAAAAAGCAAATCCACAAGCCATAACCTCTCATAGAAAATGAAAGGCATAAAAATCTCTAAGACTTTGAAATACGAACAGATAAACTACTTCATGCCAAAAGACCAGACCTAGTTTGCCCAGTCGGCTGTTGCTGTAGAATACACCGACTGCTTCTCTGCAGAAGGGTAAGACCCCTCAAAGAATGTCCCGGATATGACACTAAGCAATCTGATGGTGAGGTTCCAGTAATACAGGAGATTTTGGGAATGCAGAGAACTCCTTCATTGCCATCGCTCCCAGGTCCAATATATGGGTTGAATAGAACTAAATCTTGTTTTCATGACTTTACTGTTTTTTGCTTTCAAACTGCATATTTATGCTAAAGGGAATTGTTTAAAATAGAACTGTTTTGACATTTAAACTGCGTACTTTTGCTAAACTGAATTGCTCGAAATAGAACTGTTGTGTCATCTAAATGTGTACTTATGCTAAACTGAATTATCTGCAATAAAACTGTTTTGACCTTAACTCTGTGTATTGCCCAGTCGGCTGGGGCTGTAGAATACACCGACTGCACCTCAGCTGAGCGGTAAGATCCCCTCAATGAGTGTCCTGTATATGACACTAAACAATCTGATGGTGAGATTCCACTGATGCTTGGGCTTTGGGGAATGCGGAGTAGGCCCTCATAGCCATTGCTACCAGGTCCACTTTGACCCGGAATGATAGCACCTGTTAGGGTCCTATCTATGGGTTAAATAGATCTAACTGCATACTTATGCTAAAGTGAATTGTTTGAATTAGAATTGTTTGACTATAATGAAGAGCTTTAAATAGAAATGTTTTTGTCAATTAATCTGTACTTACATTTAAACTGCGTGCTTATGCTAAACTGAATTGTTTGAAATGGAACTGATTTTGACCTTGAAACTCTACTTATACTAAACTGAATTGTTTAATATAGTACACATTTAAGTGTGAGTAAACAAAATACTAAACTGAATCAGCTGAATTAGATCTGTTTTAATAAACTAAACTGCTTGAAACAGAAATGTTTTTGACAATTAAACTGCGTACTGATGCTAAACTGAATTGTTTGAAATAGAACTGTTTATATAAAAAATGGATTTGGCGTTAAATAACCCACAAAGGTTGATATCCCATAAAACCGAACCAACCAACCAACCAACCAAACAACCAGACCTAGTTTTAATAAGAAAGAATAATATTTGTTAAGCAGAAGATTTTACCGTTCCAAAAGATCACAGACGGAACGACATATGGGATTTATTAAATGTCAAAGTCAGTTGTAGAAGAACAGAAGTAGTACTATTTAAAACAAAACATGGATGAAAGGGTTTCAAACCTTTTCCAAAGGTATTAGTGAATGCCGTAGCATGACTGGGATTCGAATTCACTTTCTACGAGGTATTAAAGCTCATTGCCATTACGCTTCAGGGACCCCAAAGCTGAAAGTTGTAGAATATGAAGATGACACTCATAACACTTGTAAGTGGAATATTTGGAACAGCCCACATTATCCTAAATTGAACCTGGGAAGACGAGACCAGAAGAGAGAATAGGAATGACCTAGACACAGTGCTGCTAAAATCAGCAAGGGTACATAAAAGATTTACTTTGGTTTGGCTAAATTTTATGGCATATCGACCATTGTTGGTCATTTAATGTAAAATTCTTTTTTATACATATATTGAATATATGATTTTTAAACAAAGACTTTATTTTACACACACTTAGACTATGGTTTAAATACACTTTTGAAACACAGTTAAATGATCATGTAGTTCTATTTCAGACCATTCAGTTTAGCATGTCAACAAAGTTAAATGGTACCGAGTACTGTTAAGTATCACTAACAACTCAATTAATTATCAGTAATCTGTTTACACACCGTTAAATGATCAAACAGTTCTATTTCAAATTATTCAGTTTGTCTGAAGTACAGTTATTTATTTACACATAGTTAAATGTAAAACACTTTATTTCAAACAATTTAAATTAGCGTAAGTAGACGGTTTATTCTAGTTGATCCATAGATATGACGCTATCATGTGCTACCCTCAGGGCAATAGTGGACCAGGGAGCGATAGCAATAAAGGGGTACACTTCATTGCCCAAAGTTCTAGAATTACTGAAGCCTCACCATCAGATTGTTTTGGTTCATATCCAGGACCCTCATTGGGGAAATTAACCCTCTACAGAGATGCAGTCTGTGTATTCTGCAGCCCCAGTTGACGGGGCAAGGTTCTTAGAAGTGTCCTATAGACAGATGTGACTTGCTGTCACCCAGACAACAGTAAAAACCTTTGAATTATCGTGATCGTCATGATATCATCTTCAGGTGAATTAAATATATTTTCTAATATTTAATAAGAATGTTAACGATACATCTCTTCTGGGAAAAGATTATCTTTACTCAAAACTTTGAAATTATTTTGAGTTTATTGGAAAACTTAAGTTTAATACAAAATGGAAATCACTGCAACTTGAAATGGGAAAATGATTTACATTCAAGAGAAAATAATTACTTGCTAAACATTGATTCATGGGAGAATGACAATTCAAATGTGAGAGAAATTAAGTATGTTTTGCAAAGTCATAGCACAGTTTAAGTCTTATTGGATTTGCCACTTGTGTAATCATGCTCTTAATTAAATAAAGCTCAGTAAATATCTATCAACCATCAAATAACACCTAGTCCTGAAGTAAGAGTTGATATTCACCCTACCTTCAGCCAAAGGCAGTGTGTGAACCACACTCAATTTTAAAGTGGATTGCAACTGGTTTGAATTTTGAGTTTTTCTTCTCCTATACCGATTGCCATGCAGAATAAAAAATACCATATTGTCTTACTATTTATGCATAGCTGACGGGAAAAGAAATGGATTCATATCTATCTCAAATGTATTACTGATTTCGAAACAACCTTGTTTAGGAATTGAACTGGAATCCCAATGTCAGTTCTTTTTATGACGATGACTTTACATAACGACCACCTCCTTATTGTTAAAGTTAAAATGATACCGATTTGATCAGCTCCTAAATTATATATGTCCATTATATGTTGTAAATATCAATAATTTTAAGAGATGTTCTTTCGTTTGAGCGTGGAGGAAAGCTAAACTATTTTGCTATTCAGTCTGTTAGGGATTGGTCCTTACGAAGGAAAATATCAAATATTACCTCTGAAGGTTAGAAAGGGAGTTGCCTCCCGTGGACAGTGCATTGTGGGATTGTAATGACACAAAGAACAGAATAACGTGAGGGACAATAAGATACATTTGAATTCACCATGACACATGGACGCATATTTAACTGTTCCTCACAAACCTTAAAACGGCCTTCTTTTCCTGGTCAACAGACTTATGTCTCTGCCAATAATTTTATTAACCTAATTGTTTTCTTGTAGATCGTGAGTCTTTCTGTTTTCCTTTTTGGTCACATATTTATCTTTGTTCATAAAAACGTTACTAATTTGGCGATAAGAATTTTCTTTCGGATTCTGACACCCGCACGTGTCTACAAAAAGAAAAATGGATTTGGTGATACCACAGCTATTACTCCAATTAAGATAAATGGAATTATTTACAGAAATGCTCTCTACTCCACAGCACACATCTTAGGAAACAAAATTAGGCACATTGGGAGATGCAGAATCGGTCAGACAATCTATGACAGAATTCACTAAGACACAGTGATGAAATCGACATTTCTAAAGTGGTTCTACCCTTTTGAAGATCTCTTTACCCAGGATTGGAAGGAACAAACGGACAACAGGAATGTTATACTTTTATTGAGAGAGTTGGGTTCAGCAGAACACGAACGGTATTCGAATGAAATTTTCCAAAACATACCCGGGACTATATTTTCGCTGAAACTGTCAAATTTTAAAACAAAATTTCGGTTAATGCTCTTCACTTTTTCATATTGGTTTTAACTGTTTAAACATCGGAATATGTGGTACAGTCGATCTCACGACGTATGCTGGCACTGTCAACAAAGATTGTGAGCGGTTTAAATTTCGTCTATCAAGGATTCACAATTTAAGTGTATTTTATTTCTATGTAGGTTGAATTCCGCAGGTGATGCCTTGGTTCAAACGTGAATTATGTTAAAAAAAAGAACATAACCCAGACATCACTCTACAACAACTTGCAAGAGAGAGTCAAACGTTGGTGAATCTTGATTCATGCATGGTACAGGAGCCTGAACCTGCTAAGACTTCGTTCAAAAACTACTGGGCCCAACTTCATTAGGCGCAACAACAAAAAAAGAATCCATCTGCTTGCTTGAATTGTGGTTGCAGGCATGTCACTTGAAAGCGTCTATGAAAGACTCGCCGCTGTCACGAGTACAAAAAGCAAGGATATAAAGAGGGATTCTTCACCCCACCAGCACACATGCAAGACCACATCACATGCACAGATAGAAAAGAAAAACACATTAAGCCTGGTGGCAACCTTCTCCCCAACACCATGTCAAACCGAAAATATATTTCAGTAAAATTGAACGGCCACTTTGTTCGGTTACGAATAGACACTGCCTCGGATATAACCCTCATCTCACAGAAATTACGGAAAACAATAGACCAACATTCTCAAAAATCTACAAGACATGTAGTGTGGAGTGCATCCGGGGACAGTTCGTTACGTGATGTGGTAGGTCCACCAGAAATGGATATGTTCCCACCATGGAAACCAGGCAGAGGTGAGGGGGCACTCAGGTTTGACAGTTAGTTGACTGGGAGTTAAACACCAGCTAAAGACGGTGTAAAAAAGCAGTTGGAGTTCGGATGCTGAGCGGTGAAGTCACGAGGAAACACATATTTGAACAAGAAGAGGAAACGTGGAAGAAAATTCAAGGTCACCGTCTGCTTTCTCTTCAAATCTCTCTCTCTCTGTCTCTCTCTCTTTCACTCTCTCTTTCTTTATTTCACTCTGACTTGTTTCTCTTCATCAAACCTACGCCGGTGACACAGTTTTCATACTCTCTTTCTTACTCACAATGACTAATAATACACGTTTGTGTTAGTGAACTAAGACAAAGTTTTGTGTCTTCGTCAACTTTTCGGTGAGGTTACAGCTGGGTTCGACTGTCACCTAAGGCGTAACAACGCACTCGTTCTCCACGTGGTGGTAAATGTATCAAGATCACTGGAATCATTGAGGACAAAACAGAATACGGAAAGATCTACATTGCAGTTTTGAAACACCTTTTTGAGTATTGATTTTATCGAGTCACTTGGTCTTCTTAACATCCAACTCAATTCTGTTACTAATGCAGTTTCTACATCCTTAGCTCAGTTTGACGTATATTAAACCGCTGGACAAACAACAAAAAACTCGTAAATATATAAAAATATAATTTACATTTTTATTCATGGACAGCGACTATTGTATGTCGTAGGAATACAGTCAGAGTGAGTTCGCACATATATTTCTTCTGTGGCGGGGACCCTTTGTGTGAGGTAGTGCGACGACAGGAGAACACATACGAGGAGCTGACAGGTCTGCTTGAGCGATCAGTGGGTCTCTGCTTTCAGTCCAAAATTACAGTCCTTATATTCTCTCTCAAGTCCCAAAAAGAAATATGAACATCCTCTTTGCCTCACGTATTTTCTGTTTATGTCTTGTAATCGGAACTTTCATACATCCGTTTTTTCCGGTAATTTGTTGATCTTATCTGCGAACGGAAATATCAGTCACTCTCTCCATAGGCAATAAATTATATTCTTCGCCATCCTCCTTTCCTTTGACCCGCTTTGTTGATGTCATCTTGTGACTGCGTTGAACCTGCTAATTTCATCCACGGCACCCTGTCGTTTGCTAAGTTAGTAAATTACAAGTGTGCCATTATGGAGCAGACTGATGACATCAAGCTTTTTTCCGCATTCTTTACAAACATCCTCAGATGCAACACTCAAGATGAAGCTACACTAGCATTAAAACCATGTGCTACGCTTTTTTGGCATCTTAAGCGACCAGAGCAGCCATGGTCCCGGATACATGACTTTACTGATCCTTTAATCGCCGTCGCCTTTTGGTAGTGGTTGACACCAATTCCAAATGGTCCAAAATTTTGCCAATGCAGAATGCAGATACCCGCTCAACGATAGTTGTTCTTAAGCGTCTAATTAGCATACATGGCCTGCCGGAAACACGAGTCTCACACAATGGATGACAATCTACATCTGAGATATTCTAGCTCTTCTGTAGTTCATCCTGTATTACATATGTTCGATCACCGCTCTACCACCGACAATCCAATGGCCAAGCATAACATTTTGTGGATACCATTAAACGTGCTCTACTCAAAGCAAAGTGGGAGGTGATAACCACAGATGATATACTGAAGGCATTTTTCCTTTCGTAATGAACTACACCAAATGCTTCAGAGAAGAAGAGAATGTCTTCGACAGAAGTACTTATGGGACGATAGCTCCGGACCACATTGGATGCCCTACGCCCACAAAAAACAAAGAGAAGGAGCATGCCCAAACAAAAAAACACACAGAAAAAAAAGGGTGACAACATGCCATTTAACATATTAATAGAAAAATTTGAATTACCAACTCCGTCACTTCCTGCGCAGACAAATGCAGGTGGGACAGAAGTGAGACCTCACAGGAGCTTACCAAGGCGGAATTCTACAAGAGTGAAGCATTTCCAAATTAATCTAAAGCGTGCTCGCTATAGTTAAACACTAATAGGGGGAGGTGTTAGGAATCAGTCCTAAGGAAAGAAAATATCAAAGTTAATCCACCTGACGGATAGAAAGAGAATTACCTCCCGTGGACAACACATTGTGGGATTGTAAGGACCCGAAGAACAAATACTCATGAGGGACAATACGATGCACTTGAATTCATCAAGAAAAATAGACGCATAATTGACCGTTGCACTCGAGACTTAAAACAACCTTCTTTCCTTGGTCAATAGATGTATGTCACTGCCTGTGTTTTAATAAACCTTATTGTTTTCTCGTACAACACCTGTAATTCTCTTTTCATTTTGGTTTACATATTTATCTTCTTAGTAAAAAGCTAGCAGAGACTGAGACACTAAACCTCTCGTCTTATGCTAAACGGAAACAAATATAACAACGACTAAAGAAATGTATACTAATTTCTTTTTTCAGTTCTATGTTAAAATCTATGCTTTCAATGTCTTCCTGCGGCCTTGCCGGCATAGAATACCCCGACTATATTTTCTATAGAGTGTTGAAACGATCTTTTTCAATATGGCCCTAAACTAGTGAGGTTCCACTTCTAGTGATCTCATGAGTTTGGAATTCCACTTCATTGCATTTAATCTCATTTAAACTCTAACCCAGACTAGTATTCCCTGTGATAGTCCTATTTATGGATCAAATTTATCTAAAACAATCTCTCTTAGATAGGAATAGTTGATGCTCATAAATCTTGATTTTTGTTTTAAGAATAGCTACAATTATGTAAATATAGATTTATTTTCCTCTAAGTATGAAAAGAAAAAAAAAAGACGGATTGACATGCCGTAATCTCGTAATTGCAGAAAGTTACCAGTTTCATAAAACCAGACAAGAGAAGGATGGCTGTTTCTAATTTTTTATTATTCGCCTTAAACATTTATCTTCTACATGCGAATTAGGGACATTTTTAAAAAGATCATTACGTGACAAATTTTTGTGTCAAATGATTAGAAGATACAAGAAATATTGTTATCTGAGAACATGTCACAGGAAGAAGTTTTTAAAATAGCTTGGCCTCTGGATTTGGCAGTTATAGATGTGGCTCACATAAAAAACAAAGATACGGAGGACTTACATAAAATGGGTACAACAAAACAGAGCTCACCTGAGATATAAAGGGAAAAAGGGTGTGTTTTGGATGCAATGAAATATGGCACAAGATATGTATTCCTTGTCCAGGATGAGGAAAAACTTATTTTGAATGTCAAAAGAAAAATCCTTTTTGGAGAGAGTCCAAAATCAAAATACAGGAAAACCTCTCACACTACATGTAAGAGCAATACACATACGATATACACTTATATATAACAAGTTCCATTACATTTAAACTGTACGTGTGTAAGCTCGAGCTTTATAGAATCAGTTGTGAAATGGAAATCGACACCGGATGTTTATCGTCTTTGATAATAGAGAAACAATTTAACAAACTACCAAACGCAGGGCTTTCTAAAATGTGGGTAATACAGATTTACCACCCCATTCGAGGTAGTGACCAATCTGATTGTTAAATACATAGGAACATGTACAATTTAAGAGTGTTGGTAATATCTGGATGGGGACCAAGTCTTTTTGGAAGTGATTGGCAGAAAAGTTTGCCACTTAATCAACATGTTACCTGCAACCAAATTAAGTGGACCAATTTGATTCAGGAATTTTCATAACTTTTTAAATCAGGCTCGGCTATATTGAAAAACGTAACGGCGAAACTGGACATTAAGCAAAATAGTACCCTCATTCTTTATGAATTCTACATCAGTATAATCAACGATTCGAAAAAAGGGGAAAACAGAACTTGGTCGAATGGTTGCTACCTCCGTCATCAAATCATTTTTTTTTTCTCAGAATGGGCTTCCCCTATCTTTCCAATTTTAAAGAGAAATGGTCAAGATCAGTTTTGTGGGGATTTTATGCAAACTGTCGATCCTGTTTTGCAAATAGACAAGTATCCGATTCCGAATATAGAGGATATGTATTCAAAAGTCTCGGAGTGGGGGTGCTTTATTGTATGAGACTGGATTTAAGTGACATTTATTTACAAGTTTCTCTAGGTGAAGAGTCACGGAGACTGACGTAAATAAATACTCACAAATTTCTTTTTTATGTATACTCGGTTGTGTTTTGGTATGGTTTCTTAACCAGCGAATTAAAGATCTACTAATGCAAGGAATACAAAAGACAGTTACTCATCTTGATGACATCATAATCTCGGAACAAACTATGGAAAAGCATAATAGTAACGCGTGTGCAGCATTAAAGAGATTAAGAGATTATGATCTTAAAGATAAATGTGAATTCAAAAAGTCGTCAATTTCATACCGGGTTCATAGAATTGATTCAGAATGGATCCACCTAACTCAAGAGAAGGTCAATTCGATTCGCAAAGCACCCACTCTAAAGAATGTGTTAAAACTGCGTATTTTTTTGCTTTTATGAATTACTATCGCCGTTATTTAAACGATATCAGCATTTTCTGGCCCCATTGTACTCATTAATACGAAAAGAATTTCCCTGGAAATGGGGTCCAGGTGAGACCTTTGTCTTTGAGCAATCAAAGAGGTTTCTAATGTCAAGTATTGTTTTAGTCAATAGCAATGATGAACTTAAGATTATGATGACTTTGGATTCATCCCCAGTTGGTGAGGGTTACGTCTTAATGCATATAAGGATAAACAGAAACAAAAAACAATTTATTTAGCCTCCAAGGCATTATCAAAGGCAGAACGGAATTACGCACAGATAGAACAGGAAGGACTAGCAGTCATTTTTGGAGTTTCCAAATACCACTAATATATATATATATATATATGATGGGGAGTTTACAATCATTACTGATCATAAGCAACTGCTTGGGCTTTTTAAAGAGGACCATGTAATATACCCAACAGGACGTGCTAGAATGCAACGTTGTGTATTAGTTCTAGCAAGTTACAATTATCACCTACTGTACAAACTAGCTCAAAAATTACCAACCCAGATAGACTGAATTAACAACGAGTCAGTCACCAGCAATGCTATTAATCTCGCCTGGACCTAGATTATCGAGATTTATCTTCCTAAGTCACCTCAAAAATAGATGATACTAAAAGATCGACGGATAAAAATCGTCTTGGACGTATGGTCCATATTGGAGATATTGTTAGAGGTCAAAATAGCTCTCCGGGAGCAAATAGGTCCACTAACATTTTGAGTGTAGTTAGAGGATGTTTGCACATGGAAAAGAAATGTGGATCATATTCGCATGAATATTCCAACAGAACATGTCGTGAAAAGCTCAGCAGAATGTAGCCAACTTCTCAAGAGTCGAGGACAAATGATGAAAGGGCAAACACCCATCGCACTGCTTCCTGCACCCTCCAGAGATAGCAGCTCTCAATAACTGGATTAAGTTTGGGAGAGACTCATCCCAGAACAAACATCAGAACACGTTTGCAGAAACCCAAGCAGAATGAAAGAAGGAACAATGCTGAGAGTACAGCCAAAAGGTACCACACAAATATTGAACTAGACTCAAAAGTGAAACAACTCAGTGCCACACTCTTAGCGCAGGAAATTACTGCTAAGGAATCTCCAGAGGATACAGATAATAATGAGGTGACTATATCGGAGAGTCGAGCAAAACTTCTACCAAGTGATAGTAATTCTTGTTGAAGCTACATAGAAAAAACTATCTTAATGTCATTAAAAATATTGAGTCGACTATGTATGGAGTTTCAAGTTAAGTAGGTAGGGATGTCGTATACTGTTACAGAAACGGGAGTATAGTTTCGGCGATGTTTGATTGTAGTAAAAAGGCGTAACGGGTCATTGTTACGTCGTTGTTGTTATTCACGAGTATTTGCTAAATCAACCGGGACAATACGAAACAGGAATCATCCCTCTAATTTCGAGAAAAAAATCTTCAATTTTAATAAATTATTAATTACATTTACACATCGTACACAAGTCCCAATTGGAAAGGTTTATTGTTATACTCATAACATTCAGCCCGATATGAACGTCAGCCGTTTGTAGGTGATGCAAGTCGAACTCGGGAACCGACACAGAACCTCGAACCGAACAGAAGTAGACTATTCTAACTTTGTTGACCATGACTTGGTATAAGTGTAAATTTATAGTAAGTAAATCTTATACGTAGCTATTATGAGGATTGAACCTTCCACCTCCTAATGTTTTCACTCAGAAGTAAACACCTTATTCACTGCGCCATGTGCCCTTGCTGCGGAAAATGATGTTAAGCAATATTTAATTACGAAACGCATCAACATCCCATGACATAATGTATTTTTCGCGGAACAAGACACTCCCAACGAACGTAACTAAATAAGGTCTATTTTTCGACAAATAGTCCACACAAGACGTGCATTGGTATAATATTTTGTACAGTTGTTTTCTTTAAATACGGATTATAGTTAGATATATACACATTCTTATATATATATATATATATATATATATATATAGGCACGTTTCCGCGTGTGTGAATGTATGTGTGTGTGTGTGTGTGTATATGTATACATATGACAAAGCAAAATAGTAGTTAACGTTAAAAATCAATTATTTAAAGACGAAAAACAATAAAAAATATCAGGTATCACAAAAATGTAGTATGCACTATTAGTTTCATAACCCATGTCAATAATGAAATTTTAAATAATCATTTTTAGTCGTTAATTATAATGTGTCTCTATTTAGAATATCGAGCAAAAACAAAAAAAATGTTGTTTTAAATCCTGCTCTCGGCACCAAATTCTTGGTTTTTACGGTACCGTTCTCAAGACGTTTGTAATGCTACATCATTAAATAGACGCTAGCACCACCACGGTTCTAACGCGTTTGATAATGTAACACTACCTCTTAATTATTAGTGAGGCACTTGTTAAAACCTCATCGAGTAAAAAAGTGACGAAACCACAAAATGCCATCTTAGTTCGCTAATAAAAAAGTTGATTTGCCTATAAACCTCTTAATAGTCGTTAAACAGAGAGAAACAGAGGATGAAAAACACATCAACTGCTTTATGATAAACAGATTGAAAAAAAAACGTCGTAAGAGATCTTGATATTTTTCTCGTTTTTTCTTGTATTTCTCGGTCGTGTTTGCTCAGGGTTTCTGTCCTCACCTCTTAGCAGCGAGAGTTGGTCCCTTCATATATTCAATAGGATGCTGATAGTTCCTTTTATGAATTAAGCAGAGTGGCAACCGATAACGTATATGTAAAAAGATATTGATTAAAAATGTATTCGTTTACGTTGAAAATGACGCTGGCTCTAGTAAGATTTCCGACTGACATACAGTCAGCCGGGTTTTGATCTTGGTTTGAAGACTTTCGTGGTTCTAGCCACACTAAAATTATTGTGATGCATGAAAGCCGTATGTCTGTGGGTGACAATATATATATATATATATATATATATATATATATATATATATAGTGATTATAATCGAACACAACAATTTTACTCGGTCAGTGTTAAAAATTGGTTAGATCTATTATTTATAAAAATTGCATATTTCTCTATTAAAATCTACTGACATGACTGTGACAAAATGTTTTCTAATGATAACTGATGTAGTGGTATGACTGGAAAAGAAAAGGTGTTATAACTTTACACCTTTACAAATAAGAGCTACTTAGGTGCTTATTTATTATCCACACGAAAAAACAAAAACGGAAAACGAAACTCGAAATCTAATCCTGTTTATGTACGACGAAATGCAATGACCAGTTTTGGAAATATTTACGAACGATGGCTGCAAGGTTCAAAATGCAGATAAAGGATTTACTCGGGAATAACAGATGATTGTACGATTAGTGTCTGAAAATGAACATCTCAAATTGTTCGATATCCTCAGTAAAAAAAATGTGAAAATAAAAATTTTCTGCAGCGGTAGTCTTGTACTTGAATAAAAGAGTAAAAAAATGAAATGGAATGAGTTATAAAGAGAAGACGATTCGTGGTTTGTGTCCACTTCCTTAGGGGAACAAAAACAATTACAATCATCAAAAGCAATTTACAAGTTCAATTATGAAGAGTGTTTTTTTTTTCTTTACGAGATCTACACTTTTTAACTCTAAGTGCAGTGTTACAGAGAAAAGAGCAAACGTTTATATATGTCTAAATTTGTATCTACTGCACGAGTTCAAATAAATGCGATGTCCGCTCAGTTTACATTTCAAAGAATATTTGCCGTTGAAAATCTTGCTCTAACACAAAAAGTCTTGAAGAGTTTGTAGAGGATCAGACAATAGTAAGCACAAGAGAATTTCAATTGGTTAAAAAAACAGCTGATATATATATATATATATATATATATATATATATGCATTCAATGATAGATAAAACCTCAAAGTCAGCAATATCTGAAACGGTCAGAATGCTACCAAAATTATAACGGTGTTCTATTCATAAGCACAATCGGTATAAATTAGACTGTTCTAAAATATATATGAAAAATAATTTTAGAATACATGTATAAACTAAAAAAGAACACATCTGAGCTGCACAAAATTGGCTATGATGCGGGCATATACAATCACGGCTGTAATATATATATATATATATATATATATATATATATATATATATATATACTTTTAAATTAATAGCTCCGGAATTTAGTTTCATTGCTGATCATTTTTCTTTTTGCTTCTACACCTGATTCTCATGTTTAAATTCGTCTTTACGAAGTTAATGGGTTATTTGAGCGTTCCATTTTATATTATAGTGTTGACTGTTTTGATAGGGTTGTCGTTCTTTTTACTTCCCGGATCTGTGTTTGTAAATGTCCACTTGGAGTTGCTTGTCTGTTGTAACCTTAGACCATAGCAGATGGGTGTGCTACTGCGTGTGTGTTTTTATGTGTGTATTCTGTGTTTCTCTGTGTATGTATATTGTTCGTGTCCATGTATGTGTATATACTTTCATTTAAAAAAAGAAATGTCCTTCCCCTTAAATAATCTATGGTAGTAGATATGCCATAAAATCTAACCAACAACGAAACCTTCCTCCCAGAGTTTTTCTGTGTGTGCATGCACGAGTGTGTGTGTGAGTGTGTGTGGTGAAGTACTGTTTAAAGTAGGTTTAAATTTATCAATGAAGTTTTTCCTTTTATTTTGAGTTATGTGTAGTCCTCAGTTTAGTATTTTGGCATTATTTTAAACAGACTATTTCTACATTCGTAAAGGTGTTGTAAAACATACTTTTCTGTTGTCTGGGAACTTAATATTACTTCTGTATTAGGATATTTTGTAGTTTATAGTCTGAGTCGATTTTTCCCCACTTACAACATCCGACTAAGTAAAGTACTTTTTTTAAATTTTCAGCTTAAATTTTAATTAATCAGGAATGCCGTTTTAGGGTTTTCGAAGGTATAGCATTTTTCTTCTATGATTATATTACGTGCCCAACATCTGCGATTCTTACATTTTAGGATTCAATGCGGTGTGTGTTTTCCAAATATAGAAGAGGTGATTTTTAAAATTTTCTGGGTTGTCCCTCGTATTTTTTAAATTCTATCACTGTTTTTAAATTGTTCGCAACTTTTTTTGGTTATTTCTGTGAATAGTTCTGGGCTGTTTTTGTTGTATGTCGAAACATATGCTAAATGTTCTTCATACCTATGTTTTTAGACGGTTCATAGTACTTTTAAGGATATTTTTCAACGAATTCGAATCCCTTATTTATTAGTGTAGTTGAATATACCCTGAAATGAAAGTATTTTTGGGTGTCGGGATATTTTAGTTAAATGTGTGATAATTTGTTCATTTCGTTTTTAGGGGGAAGTATTAAAATTGTAGTTCTTTAAAGCTGTGTTCCCTGGTGAATCTTAATTTTCAGTGTGGGTTTTGGAGTAAGTTGTATAAACTGTTAATGATGCCCCATGGGTATTTCCAGTAAATGAAACTATCATCTAAGTATCTTTTCTATGATCTAATGATAAAACCAATTATAGATTAATCGATACATGCACCAAACTTACAAATCTGCAAGGCCAAAGTTTGTCACGAACAATTAACTTCAAGTGGACATTCACAGACACAAATTTAGGAATTAAAAGGCAACCATATCAAAACGTTCACCGGAATAAAAAAAAAGAAGAAAGAAAAAGGAACGCTCAAATCAGCCATTAACTTCCTTAAGATGACTTTAAACGTGCAAAAGTAAATAACAAAGATAACCTAAAATCAAATTCACTCGCGGACCTATACATTTTAAAACATTTACTTTTTCTTTCATTAGAAAAAGCAATATATATATATATATATATATATATATATATATATATATATATATATATATTATATATATATATATATATATATATATATATATATATATATATATATATATATATATATATATATATTCGTGTGTGTGTGTGTGTGTGTGTGTGTGTGCGTGTAAAAATAGGAAAAACAAGGAATTCAGGTGATGATATGATTGAATTTGAAAATTTTCACCATTGATAACGATTTCGGTTTTTACTTTATATTCAAACATCATTAGAGCAATATGCTGTTATATCTTTTGAGTTATATTCAATTTTAAAATTGAGACGAAAAAATAAGAAAAAAATCTTACCACACGTTCTCTTTCAAATCTAGGTGATGTAATTAGGGTTCGAAATTTATATCAAATCGTGAAGTAATTCCTATGGATTGAAAAAAATTAGAAGCTTTATACGAATAAAAAAGAAATATAGCTGTTTGTAATTTAGGAAGAATTATGTGTCTGTGTGCCTCTATATGTGTATGCATTCACACACACACACACACACACACACACACACACACACACACACACATATATATATATATATATATATATATATAAAGAGCGAGAGAACAAACGAAAGAGAGAGAGGGAAAAATGGAGTGAGAGTTTGTGTTTACGTATATGGATGAAAACACATTTATATATTATTTCATATATATATTCCCATATCTTACACGTACATACGTTTTCAATCCTACAGAAACAAGAACTCTCGATGTTTGTTTTGATTGTATTTTATAGCAGACTTTGTGGATTCGTTAATAGCAAATATGATAAGTAAGCCACCGATACAAGAACATAGAAGATAGATACTATCATACTGAACTCAAAATTAAATACTTTAAATCTGCTGGTGGGTTGACATTTGTCTTGTCATCTGCATATAAAAAATACTACGATCATTTCTTATAAGATATTTCGGGTTGCTTCTCAGCATTTAGACCTGAAAATCATTAAATAGAATATAGAGAATCGGTGGAGATTAAAAGAAAATAAAAAAAGATAAATGAATGCAAAAAGTAAAAGATTCCCAGGATATTTCTCAAAGGAGCGAAATTGGTGAATGCCAAAAAAGAGGAGCTTCCTGACGCCATAGAGAAGTTCTTTATCATTAAGTATTTACTAGTTCGACCTTATTCGATCAGCTGCAAGTAGGAAGCGCAAACTCTCACTAAGACCTGGGGCTTAGCAGCAGGTCGTATCTTTTTTCTGGTGGTGGCCTCTGCTGAATGTACCCACTGAACACAGGATGAGCCTCGAATTTGTAATTGCCGAAAATGATTCTATGATATACTTCAAGAAATTTTCAGGTAGAGACGATTGTTGCTGGTTGTTCTGGAAAACATTCCCACACCACAGAATAGTCCTAAATCCAAAAATAAAAGTTGAATCTGAAGTTATCCTTGTCTTTTTCCTTCCGTCCTTAATTTTCTTATATTTCTTCTGCTTCAATCAACAAAATAAGAAAAGAAGTTGGATACGAAACTAAGAATATCCCAACAAAAACCAACAATTAACCAACTACACAAAAACCCCTTCATATCCCTCATAAATCCAACCGAGAACGATGTGCGTTTCATTTATTGGCAGTATGCACATAGTTTGTCCGCGAATGCCGGCAGCCCTTCGTAACCTTCTTTGGTCCAGTGACCTTTCACGGCCTCGGAAAGAGCTATATCAAGAACTAGTGCCTGGTTCTGCTTCGGACCCTCTTAGTGAGCGGCGTGGCTGGACGGCGGAGGCGATCCGCTCTCACTGGAATTGGGTGCCAGGATCGAGCATCTTGAACAATTTTGAGTTCTCGCTCACATGGTGGCTGACACGGAACTCGTTGCCCATTCTCGGCTTGAACCTCAGAGCAGGCCTGGCAGACATGCCCAATTGTGCTGAAACGGCTGAGCACGCCTTCTAGTACTGCGAGCGACTTCGCCCGTTCTGGGATCACGTCAGGGAGTGGACGGCTCGCATCGACCCCAAGCAGCTCATGCTGCTTGACGTTGGTTACATCGTCGACAAAGTTCTTCCTCCGTTTCAGGGTGAGAAGCGTGTGGTGTTTCTAGTGACCCTAATGGTACGAATAGTGATTTGGACGACGCGAAAGAATGGAATGTATGATGATGCAAACCTTTCTCTTCGTGATCTGGTTTTGTATTTTATGCATCAGCTTAGGGTCAGAATAAGATGAGATAGAAAACACTTGCATCACATAGCATTCGACACATGGTGGGAAAATTCATCGAGCCTGGTCGTAAGAAAGAGGCAACGTTGGAGTCATCCTCCCCTCCTCTTCCTTCCCATGGCGTTTACGGTAGGGGTCCTTCGGGACCCATGCCGGGTAAGTAGGCAATGTTTTCCCACCATGAAGCCTAGTTAGCAGTACGTTGTGAGTCATTGTCCCAGTCACCTAGTTGTTAGTCTCCAACATCTTCCCCATCCCTATTATTTTTGTACCTCAACCCTTACTCCAGCCCGCTTTTGCTGAAGATCTTGGAATTTCACGCACATAAAATTCATATTATCTGTCATTAACTGTCCATACTGTTCCCAAACCTGTTTTTTGTTTTGTTTTTGTCCCATTAAATTAGGAACCCTCTCCAACTTAGGGTAGTCCGGCTTGTTTTCGGTGTTTACGGACACCAGAAAACAGTCGGCCTCCATTTCGTAGAAGCGAAGATGGGAAGGCAACCAAACCGGGAATTTTTTCCTTTGTTTTTTTACTCGGTTTTGTATTTCGGGTTTCGTTCTTCCATCCCCATCATATAACATTTTTGCAAATACATCATATATTGTAAAAAAAATCATACATTCCACTCGGGCTTTTAAGTAGGTTTTCTCACAGAGCAAATGTGGTATTTTGGTGAATGAAGCGTGGATGGTGATGGATGATTGCTTATATATTATACTGTTGAATGGGTCGCCGAATGTAGCTTGCTAGGTTCCCTTAGAACATACAGAAACCACATGACCTCTCCCTTTCCCTCCTCCACAAAACCATAAGAGCATTGATTTCTCCATTTGTAAATCGAATGGATATAAAAAGAGTTAACCAAATCAGTGAGACACAATCACGTGTGACAACATCTGCGTAGTGGACGGATAGTCACTACCCTACTAGACTCACAGCTTTCTATCAACGAACAACTGTTTAACCAGGTTCACTTGTATCTTGTTTCTGTTACTTGAATATATGTTTTTCCATCACCCTTTTTGAGTTCCCCGCGTCTTTCTTTTGTCAGCATCGCAACAATTACAAGGATAGAAAAATACTAAAGAGAGTAGAGGAATCTATGGACCACCCGAAATAACGCTAAAATTCTGCTAGATTATATATTTATAATCAAAAACTTCATAGATAGAAAGAAGAAAGTCAGCAAAAGTAGAAAGAACGTTTTAGGAACCTGCACGGACACCCTCCTGAAGTTAAGGATAAACCAATGAAAAAATATCAATTGCCAAGTAGATATAAAACGCTCAGTATACGAATGACGTATGCGACACAGTACTGGATAAAAATAACAGAAGAAAGGCACCAGACCTCCACAGAATACCTCTTGAAGAATGGGTGACAAGAAAGTTTGACCATATACTTCTACGATTATGCAATAGTGTGTATAAAGAAAAACCTGCATCCTTCTCTTCCCAATCATAGGTGAACTTCGAAACACTAATATCTACAGAGGTAAAGCACTTACTGTAATAGCTACTCAGCTTTCTAATGCCATACTTTTAAACTGTATCAAACCTGAAATCGAGAAAAATTCTTCGAAAATATCGGAATGGTTTTCAGAAAAATCGATCCTCAACTTCTCAAATTCTGACTATACACTGCATCATAGAATGAGTTAGTGCAGAAATCTTGACTCAACATTATTGTCTGTAGATTTGTCCTTATCATTTGATTTCCCACACAAAAGGAAAACAGGACAATTACAAATAGCATATGGTCTCCTCAAAGAAACTGTTACAGCGATAATAATGCTATACAAAAACCTGAAAGCAATGATTCGCTCAACTGAAAAGGACATCGACTTCTTCGACCTTCTCGATGTAGTTTTGCAAGAGAAAACATTAGTAGCATATATTTGTAATCTTGCTAGATTTTTTTAATTCAAACGCCAATTGATCAAATAAATGAAAGTAGTTTTACACTAAAAAGAATTCAAGAAACAAGTGATGTTCAGTAGAAACTATAATAGACAATAGACGTAGACTAAGCTGATGATCTAGCACTTAACACAAATTCACAAGCTCAAGCCAAATCCATACAGCATAGCCTTTAGCTAGAAGCAGTTGGAGGTATTTCGCTCTACGTGAACGTAGATAAAAAAAGTTGATGAGTTTCAAACAAACAGGAGACATATCCACTTTAAATAACAAGACTCAGACTTTAGTAGACAATTTACAGACCTCGACAGCACTATCTTATCAACTTAAAGTTACGAGAACATACGCTTTGTGACGGCATGAATTGCTATCGACTGGTTATCGATCGAATGGAAATCTGATCTCTCCAATAAAATAAACGGGATTTCTTGCAAGTTATGACTATATTAATACGAGTGAATGGATGCAACCTATTAATACAAAGGAAACGCATTCAGAAAAGTTAGATCAAAACTGTACAAAGCATTAGTTGTCTGAATTTCTGAGACGAGTCTTAATGATTTTTATCATTTATGGTTTTCAAACTGTCGTCTTCGTCTTTATTATTATATTCACAATGCTTCGAACTTCTTTAGGTGTTTCTTGTCGAACACAGGAGCCTACATGAAACCTCGTAACACGTCCTTTACTTAATCCCCGGGGGCCTCCAGTTCCGACTCCGCCAACCATAATCGGGTACAAATGTTAAGTATTTTCGTATTTTTACTCGCCTGCATTCAGGTTCCATGTAGGCTCCCAAGTTCGATAAGAAACAACTAAAGAAAGCCAGAGCACACATCGTCTAAAATGTTGGGAATATAGCAATAAAGATGAAGAGAATAGTCTGCAAACACTGCTCAAAACATCTTCGTGCTGTTTTAAACAAATCCTGGAATCAACCCACTACAAAACAGCGATTGTAGAGCCACTTAACTTCTATCTTAAAAAAACATCAAGTTAAGGTGAACAAGACATCTTGATCACAGCCGCAGGAACAAGGACTAACTCATATATGAAGTTCTTTATAGATCCTTACACATGAATGCGCTAGTGTTGGTCAATATGCACTTACTTACATCAGCTCTGTGTGGACATGGGGCGTAGTTTTCAGGACCGGCCGGGAGCGGTTGGTGATATTGATGGACGGAGACAGAGAAAAAGCCTGGTAAAACCATGCTGTCACTTGAACTCAATGTTGGTGATGATGATTATTTGTAAGCGAATACTTCGTACACAGACTGTTTTAACTATTGTTATTTAACATCATTAATTCTATTTAATATCAGTTTAATATTAATTATTTGTTTTCATACTGTGAAATGTTTGTAAGTAGAGTAAATGATCGATTAGTTCTATTTGATTGATTGTTATGGCCCAAACTGATATTTCAGCTCCCGGTCAGAGTGGACCTGGGAGTAATAACCATATAGAGATACTCCCTCTTCCCCAAAACTGCAGGTCTTGAGCCACGCAAATTTGAGTTGAAAGATAGAAATATATCCAACTTCATTAGAGTTGCAAAAATTGAATGAACTGATCGATGTATTTGAGTAACGTGTATATTTTTATATCAATCCTCAAAATTGTCGATTTATTGTTTAACGCATCACGTGAAAATCTCACGTTTTTCATTTATCAAAAGCAATTTTGGCCACAATGTCCCCCGCAAGAAACCAAAACAAATTTACTTATGAAGATTATTTTATTTAATTCATTCAGTTTCTCCATTCTGCCTTTTTTTCACTTTGTTTTGCGTCTGTATCTTAAGAAATCGAATAAAAAGTGTAAGAATGATGCCTGAATCAAATGATCTTCCTCAAAGAAGACAAAAACTACGTCAATTTAGTTTATTTAGCTCAATGAAAGATCTATAATGATATAGTTCCGAGCAAGAACGTTGATAAAGAGAAACAACTAAACCAATTTGTGTTATTCTCTCTTTTATGTATGTGTATGCATGTGTATGTATGTGTTATCTATGTCATGAGTTTGACCTCAGAATACGAAATGAGAAAAACAAACCAAAACTTGCAGCTGGTTTTGCTTATTCATTCTCGTATAAACATAAAAGGAACAGTAAATACCAAATGTTTCAGTTCTGTTGATAAAAAAATTCAAAAATGCAACACTGAGAGTTCAAATGGCTAAGAGATACGCACACAGCCTTTAATAATGTTTGTCGTCTAAGATTTTACCATTACTCAGACGAAGTATCAACATCATTTCGTTCAAAATAAACAGTACATTGAAATTCACCATAGTATATTTTCGAAAACTTCAGATTATATATATATATATATATATATAAAGGTTTCCATGACTCACACTCAAACCTCATATCTAAACCGCATCGCTCTTCGTGAGGGTAAAAAAACGGGTGCATCCTGCAAACGCACAATTCAAATGGTGGCATTCAACGTTAGAACTTTAAATAGAATAGGACAATTACCGGAGCTGACAGCTTCGACGATAAATCATACGTAGACATAATATGTATACAAGAACATAGATAGATTCGTAGCAAAGATGTTAAATATCACGATACCGGCAATGGATGGACGATTGTCTCTGAATCTGCATGGGAAAACTCTGTTAATGCTACGATAGGCGGTATAGGTATGCTTATAGGACCACACGTTCTAAAATCCCTAAATATCATCGAGAAAATAAAACCGTGGCTGACGGTAGCTACTTTAATGGCAACATCAGAGCAACAACCATCTCCTCCTACAGCCCTACCAAAATTAGTGAAGAAACTGACCTCATCGCCTTCTATAACGGGCTAACCTCTCTTCTTCGTAGCCTCCCGAAACACAGTACTCTCGTCATCTGTTGAGACATGAAATCCCAAATTGATAAAAGCGTAATCCACAAATTCAGTTTACACAAATTGTCAAACAGAAATGGGAAATATATAAACTTATTTCACGCTAGAAAATACATTAACATGTTTCAATACAAAATTTCAGAAAAGAAAGGGAAAACTATGGACCTACACCTACGCAAATAATGCTAAAGTACAGAGAGATACGACTTTATAAATAAGAAAGAGAATAATAGCGCATTAAATTGGGGGGCATATTCATCTTTCGAGGATGTGTACTCCGATCACTAAATTGTTTCGCCAAAGATACAGTTGAGCTTACGAAGTAATGCGGCTCAAACAAAAACCATAACCGTACACTATACCTGGTCCCTACTTAACAACAGGGATATTTGAAATAAATACACGCTAACACTAAGAAAGAAATTCGATGCACATCAGGAGATATCAGGAAATCCGACTCCAAATGACGAATATGACAATTCCCGCTTAAAAGCGTCAGCAGAAAGCATACCTACTAAACAAAGAGCTAAACTTAGAGTTGAGAGACACTAGTGGTTAGAAAAAAGTGTGCAGACGTGAAAACCACTTCCAGATGCAACCAAACAAATATCAATGCCTTAAAACTTAAGAAGGCACAAAATGAATTGTCTAACATATACCTAAAAGAACAAAGAAAATACATATAAAATCAGGTCAATAAGATTAGAGACTCGGTTGAAAATAGACAATCTAGGATAGCATGGCAAACGGTAAATGGATTGAGCAGAAGGAAGAGTACTGCGAATGCTAAATTGAAAGCTACCAGCCAACAAGAACGAATACACCTGTGGAAGCAGCATTTTGAGAATTTACTCAGAAAATGAATCACGAAAATTATTAGTAATCAATTAGACATCAAATTAGAACAGTTTACGCAAGAAGAACTCGGCTCAGTACTAAGAATAATTAAAAATAGAAAAGCAGAAGGGTTTGATGAAATACCCCCAGAAGTATGGAAGACCAGAAAATTCGACGACATACTGCTTCGACACTTTAATGCCGTATATAACCAAAACACAATTGACAGACGGACAAAGGGGTGCATCCTTCCCTTCCTTAAGATCGGTGACATCGGATTAGCCAAGAACTACCGAGCTATAACCCTTACATCCATAACGGCCAAGATCTGCAATGCTTTACTACGCCACAGCATAGAACCCCAAATTGAGAAGATACTACGAAGAACAAAAATGAATTTCGGAGAAATCGATCCACGACATCACAAATTGTGACTATCCGTCGAATTCTAGGAGGTGTAGTTGAAAAGAACTACAAGCAACAATATTATTTGTTGTCTTCTCTAAGGCCTTTGACTCCATACTCAGAGGGAAAATAGAGCAAATACTACAAACCAACGGCCACATTAAGAAATTCTCGAAGCCATAATAATGCTATATAGAAATATGAAAGTAAAAGTCCGCTCCCCGGATGAAAACAAAGACTGCGTGGTGCATTCAATAACTTTCCAGACTTTTTTTTTATACAGACATTCAAAATTGTCGTAGACTCTCGAAAATTCACTGTTATTGCTATACATGTTATGAGATGACTGAACAATTTTTATGATTTCAGATTCAAAGGAACAGCTACAGCAAGAATTGGAATACAGCCTACTAAAGGCTGATTGCCACAGCTGGTGAATTTCAAAAATGCAATCTGACACTTTAGAAGAAAGATATGCAATATAATTCTGTTTTAAACTTGGAAAAATGCCACAGAAACGTATGGAATGCTTCAGACTGCTTTTAGAGCATCTTGAATGAATCGAGCATCAGTCCTTGAGTGGCATAAGAGATTCAAGGAAGGCACGGAGTCTGTGAGGGATGATGAGAGGGGTAGGAGGAGTGAGTAAGTCAATACACCAGAGTTGATTGGCCAAAGGATTAGGGTTAGGGTTACCATGTTGAGGTTTTAAGGGAGTTCAGGAAGAGATTCCGTCGGAAGAGGCCAGCACTCTTCAAATCGGGTCAGTGTCATTTCCACTAGTACAATGCACCAGTCCACAACTCCATCCTTGTCACAGACTATTTGATCAAGATGGTCACCAAGGCAGTTCCCCCACTTCCCTATAGTCCAGACCTTGTTCCCTGTGACTTTTGGTTATTCCCTTAAGCCTACAGGCTGTCTTTTGGAGACAATTGAGGAGATGAAAGAGTCTGTGACGAAGGTCATTGACACGCTCACACAAGAGTACTTCCGTGGGGCCTTCCAGAAGTTGTTGGAACGGTACGAGTGCATTGCAGCCTGAGGAAATTACTTCGAAGGAGACTTGAGTTTCATGTGTGTACTATCAATAAAAGTTCCCATACGAAAAAAATCTGGAAACTTATTCAATGATCCTCGTACTTCGGCATTGTTGCAGGTGTGCTGCAAGGAGACACATTAGCCGCATACCTGTTTATCATCCGCCTCGACTATGTGTTTAGAACGTCCGTTGATATTATGAAAGATAACGGTTTCAAGCTGGCAAACGAAAAAAAAGCGGAAGATAACTGGAACAAACAATTACGGACGCGGACTACACCAATAACATAGCGCTTGTGGCAAATAAGCTCGGCCAAGCTAAATCCCTGCTACATTGGCTGGAACCAGCAGCTGCTGGAATAGCCTCCATGTCAATGCAGACGAGACGGAATACATGTGCTTTAATCAGAGAGATGATATCTCTACACTAACTCACAGTTCTCAGAACCTAATGGACAAGTTCACCTACCTAGGATGTAGTGTCTCATCAATTAAAACAGACATCAACACAGCTATCGATAAGCTATGGAAGTCGCACCTGACCGATAAAATTAAAAGCAGTTTTTTTCCATGCAGGGGTCGTGTTGATACTGCTATATGGATGCACTACATGGATGCTAACTAAGCGTATGGAGAAAAAGCTTGAAGACAATTACACAAACATGTTGTAAGCAATACTCAGCAAGTGCTGGAGGCTGCATCCCAAAACGTAGCAGTTGCACGACACTGCTTGAGAAATTAGGACGAACTCAGAAGTGACATACCTCTGTGAACCCCTTCATAAGACTTGAAATCCCTCGTGTTTCTAGTTTTGTCTCATTGAGTACCCCATTAACAAGGCCTTGTGCCATGTACGTTCTCCGAAGAAAACAACGAGCCGGAAACATACGCGTATGTCAGAACCAAATATATAAATACATTTAAAAAATACAGATCTCTTCGTGGGCATCTCTTTTTTTAAAAATATGTATATATATGATAAAAATGATTGGGTAAAAACTCTTAACTCTGAGTTTCATGTAACCGATCCCCGTGAAACTCATAGCTGTGGTTTGTTTTACCCGTTTTTTATTTCATATTTGGGCTGTTTTGATAAATCTCTGCATTTTTGAGCTCAGAGTACTCAATATTACAGATTTTATTACATATATTACAGATTTTATTCGATTTTTCAATGAGTCACATCAGTTTATTAGATCCGAGTGGAAAAAAAAAATGTGAAATGGAACACTCATCATGGTCATAGAACTGTTTGGTATTTCTTTTGGTATTGGTTTTCTAATTGCATCATCCCCTTGTGGGTTATTTAAAACCAAAACCATCCTTGCAGAAGAACATCAGTGATATAAGGTAACCCATAGCTGGTGTGATAAAAAGGTTCATGTATTTCCAAAATATATTTATCCAAAAGTAAACGTAACAGTAAAAGAGAATAGATCGTACTCGCTAATCTCGCTAATTTCGAACTTGCAGACCAGCATTTTAGCCGTTATGTTCAATTTCTTTTTTCCTGTGTATGATATTATTCATATCCATTTCATGAAAGGTTCGAGTTCTACTAAGAATAACAACTGACTGTTAAGAAAGACCATGCGATCGAAATCTCGTCATAAAGAAACAGGATAGGCACACGCAATACAGAGGTACAGTAATATCGTCATATAACAAACAATGTCATGCTATCTCACTAAAATCTGTTTCCTGTGCGTAAATCTCATACCGAGATTGTAAATCGATTGAAGGCAACCGATGTCAACAGATACCGACAATTCACAGGATTCTGTTGTTTATTGGTAAAACTCATCAGTTCACTAATTTAATGTTTAAAATTTACCAACGTCGTCCGCTCTCTGGACTTTCCAATTGTATAATTTTCTCGTCATATATATCATAGGGATGTGATCTTGTACGCTGAGTTGGCTCATGAATAACACGGAAATTCTATTCTTACCCAGGTTCAGTGTAATGACGTGTCAACCTGTCAGTTAATTTAAATCTTACATGATTAAATTAACCCTTTTGGCTGTAAAATTGTGAATACAAAATGGGACAATTCAAAAATGGTGCATCTTGATCTACCATCCATATATATATATATATATGTGTGTGTGTGTGTGTGTGTATAGAGAGAGAAAGAACGAAAGAGAGAGAGAGAGAGAGAGAGAGAGAGAGAGAGAAAGGGAGAGAAATAGATAAAAAGATGAAGAAAAGTAATAAGTCAAAGAGAAATTTTAATGATTAGTTATTAAGTTTTTGATTGTTCTTGAACAGTTTCGACGATAAGAAAAAAGTATGCTTTTTTCACAAATCTTTTTAATTTACTTTTTGAATAGTTGATATGAAACGATCAAATACGAACTGTTAACATATCGCAAATGAACAACTAACAAAACATTTATATTTGTTAAATGAAAATTGTTTGTTTATTATGCAAGTACTTCAACTGACGATTATATGATCTCTAGTAATGTATTCACGGTTTTTACGATATTTCTTTATAATGTATGGGTTGTATTTTCAATTAGCCACAACTGTTAAGGTGAGATAATTTTTGTATTTCAACTCATACCTGTCTGTCCTATTTCAAAGAAACGCTTTGAGTATGGCATGTCTTGATGTTAAATCGATTTGGGATAAATATTTGTGGACAGTTTAGATATTTATCTTCATGTATTTCTCTTACAACCGTGATATTGTACACAGGGTAATGTTTTCTTTTTAATGTCTTTTATAATGAAAACTAAACATCTCTGTTTTACATTATTGATAATTTAGATCTAATTGTGATATATAGTGTAGTAGCATTCATTATTAATTCCTGAGTGGAAAGATTCTGTAAGAATCAGCCGGATTGATAAGGAGCCATTTTGATTTAGAGTCAGACGAAGAGCTCGGCACTTATTTGATGGATTCATTCAATCAAGAAAAAATAGTTTTAGAGTTAGAATAAGTTAGTTAGTTCGTGAGAGACGCTAAAAGTAAACGATCGAAGCTCCACCTTGGTCTGACCGATTCCTCATTTAGACAAAACGGACAATGAAAGAAAAATTACTAAGAAATAAAAAAACGCAAAATCTCCATATAAAATTGTACTCGAGTTGTCATTCATCATCAATGAAAAATATTGCAGAATGATGGAGTATCAAGTGGCAACAAGATAAGGTTACCTGAGAAGAGACGAAATGAAATGAAGAACGAACTCAAATGAACCGAAGAAATGGGAGCTGAGCGATCGTAGTATAAAACACTATGAATACAACATAGAGTGGTAGATTAAAAACTATTTAAAATACGTTGGATTTGGTGTCTAGGGGAACCAGCTGTATCCACATGATACGAGATGTTTGAACCTTGAGAGGCCATAACTAGGCATGATGGCATCCTTAAAACAATATTAAGAAAATCCTCGTCAGAAAAAAAAAGGAAAGATTCAAAGATAAAAAAAAAACGAACAGGAAATAATAGCAGAAATGAAGAAAGAAATACAAAAGAAACAAAAAAAGAAAAGAAATGCACGTTAAAAAAGAACATTTACTGTTGAAAGGCAAAAGGAAAAAGAAGAGCAATCAAAAACTGTAGTGAACGGAGACATGGTGAAAAATTAAATAATGTGTATTTTATTAAAAAGAAAAAAATCAACCGACTCAATGTTAACAACATTGAGTCCGTTAATTTTTTTTTTTTTAATAAAAAAGGAAAAATGTTGTTAACATAGACGGATATTGACAGTAAATGAATTTAAAACAAAAAGATAAAAGGCCAACAAAAATAAAAACAAAATAGAAATAAGAAAAATTGACTGATACCAAAGATAGAGAAATATATTTTTATTGATATTAAAAGAGTTTGTCAAAATGATTGATAGTTTTCAAAATTGTGTTTTTTCGGAGATTGTGTTTTGTTATAATGGATTTGTGTGTGCACGCGCACGCGCACGCGCGCGCGTGTGTGTGTTTATGTGTGTTTGTGTGTGTGTGAAAAGTTGAAAAGGATCGCTTTCTATATTGAAAATCAGAAGATTATAAATTTTTTCAACCAGTAGATTATAATTTTTCATAGGCGCCATATTTAATGGAATAGTAAATATTTAAACAAGAGGTGGACAGAAAAAATATTGGGGCGCCACGTTGAAACTTTCCTTTGCCTCGAAGCAAGTGGAATGGGAGAAAAATCCTTGAATAGACATAATCTTTGATTCTAAATTTTTTCCAAATTTCTGTGAAATTCATTTCATGGAGGCGCCATGTTAAATTGTTTTTCTCTTTATTCAAATTTCTAAAGATTAATAGACTATTAATAGACTTAATTACTTTAACAATTTTGTTGTTGTCGCATAGTTGAGGATCGAAGTTCGATGTTATGTTCTGTTGAATCGGAAGACAACCGTTGTAAATTAAATTTTGGAATAGAATTTCATAGAAATAATTTATAGGATTTTAAAATATTAAAATCTTAAGTTCATTCGATATGTGTGACGGTTTACATTCAGGCGAGTCTTTCGGAATCAGTAAACAAAAAAGAGTTGAGGCATTCTGTTTAGTTCGTGGATGAACGGATCTTAGAAAGGGTCAAGGAAGCTGCTATCGAGAGAAAGCCCACCGATAAGGATTCAGGTCAAAAAGCTCATAGGAGAGGTGAAAGAGGAAACGGTAAGAAACCTGCCCCATGTTAGAGTATGTGACACAGAAAAACGCATTAGTGGAGACCAATGGTATTGCCGATCAATTAAAGAAATTTTTAGGGTTAGTTAATGCAGTCAATCTATCTGGTGCGCGTTGAGGGCTCGTAAAATTGGAAAGTCAGATAATAAAGGTGAATTGAGTTGATAGTAGTGTTATGAACTGAATAAATACGGAATAAATTAATATGTGAATTTGTGAAGTGATCACATATGTTACTCCTTAGTGTGAGAAGCAAGTGGTTGTTTGTTATATGAGGAAATTGAAAATCGGCGGTGTTTGAGTACCAGGGATTGTGTATAGAAACTGGCTGGGATTTGGTATGTCATGATTTTAATAGGATACAAAAGGTCGGATTAAAGATATATTGTCGATGATAATTTAGTGAATAGGTGCTATCGCCAGTGTGATTCATTACAGGTTAGAGAAATAACGATAATCAGGTGAAATAGGGTTAAAAACAATATCAAAGAGAAACGGTTGTAAAAATAAGGAAATGTCCCCGTCTCATTTGAAAAACTATTTTAGCGCTGTTTGTTTATTGTTGAAATATGAGCATGTGCTGATTTTGTGTGACTAATATATTGGTGATATGCTGTGTTTGGGTGAGTGACTGTGCCTTTAGTGTTATATGTAGTTGCTTTTTGTGTACTATAACAGTTTCTTTGGGCGAAATGTGTGTTCTTGTTGAGCGAAATGAATGGAACGTGTCATGAGTTGTGAGGTCGTTAATAACCGACACAGAGTCACTGCGTTTTTTTGACGAAAATATGATGAATATTGCTCGGTATTATTCGTGATGTTTCTAAAAGGAGATAAATGGTTTTGTGATTTTTTGTTACATTTGGTAATTGCATAATGTACGCTGGTGGATTGGAAAGGACAAAGACAGAGATCTTAAAGAAATTCTAGAAATAATCAACTCAAAGTTGAGTGGTTGCCTCTGAATTGTAAATAGGTGTAAAATACATTCATAACTTTACAGCTGTGAATATTAAAATGATTATTATTGGAGTGTTATCCAATAGATATGTGAGATCTATTTTTGACATGTAGTAAATTATTCAAATTCGGTCCTGAGTAGAAAGATTCAAAAGAAAAAGTAAACTGCAGTATCTATTTCTTCTTTGTCTTTCCAAAATCTATCCCCATGATGTTTTCTGTATTTCAATAGTTTCTAGTTCATTCGTGTAATCTGTTTCAAGGAACGACCAAGGTAATATCTTTTCATTTGATTTTTCTTTATAGAGATTTGACACAAAATTTCTACACAACCCGAAGGATTAAGGAAAGTACGGTGACTGAAAGTGGATCAGGTGTTATGATATCTTTTTTTTTTGCTGAGATCAGAACAGTTGCACTTAACAAAACGAAATGAATGACTCTCTTCTTTGTACTTGGAATTTTCATTTGTTTTCACACACTCGCATGTACATAACGGCATGTAGACTTAGATATGCAGATACTCCAATACACAAATTTACACACGGTGGCGTGTGTGTGTGTGTGTGTAATACTCATCTTCTTGATATATATGTGTATAAAAATACTTAAGAAGACGCTGATGGATTGTTTTTGAAACAATGATAAAAACCGAAGTCATCATCAAGGCGTTAATTAGAACATATTCATCACAAGTAAAGTTGCTAAACATTTTGCATAAAAAATTGAAAGTTATGAATTATGCTAATTTCCGAGGCCGATAATCTGCTTTTTACGAGATTTGAGGCAGCACAATCTTCTTTGATTCAAATACATTTGATTCATATTCATATTCATATACATATGTAGTCTTTGAGACATTTCAATTATTCACGATATATACATGCATACTTATATATATATATATATATATATATATATATATATATATATATATATATATATATGTGTGTGTGTGTGTGTGTGTGTGTGTGTGTGTGTGTATGTGTGTGTTACAAACACGCAAAAACACTTCTCTATAATGTGCTTAGGAGAGGCATGAATCCATTTATTTTCCTCTCCCTGTGGATAAATAACTGGGTGGACTGCGTAATTTATACTCGATTAGGTACTATCCTCGTGGAAGTAAATTTCTTCATTTCAACTAGATTTATTTTGCTTAAAGAAATTGATGTGGTGTCTTACCCTGTTTGTCATAAAGCGGCTGGGTGGATACGTAGTCATTGAGGGCCAAGGCACCACTTCTCTAGACAGGCTAATTATTTGTTGATATTAAATGGCTGGGTCATTTCTGGCCAACATCTTACATACATCTAATCTTCATTTTAGATCACTCATGACAAATTTCTTAAAAATAAGCCCTGTCTTTTAATATCAACTATTAAGAAACAATGGCGCAGATGAATTTAAATCAATGAGATATCTAAAGCTACATTCATTGCTCTCACATTTTTAACCACGTGAAATACGACGAAGTTAACAATTACCACTATAGTACAATAAGATTCCTAAAACATTTGACCGTCAAGGTTGACAATATCGGTGACAGGTTTTGCTGTTTAGAATTACAAGACAGTTACAAGAGTCGTTTTTCAACTTGATTCCTATTCTTTGACGGTGAAAACTGGTCCAATATTGTCGTCCGACTTTGATGTATGCATTTCTTAATATCATAAAGGCGAATCCATGAAGCTAATGGCTGCAACTCCTCGACATCGAAAGCACTCCATCGATACACAATATGAATTAATTCGCTTTTCTCTAGACATGTTCTTATTCCTGAATTACAAATTTCGCGAATGCTTTTGGTTGCATGTATTACTTCCTTAGATATGAATCGATTGAATTCATGCGTTCTTCGTCTCATCTATATCTGCTCAACACATTACCGTTTGTATCTTGTTGATATAATAATTGCTAATTTTGTCAGGATTTGGTAAATATCTAATCAGAATATCTAATAGATCAAGACGGACACATGAAAGCGAATTTCTAATTAGGGTAATGATTTTAAGATGTTCTAAGATAAAGAATAAGGTACTTTCCTGTTTAATGTTTTTTTCCACTGAATGTAATTTTTAATCATCAATTTCTCGAAATAACGAAGATAATGTGTTAAATAATTTGTGTTACCATTCACTCTTCCCAAGATACATGGATCATTATCATCATGTCAGTTTGTTACTGTAGATTTAATGGTAATTTAGTATTTGTATAAAATCATTGATTTTATTAATGGAAATATTGTTTTATGGAGGATGAAATTTAGTTGATCCCCTAAAATATGTTGGGTATATAATTCGTACGCCGTTTTCTTTCTTCACGGATTGTAACTACAAAGCTCATCAATAAAAAAAGATAATAATCCGTCGATCTATTCTTATTTTCAAAAGAACCGGTAATATCTGGTGTGTTAAAAAACCTTTAATATTAGTTTCATATTTTCCATTAGATTTTATGGTCAACCTCTTTAAAATTAACAAAGATGAATTGTTTAAAGTGAACTGACGAGGTCAAGGGAAGTATAGATAAATGAGTGAGAATATTTATACGATGAAATAACTCTCTCATCAGTTTTTTTAATACAATGCATATTACCAAAAATGAATAACATTTCCAAATTTAAATATAGAGAAACATCACCGACAAATGATCTATCAATCTATATATCTTTTCTTATATCTCTAAGTTACCTAATGACGAATAATAATCGTACAAAACCAAGTACGTGTCTTCAAAAACAAACAAAAAAAAAAAAAAAAGAAATGCCAAGATTACCAAATTGAATAGTGCTTATTATGAAAATTTTATCAGGCCAATGTAACAATTATATCAGTAAAAATAAAAAAGCAATAAATATCATCAACATCACGACTTAAATTTATAATTGCTTTTTATCTTACTGATAATATTGTTATATTGGCTTGCTGATATATATATATATATATATATATATATATATATATATATATATATATATATATATATATATATATACACACACATATATATATATATATATATATATATATTGTTATATTGTTATATTGGCTTGATTATAGATAGATAGATAGATAGTAATTGTAATGAAAAATGTGAACAATTTTACAATTAGTTAAAGATGAAAAACATTGGCTGTTTCATATGTATTAACTCATTTGTGAGTGTAACTTTCTTTTTATATAATTTCAAACAGTTTCTGCATGATCACCATCTTTATGAAAGATAGTTTGGTTATCTCCCAGAGGGGATTAAAGTCTTAATCTTTATTCCAGTGTATTTTTATTTGAAAATAGGAAATGGTATTACGGATGCCGCTTGTTGATCATTCAGGTCTTTGGCAGGAACTTTGAGCAGCTGGAGACTTTTAAATAATAATATCATACTAATAATGTGGTTTTCAATAGTAAAGAGAGCCGATTATTTGTTATAAAGCATCTATAACTAATATAAGATATCTTAGACACAGAATCAACGGCTCTTAGTCACTGGAAGTTTCAATCATAGAACTAAGAATATAAATTTTAATTGAACCATGTTCAATAAGTACGTGCAAAAATATATATATATATATATATATATATATATATATATATATATATATATATATATATATATATATATATATATATATATGGGGGGGGGGCTGGGAGCAAAAAAATACGAAAAACAGCTCTACGTTCAATTTCTTCCATCTCACAAACTATCCATGTTACACGAATAAGTCATGCTGGTGTGATAATTTGCGATATTCAATGGGGCTAAAAAATTAAGGAGAGTATGATACATTTTTCTTTATTTAGAAAAATGTAATTTTTCTTTTATCAGACCGTAAAAAAAAATTATATAATTTGAAAGAAACTGAAAACTTAATTTCAGCGGTCAGTACTGCCCGAAAATTCAGATTGCCAAAACAAAAGGTAAACAGGATTTTGGGTTTGTTAGTGACACAATATAAATCATGACAACGCTTGGCACCTGTTAATCAAATCATCGATTTTTGTTTTGCTTAAAGTGATAACAGATACTATCTAAAAGTCGTGGCTTTGGATCCTTAATTAACCAATCCCCTATATTGTGGTTGGATTTAATGACCAATCAAAATCTGATACGAGTGAGGGATACCCTTGCCACGGCAGCAGATAAGCGCATTTGATTGGCTGACAAATCCAATGGTAGTAAAAATGTAGGAAATGATCTGTGATTCGTAAGCCAGGGAAATCCTCTATAAAGGTAGATGTTTTTAGAGTTCGAGGAGAGAACAGGTCTGATATCCATACCAAAGATTAGAGAATAAGAACAGAAATCACTCCAAGAACGAGAGCCTCTCTAGCAAAGGCGTCACTCTCCTAAAAAAACGGAATAAGATAGAAAAACTGCACCAACCAAATATCTCAATTGTCTGCCTCTCAAACACAACAAAAATGGCATTTTCTCTCCATATATATATATATTATTGTTACTCTATTGTCTTTCAATGAATAGTTTTTGATCGTTAAGGGTGAGTTTTTTTATCGTCTTTGAAATGCCAACATACCAGAAAATAGTTTCAACGATCTACCCCAATTGTCAGAAGTTCCGGATAGATTGTGTCATCCGCCATCAGTTGATTTTTCAAACACACAAAGTGATCATAGAGGGTTTTGATAAACCAACTATCCGGAAGCGCATGTCGTAGTCCCGGAACCAAGGCCACAATAAAGTACCATGGAGGTGCCCGTGGTGTAATGGTTATCTTCGTAGGAAATGGACACGGGGACTCGAGTTCAAATTCTGGACGAGACTGATTGCATTTCACATAGCACTAATACCCTTGGGAAACGTATGAATCCAATTATTCTCCCTCCAGCTATGGGTAAATAGTAGGACACACTGTATTCTTCAGCCTTGGTGAGGCAACTAGTCTAGGAGAAGGAAAACTCTGAATTAAAATCTGTTAAACTCCGCTTAAAAATTGACCTTGTGCCATATTCTGCCCAAGCGGAGGGGTTGGTAAATAAGATAAAGTACCGTGACAAACTGGGGCATAGAAGAAAGGTAAGGGAGAATTTCTTTGTAGCCTTATCTTATAGGCTCCTACTTTACCGTTCTACAAGGATTTATTTGAATCAGTTCAGTGTAGACACTGGTTACAGTCTACAGGATCTGCCAAGAGTGATGGTCAATTGGGAAAGATAGTAAGTGAGAGTAGAGAACTTCGTGCTATCACACGATTAGATATATATATATATATATATATATATATATATATATATATATACACGCACGCATGCGTGTCTAAACACACATGCAGATATGCAGACGCTTATACGCAGATACACATAAACATAACACACACACACACACACTTACATACATATATATATATATATATGTGTGTGTGTGTGTGTGTGTGTGTGTGTGTGTGTGTGTGTGTGTGTGTGTGTGCGTGCATAAAATGAGACATTGAGCATTTCATTAGATATCGAAGTTTTACAACTCACTGCATGAATTATTTGCTGAGTGCAACTCAAGAAAATTTGGTCTGGACAACAACGAGCCGTTTGTTTTATGACATTAAAGACATCCTGATTTCACTCACCGAATTTCGTTCAGTCTCAGTCATTGAAATATTCATGATGGTTTATTTTTACTTGCATCTTTAGCTCAGGTTCCGACACTTTTACTGATTTAGCTCGGGACCCCATAATCAACTTCCTCCTCTTTTTTCTCTGTCTTTTATTTATTTATTTATTTATTTTTATTCGTCTTAACCGCCATTGTTTTTAATGAGTATCATTCGTGTCCTTTCACCGTACATCTTTCTTACTATTTCCTTGCAGTCGATTTATTGTAAAAGACAAGAGGGAAGCAGTTCTCTTTAAATAATTTACATCGTGATTAGATGCTGGTTTAGTTTTATTACTGCTCGACCACACCGAACTTTCCTAGTTTCTTGTGTCTGTTGAATACATTTATTATGAATAAGGTTACAAGTTCAGTAACTAAAAGACAAAAAGAACGAAAAATATATATATATATACAAATATTACCCACAATGATAATGTAAAAACGTGTGTTCAGAAATGTATGATAATTATTTACGAATTATTTTCTCATTTGTAATTATAAAAAAAGATAATATACGAATTCATTAATATAAAAAAATACTGTTTATTGGATAGTGTATTACTCATATTTCATTTGACAATTTTTTCACTACTTGAAAATTCTAATGAAGCCGACATGAGGAAGGTTATAATTCCTTGAAGGTTTTCTCCGGTTCAATAGTTCAGTATTTTAACCCTCTTTTGATTTATGAAAAAACGTGTTAAAAACGTCTGTTTATTCACTTTACAAGCACACACACACACACACACACACACACACACACACACACACACATATATATATATATATATATATATATATATATATATAGTATGTTCCGAAAGCTTTCACCGTGTATTCAAAAAGAATGGACCAATTACACACCACGCTGATAATCCTCATCACACTGTAAACCATACACAGTTTACATGGTGTTCAATAATAACATGCAGGTTAAGAGGTATTCAGTAATTTTTGTTTAAGCATTCATTGGACAAAACTTGATATAATCAATGATTTCAGTGTAGAAATGGAAATATAACGCATGGAAATACCATGGAAACGGTTTGTGAATTTGATCGCCTTCAATGCAACAAAAATGCCTTCTAAAACTTATATTTTGAAACTCAAATCTCAAATATACCTTATTAAACTTAGTATACATAATATCTGAGGATAATATATATTTTTCTGACGTCTTTGTATATATATATATATATATATATATATATATATATATATACGCTGGCTATCACATAAGAAGAAATGCGATAGATCTTCTCAATAATTAAGCTCTCCCGGTAGCCGATAACGTAATGCAAAAACATATACATTAAATATTCCATCACAATAGCAGAGAATGATGATGACTCCGGGAAAAGATATCTAACTGATGTAAAGTCAATCAGCTTTCAAGTCCAACTTGAAGGATCTTGCGTATCTAGTCGCTTTGAAGTGTTGTGATACAACGAAACAATCTGTGGCTGAATAAATAAATATATATATATATATATATATATATATATATATATATATATATATATATATAGGCAAATTTCAAGTATTGAAGCTTACCAAAGAAGGAATTTGTGCATTTACTTCCCATCTGAATCGTTTTCACTGCCCTGTTTAATATGATAGGAAGTTATCCAATATATATATATATATATATATATATATATATATATATATATATGACTGAGGTTATATATATATATATATATATATATATATATATATATATATATATATATATATATATATATATAACCACAGTCATACTTACAGACAGTTTTCTTTTCATATGATTAAATTAATTTGCGGTTTTATAAACCAGAAAAAATTTCAAGCCTCATCTGAATTTCCGTCTATGTAAAGACGTTTACATACCCTAATGTCCACTTACTTTTAAAGACCCTCTTTCTTTTCTCTTGCAATTATTGTTTCAGCAATGTTCCAATAACGTGTGATTATGTTACTGCATAGACTGAAAATATCGTTTTGCATTTCTCAGAAATTTTGGAAGGGATCTTGTATAAAATTATATAAAGGTTCATTTTTTATCAAATTTATTAAAATCCAATAATTCATTTCCTAAAAAGCAGAGCAAGGTAGATAGATAGATATGTCACTCCATATAATTTTCTGCTACCCTACATATTCATATCATCCGATGATTGGGTCTCCTATTCCATAGAAAAAACTTTAAAAAATAACATTAAACAATAGTAAGATGGAGAAATGTTAATTCCTTATAATTCTTCAATCCGTATGTGTGTGTGTGGTGGTTGTGTGTGTATGTACAAGTGCGTGTGTGTAAGTAAGAATCTGTGAGACTTAGATTGTGCCTGAAGTATAATCTCAATATATTTTGATAAATACAGTTTTAACAAAAAAACAAATAATCATCAGCAAATTAAACATAATGTGAGAATAAGTTTATGCTTAAACGATGGGAAATATCTATTAATTCATCTATCAATATATATATATATATATATATATATATATATATATATATATATATATATATATATATCAAATGAATTGAACTCACGGTTGCTGTTAAGTGGATATATGTAAACAAAAACAAATGTGAAACATAAGCATTTGAATTCCCTTCGCTTCCGCTCGTTTCCTCGTGGCTGATTGGTAGAATCTTTGATTGGCGTTTAAGTCAGCCAGGTATCGATCCCAGCGTCGGTAATCGAGCCTGTCAAGCCATACTGAAGACTTCCGATAGGACGAAAGAGGTTTGTCTGTGGATGACAATATATATGCTCCCCTAACCCTGTGGGGTTACGCTTTCGAGCAAGGGAAGTAATGGTTGCCACTAGCGTAATGCAAGGCTCTTCAAGTGAATTGAGTTCTCGATAGACGTTAAGCGCTATATATGTAAACAAAAACAAATGTGATACATAAGTGCTGGTTTCCTCGTGGCTGAGTGGTAGAATCTTTGATTGGCGTTCAAGTCAGCAGGGTTTCGATCAGATCTTTGGGAATCTAGCCTGTCTAGCCACACTGAAGTGTTCCGATAGAACGAAACAGGTCTGTCTGTAGATAACAATATATATATATATATACTTAATTAAATTACTTTAAACGTTTTTAAAGTAATTTTTAAGCGTGCATCTGTCTTTTTACGTCGTCTTCGAGAATTGGATAGTTTATTCTTGTGTTTTCTATTGTTTTTATTCAGGTGACTGTTTTGATAAGGTTGTGGTTCTTTTTTATTTCCAGCATTTTTGTGCGCCAATGTTCATTTCGAGTTAAATGTCCGAGGTAAATTTTCAACTCTGCAGATTTTTCTCTCTTTCTCTTTTTTTCTCTACTTCTTTCCTTTTTACATGAGTTTATATTGCATTTTTGTATGTCTGCGTGGGCGTTCGTGTCTATTCATGTGTCCATACCTTTTTTTTCACTTTATTATTCTTCTTCCCAATAAATAATCTATTATAGTTGTTATGCCATAAAGCTTTCTGACATCTAATTTTTCCCCCTGGGTGACTGTATGTGTGTGCGTATATATATATATATATATATATATATATATAGAGAGAGAGAGAGAGGAGGTATCATACAATAACTGATGTTTGTACAACATATTGCTTCTAATGAAGCCTTCCGCAGATGATGACTATATATATATATATATATATTTGAATATATTTTGAAAGTTCATCAAATCAGATTTGTAGAGTTAATTTACAAATATATATATATATATATATATATATATATATATATATATATATATATATATATATATACGTTTGAGTGTGTATCGATTCCTGTATAAATTTTAATCAACATTATTCAACGTGTGTATGCACATCGACTGGAGACTCGTTACCTATAGCATTAATCGTTTTCGGGCACACATAGAAATGAATTTTATTTATTTGATATCCAGGTCTGTTTGATTTCACTTTTGCTTTCATGGTTGGTTGAATACAATTTCAGAAGAAGAATTTTGATTGGAGTGAAATATTTATTCAATACTGCAGAAATTATACTTTTAATAATCATTTTCATTATGAAATATGCAGAAACGCCTCAGTAAAAATTACTGAAAACTTGATAGAAAAAAAGAGTTTGTTTTAAATTTAAGTTTTATTTAACCATCACATAAATATATGTATTTATTTTCTTTGATCTCTTGGATTTCATTTTTAAATTAATCACACAGACACATTCGCTAATTCTGACTATAACGTTTTCCAAGATAATATTTTTTCAATGTACTATTTAATCAAAAGGAAGTGTTTTGGAAACTTCTTAACAAATATAAATCCAATGACTCTAAGATTATTTTCGATTGTTTTTTTTTTTTTTTTCAGAAAAAAACGTCAGGCCGAAAATATTCGTTTAACAAACAGGAGTGGCTCGGCAAATTCTTAAATCTGATTTTTCTCAATAAAAACAATTCACTAAAGAATTATTTTTTCTCTCTCTTTAAGCAAAATCCAAATTATAAGAAAAATAAATTTAAAAGTAATTTAAATCTATACAGTGCAAATTAAAACAAAAATAGTTTTTATCTTTCTTAAAAAATGATCAGGAAAACATTCGAAAAGTTTGTGGAGCATTTTAAGATCAGGAATTCCAAACATTTAATATAAAGAAATAAAAAAAAAAACTTTAATATAAATACAAAAACAACTTTAAAATGACTGGGTGGAATATCTTAAGAAGAAAGGGTGTGTCAAATGCTTGAATATTCGTAACACAAAGTTTAAACGTTTTCATAAAAATGATACACAACTAAGAAATATCTTAGCGTAGATTTTCTATCTGGTAGATCTGAATATTTTCTTCTGTTTGGATGTGCGTAGATCAATGAGTGGTTAATATCATGATTTTAGAATTTACGAATTAACCTATCTTCTTTCTATAACACAATATAATAAACGTTAACTTGATGCTATATTAACCATTGACGTCATATCAGTTTCCATCTGCCTTGATGAACTAACACAATACAAATACAAAAAAAAAAGTATGTTTCTTTTACGAACATCTGCAAAAGTAATCAGAATGGCTTCTGACAGGAAACGGGGAATCAAAACAAAATTTCACTTTTTTCGTATTTATCTGTTTGTCACAAATCATTAAAAAATATTATTTTTAAGTAGGTACTATTGGTGTAAATCTTCCATTAAAAAATGCTGACACATTAAATTTAACGTTTTACATGACTAGAGTGCAAAATAATAACTAAAATATGGTGTCGAGAGACAGAAGATAGATTATGTAGAAGTTTATATAAAATGTTACGTAAATTTGTCAAAGGAAATAAGCAGCTGATGAACTTTACTAAAGAGAGTATTGGATTTAAAATTTCAGGTTCCAACGTACAGCTTGATAAGTGTCAACATAACGATGGGAAATGGAATTGGTGAGCCGAATTCCAACTTAAACGAGGCTTTTAGCGTTTCACATAGTGATAATGTCTCAGTAAAAGTCATGTATTTTCTCCACCCTAGCTATTGGCTAATAGTAACGAACACTGCGTTTTTTCAGAAGTTGGTGATATATGTTTATTTGCAACACACCGCGTTCAAAGTCAAATATGACATAACTATCCTTTTCAACACATGTGATGATACAAACTATTTATATGTCAGCTGCAATTAATATTTTCCCTATTTTTTTAATCATCAAACAGTATTTATATCCTTTTCCTCTTTATTTCCTACATCTTGAAATATCTATGTAGATTGTGTTTATAACCGGCATTTATGGTCATTGTTGAAACCCAAGTAAGAATTTAAATTTTGATTGGTGAGAATCAACAAATCAATACCTTAACTATTTAGTAAATTGTAAAAATACGTTATTCTAGCCACAATTCTACGAATTTCTGCTCTGTTCTTTACAGAGATTTGGGGTCATTGATTGTTTTTAACGGCGTATCAAACTGTTAAGTGTTATGTTATGCCTTGGGGCTTGGGAATCACATTTATATTCACATGTTTTGTGTAGATGTTCTTAAATATTTTTGCACACAGTTAAATGACGTCAAGTAATCGATATAGTAAAGAAATAATTTGAACACTATTGCACGGCTTTAATTAAGGCTTTTTATTTGAAAAATCATCATTGCTTTGCACACAGTTATGTCAATTAAAATAAATTATGATATCCTTTAATAAAAAAATATACCTTCAAGTGACTACTCTTAATACAAATCATTTACAATTATATGGGTTCATAGCTCCTCTTGAATAGTGATCATTTTTAAACATTTATTTGACATTTAGATGAGACTTTAACTTCAATGCTGTTCAGCGCAGATCTTATGATCCTGACAATTGTGGTGGAAAGGTTCAATACATTCCCCAGATATACTGAACTGGTGCCTTATTATTATATGTAGTTTTGTGTCATAACCGGTACATATCTTTAGGAGAGGGGTGTTAACAATTTACTGCGGATACAGTCAGCTTATGCCCAACTCCACCGACCTGGTGGTAAAAATATTGAAATTGATATTAAGGTTAGAAGGAAAAGTAAAAAAAGATCAAAAGAATTGCAAGAGAATATATTTAGATTCGGATAAAAATTTAATTCACTTGGAAAGATATAACAATGATGTCGCAAAACGTTTTCCTTTTTTTTTTTGCATTAATTATAAACAAGGAACATATCCCACATTTTCTCAATAGTGAAACGTAATTTGTTTCCTGAGATTTAAGAAACCGGAAGAATCAGTTTTGCCATCGTGTAAGTGAAACAGTAGGATTGGTTCAGTCATTGATATTCATAAAAAAATGGTGGTATGATTTTGGATGGGGGCAAACATCTGACTCGCGTTTTTGGTCGAATTAATCCCTTACCTTCTCAAGCAGTTGTAACAATGGTGCTCAAATATGAAAATGATGATGAGGCAAAATAATATGAAGATGATGATGGGGCAAAATAATATGAAGTTGATGATGAGGCAAAATAATACAATGGAAGAAATTCAGGAAAAAAAAGTTGTCATTGAACAAGATGTAATGAAATGAAAATGCGGGAGTTAATTAAATTGTTATAAACTAAATTATAAATAGATATATGGAGAATACAAGAGAAAATATTTATGTCTGTCAAAATAATTAATTAAAATGAAGGAAAAATAAAGGAAACTAATGAGAAAAATATTAAAGGGGCAAATGTGAGGAACGACAATTGTGATTTGATGAAACATTGATTAAGGAATTATCAGCGGTGGGCAATTTTGGCTGGTCGCATTACAATCATCCGATTGAAGGAAGCCTAAAATCAGTGAAGCAACGAAAGATAATTTCTGTTCAAGTTCATCAAGAGAAGAGCAACTAATCCTGGAACCCTTGAACCTGTAATTAACTTTTCGCTCTCGGATCACCGGGAGACATATTGTCCTGAGACCAGCCATTTGTACACATGTGACCTCGGCAGCCACATTTAAAGAATGTGAAACCAAGAAATAAGATGTCTGTTATTATTCAATATAATTGTTCTGGAGAATCTTAGAAAACTGTCTAGATTTTAGCGTTTATGTATTTTACGCCAGGTTGTTTTTACCACAAACAAACAAACAAAAAACAAAAGAAAATTAACAAAAACGACAGAATGATAACAAAAAATACAGACAGAAAAAGAACATGTGACAGCAGCGCTCGTTTTATCACAAATAACTTGAAGAGAAATAATTTACTGATTCTTATTTTTTTTTCTAATTATCTGTGGTCTATTAATTTTGTTTTCGGTTGGAATTCCTTATGAAGAAAATACTTCATTCCATTTATATCAGTTAGCTATTTTGAAATATTGGCAGATTGACTGATTGATCTTAAGGGCAACTCGATCTATCAGGGCTTCTTTTATGCATCGATGTTAGGTAATCACGTTCATTATACCGCTCTATTTATATTTTTGTAATTGACTCATCCGATTTTTTGCACCCGGTCACATCGAATACAAATAATTATAAAACAGTGCTATATTATCTATGAATAGAACCATTATATGCATTTCCACTCCTGGTCAGAGTGGAAATAGAAGTAATTCCAATGAAGCCGAAATACTTACTCACCAGAATTGGAACTTCACCATCAGACGCAGATTTTGATGGTTTATTTCCCCTTTGCACGGGATACTGCCCGTGTATTTTATACCTTCCCAAAAAGTGCAATATTAGCGGAGCTTTTTTATAACACTTGTGTGTCATTTCATAAGAGTGGTTGCTTGTTTCATTAACATTAACTTATATTTTGAAAATAATATCGGCAGGAATTTTAATAAATATACTCTGGTTGGCAGAAAATAATATTAACACGATATTAATTTTATGCTAATAATTGATTAGTACTCATAATTAAAGAAAAAGGAATTTCACATAATGTAACAGTCAGAATTAATCCTACAGTATTATAGAACACAGTGCGTTCATTGAACAAAACATGAAATACTATTGCCAAGACAATCACTAAGAAAAGTTGAAAGGTGTTCAATGCAGTCGGATCCACAGAGATGCTCATTTGGAAAATTCCAAACGTCGCCCAAAGAAGAGGGTTGAAGATCACGTGAACAAATTTTTTTTTCAAAAGTCGGAGTCAGGGTGTCTTTGACTAATCAAAATTTTATGATACTTCTTATAGTTATTGGAAAAATATGTGAATAATCTTTCACGTCTAGGGAACATAATCATGGATATAAATGTTTATAAAACTTTAAAATGTGATTACAAAAATCGTTTTAAAATGTTTTCAATCTTCTAGAACGTTTTTACTGAAATTTAAACCTTTTAGCTAGGGGGCACAACGTCATAATAAATTTACGTAGAGAGCAAAGGATCATGATTAATATGTAAAGTTAATCTAACAATTCCGATTTTCTCTAAATTTATAATACATAACATTTTAAGAGCCTGTAAGTTACAAGGAATTAAAATTGAAATATCATCTAACCTTAAAATAATTTATTTTCTTGACGTTATCTTTAATTTACAAACAATAATTTTAAACCATTTTGCAAAGATAACTAGGCATGTACTTACATTAATGTCAACTTCAAACCGTTCTAGATCAATAATCAAACATATACCGAATGCGGCTAATATTGAAAAATTGTCAATAAAAAAGCAGGCTTTATAATGAGGTTCTAGGAATCAGTGGTTTCCAACATAGACTAGAATACTAAGAACAACTTATAAACAATAAAGTTATTGAACTCTGCAAAATAAACAATAGTATCGCCAGCAGCAACAACAGGTAGTTGTTATTTTACTTGAAATTAGAGACATTAATAGTAGTTCTAATAATAAAAGAAATCTGCATAGGTAAAAAAGTAATCTGGTTCAAACCCCACTTTCTGTAAACATTCTAATATTAATATAGGCAAGTATTTCCTTAAGTTAATAGAGAAACGTTTCAACAAGAACAACTCATTGAATAAGATTTTTAAAAATATCCTGAAAATTAGTTGCTCTTTCTCAAATAATGTATCAATTAATATATAATCATAAGAAGAATATGATAAACTAATGGCTAATATTAAATCAGCGAACCACCTTGCTGGGGGTGGTGTCCTCGTGGTGTAGGGGGTGGTGTCCTCGTGGTGTACTGGTTAAAGCGATGGACTGCGGAATCGTAGTACGCGAGTTCGTACTCCAGTCGCGTTATTACGTTCACTTTCGGGCAAATACCCTTGGGAAAGGTATGAACCCCCTTATCTCCCTCCAGCTATGGGTAAATAGTAGGGCAGACTAGGTTCTTCAGCCTTGGTTTGGCAACTAGTCTAGGAGAAGGAAAACTCTGAATTAAAACCTGTTAAACTCCGCTTAAAAATTTGACCTTGTGTCATATCCTGCCCGAGCGGAGGGGTTGGTAAATAGGACCTTGCTAGGGAACTGAAAAAACCGTGGAATCTGAAAGTGACGGTGATGCCAATTGTAATTGATAGTCTCTATACAGTCAGCAAAGATTAGTAAAAGGGCTAGAGAACTTGAAAATAGAAGACGAGAAGAGACCATCCAAACTACAGTATTTTTCAGAATGGCCAGAATACTGAGAAGAGTATTGGAGATTGAAGGAGACTTGTCACTCAAACTATAGTAAAAAAAAAAACATCGTCTAACGCAGATGTGAAAAACTCCCGACAAGTAGAATATTAATGATAATTCAATGATAAATCTTTTCAATACATTAACTTATATTATTTTAAGAAAAAAATCCCTTTATTCATTTATTTGTTTATCAAGAAAAAAAATAGCAATTAACATTATAACTAATAATCATCATCATCATCATTATCATCATCATCATCATGTCGTGCAGCTAGCATGGATATCCCTGACCCTCCCTCGCCACTTCTCCCCATCGTTCATCGCCTCTGGCAGGTCTTCAGGGCTACATCCCGTATCATGACAGAGCTGATGTATGTATGTTCGAGTTGGTCGTCCTGCCTTTGCCGTATGTGGGGGTCCGTAGGAGTACATCACTTGTGAGCCCGTCTCTGCTTCTCCAGCAGTGTGCTGCATGTCTGGTTCGTCTAACTTGGACAGTTTTCGTGATAGGAGGCAGGTGGCCGTATAGTTGGTGCCTTGTGGGGTGTTGCCGCCAGGACTTGTTCAATATTGCTCGCAACATTCTTTTGTAATTGTCGTCTACCTTCTTCTCCAGCCGTTTAGTTAGCGTCCAAGTAGTCCATCCATACAGCATTATAGACACGACCGCTGCCTAAAAGAAACTGCGTTTCCTTTTATTGGTCAGGTCTGATTTCCATATGATCGATAGCATATCGATAGCTGTCCATGCCTTCGTTAGCCGTGCGTCGATGTCTTTTTCGGTTGATGAGACACTGCTTTCTGGGTTGGTGAATTTGTATACCAGTTTCCGTCTAGTGTGGAAATATCGCCTGTTTGATTATAGCACATATATTCAGTTTTGTGTGCATTGACATGGAGGCCAATACCTGCGGTGGCACGTTCCAAAGTAGATTTTATTTGTTTGTTCGTTCGTTTGGGTTTTATGGCGTATCAACCTTTGTAGGTTATTTAATGCCAAATCCATTTTTCCAAAAATAAGCAATTCTATTTCAAGCAATTCAGTTTAGCATAAGTACGCAGTTTAATTGTCAAAACATTTATATTTAGATCTATTAAGTTTAGTCAAACAGTTCTAATTCAAACAATTTAGTTTGATTTAAGTATAGTTTTTATTTACACACATTCAAATGTCAAAACAGTTCTGCTTGAAACAATTCAGGTCAGCTTGAGCCCATTTTCAATGTCAAAAACAGTTTTATTTCAGACAATTCAGTTCAGCATAAATATGTAGTTTAAATGTCAAAATACTTCAAACAATTTACTTTAACAAAAGTGCGCAATTAAAAAGTCAAAACAGTTCAATTTCAAATAATTCAGTTTAGCGCAAGCACACAGTTTAGTTCTATTTGACCCATAGATAGAACCCAATCAGGTGATACCACTCCGAGTCAGAGTGGAAGAGGGAGTGATGGCAATAAAGTATTACTCTGCATTCCCCAAAGCTCCTGTATACTGGAACCTCACTATCATTGTTTTGTGTTATATCCAGGACATTTGTTTGGGAAGTCTAATCCTTCTGCCCTGATGCAGTCGGTGTATTCTACCGCTGACTAGGCAACCTAATCTTAACGTATTTTCAAGACTACTGAATATGTAATTATTACAAAAAGAAGATTATGTGGTGATTTCGTATTTTGTTAAAATGGTATTGTCCTGAAAAATATTATCAATCCATGCCAGTATCGACTTTTATTCCAAATGGCCGTCATTTGGATGAAACATGAAACGAGCTCAAAAGACATACGCTGTTGCAATTACAAATACACAAGCCATAAAAAATGCTGTTTCAACGACAGACACATTAAATATACACGTTCATCTTTACTAATCGGATCTCAAAATGGAATGATAAGTTATAAGATAGATTAAACTCTATCACTTGTGTAATTTTATTTAGACCACACAGATAACAATATAAATTTAGGGGGTGTTTTGGCAGCAACCTCTATGCCACGTAATTTGAATTCAGATTTCATTCTCCTTGATTGGTTGCCTAACCAAGCCTAAGGAATAAAGTCTTGCTATTTATCTATTGATGGAGAAAGAAGCCGAGGATTCATGCCTGTCATAAGAGGATTAGTACGAAATGAAATGCAAACTGCGTCGTCCATAGATAACATTATTGTTGAAATACTCGCTTTACTTACTGTCTTAACAAAAAAAATCACAACATCCTTAACAGTGAATCCATATGTCCGAATGTTGTAGGAAGAAATACTAACATTTGATCATATAGAAAATTTCATCAACTAAAGCAAATTGAATGCCGAGTATGAAACCTCTTTACTAGGCCGGTCGCATCCCATGGCACCACTCTTATCAAGTCAACTTGTGATATGTAATGAACTTTATGGTTGTCTCTAAGTCCTGTCTTGTAACGTTTCAGCAATTGGCGCTTTAGAATTTGGCGAACAGTAATACGCAGAGGCCATTTCCCCAATTAGCTGCTAGCCACTTCTCCATGTACAAGCATCAAGTTTGATCTCTTGACCCTTGGATATCTGACAAATCTGCATCATATTTAAGCAGAAAACAGCGGCAAGGAGAGGAAGAGGTAACAGGCTTTATGACTCCCCATTCATATGACTACCTCATCATTATTCTTCACAGAATCCATACACACACTTCTTACTGGTCGAACTAACATTAGTAGATGTGCTAAAGCGTTGAGAAATGGTCTTCCTATTAAAAGGACTTTCAAGAGGATTTGTTCAGTGAGATTTTGTCAAGTTCCTATCGAGGAAATTGGAATTCTCGTCAACTCAATGAAAAGTCCTTTCTTTCTGACTAACATGTAATGCTTGACAAAAAATATAGCCAGGCACCAAAGAAGAGGAAATATTTGGCAAAGTTTCGTCAATACATCTTAGATCTTGGTTTTGAGTTATGCATACAAAGTGGATCGTTATTTAGTTTCTAAATCAGAATTACCTGTATAATAGAATAATGACCGCATACAGTGATTGGCTTGTTTATAAGTTGTACGGAGAAGAAGAATGCATGATGTAAAACTTGCATAGATGACGACGTCATTATTTTAGTAAAAATCAAAGCGATTTTTAAATTGCTGATTTATGGTAATATATGAATTCCCCAGATGAAGCAAATTTAATGATTATTAATTCATTACAAGCATTTTTTTATGCCGTTTTATCCTATCGTACCGCTCGAAAGTTCCCGACCAGTACTTAAGGTGTGCACTGTAAACAACAACGTTCCGCAAGTTCCGATGACAAGTGATGAAAGTCTGAATATCCCTCAATGTTTTTTCCCATGATCATCTTGTAATAACCGTATAATTATTATGTAGAAAATGGAATACAAAATGATACAAATGAAATGACAATATCTATATCTTTGTTTAAAATTGTCAACGTAACTAAAAAATGACAGCAAAACCAAAAGACTCCTGGACCATTAACGAACACTCTACCCACTAAGCCAATGAGCCGGTGACTGTCCGAAAATAAATCCTCCCACGTATTTTATTTATTTATTTATGTAATAACATGTTAGGTAACAGAGATGTGCTAATTCTATACATAGTTTGTTTAGAAATATAAGCAAATAATTATCATTTTGAGTGTACAATGTTCCACGAAATATGAAAAAAGCCTGGCATCTTTAGAAAAATTGTGTATACTTTTATTTGGGCCACAATTTGTTTTCCTTGGAGAAAATTTAAAAAAATTAAATCCAAGCTCTGGACCTTCAATATGTTTTTTCTCGATTTTTGGAGTTGTCTTGCTGACACTGGCACCTGCTGCTGATCGTTTTTAACAAACAGGCATTCTTAGGTTTGTTCGCTCGATTATCACTGGATATTCTAATTTGATCAGGCCAAATTTTACTCTGCATTTCCAAGTGTCATCTCACAAATTCATAGACAAGAGAAAATCCTTTGTATTATCTTTATTTCCTGTAAAGCTCCTTAGTGATGTTACTGCTACTGAGGAGTGCGCTGGAAATGCAGAGGCACCGAAGAGATGTCTATTGTATTCTTCCCCGCTACCGGTTGACTCTTTTCGAATTCAGCCGGTAAAAATTTCCACCCCGACCCTCGGGTTTTAAACTAGTCTATAGAATGCATCGTTCAAAACTCTACTCATCCGGCTGGAACCTATTATCTCCTCTTTCTGGGACGGGACCGGCTTTAATATCATCGACGACGTAACAGAATTCAAATGCATGATCATTCGTTGTTTGCTTTTCTGAAGATACGCTCATGTTTGCTTAGAGGCTTACGTTTAGCTGTCAAAACCAGGAAAAACATGACATGACCATAAACATTAAACCGATCTCATCTTTGTTCATAAGGGTGAGGGTTAAAAGTCTTAGAATGATTCCATTTGGATGCAACTTTGCTAGAATCCACTTGAAAAAAAAAATGCTAATCAAAATGTCCATTTCGAAATAAAGTACATTTTTTGTTAATCACATTTTTTTTCAAAATGCCGTATTCATCCAGAGAGACAATTTCAAACTTCAAGACCATCAAAACTCGGACGACTTTTTCGTTCATTCTTAAAAATACCGATTACTTAAACGGAAAAAAATATTCTCTTAGCCAATAAATCAGCACACATCCATGTTTCCAAATCTTTAGGTTAGCTATTTCATACAACCTATACCATTGAGTAGAACCTTTTCTTTCTCTCGTCCGACAATCAACTACAGCAGTGTTTGATAAATGAGTTGAAACACCATTCATTATAAAGTTCTATTTTCAGTGGTGGATTATATTGTTGTAGCTTAGCAGAGTAAAGATTATCGAAATAAAATGATGACTTGTTTCCTGTTTCTAGCAATTCCAAAAATTCGTGTCGAGAAATACTAGTGTCAAAAGCACATGCCTTCTACCAAATAAATGCCTATATAAAAACACCATATAAAGCCAAAGTAAAAACATACAACTCCATCAAACACTACATCGGTGCAACGGAGGGTGCCATAAAACAAAGAATCCGCAACCATAATCTTTCTTTTCAATATAGAAACTACGCATCCAACACCTCCTTATCCTCGTACATATGACAACTAAAAGACACAAACATCTCTCCCAAAATCACCTGGGAGATACTAAAACAAGCACCAGCCTACAACAAAACATCCAAAAATGCCTTCTTTGTCTCCAGGATAAAATAGCCATCATCACATATCCATCACACAAACACCCTCGTGAATAAAAAAAAAATGAAATCCCTCAAAATGTAGGCATGAAAACATACCTTCTTTCACACTTCAACCAACTCACACAACCCACCTAAAAAAAAAAAAAATCAAACCCTAAAGCATCTAAGAACCATTTTCCTCCTCCTACCATCACATCCATCACACAATACACCCACACGCCTCAACCATTTTAACTTTTAAGTTTTCACGAGCATTAAAATAGACCAGAACGCTCCACATTCACCTTACCTACTAAATTCACTTAAAACTTTTCTACAAGAGTATATGTACCAACCATCAACCGATAATATGGCTATTAAAAAACAACCCCAGTCTTCAAACCCGCTATCTAACCAATTTCTTTAATTTTCAATGACGACCCCCCACCCCTAAATTATAATCAGCTTTGTACGCAAATACATTATCTATTATTTACACCCTTTCATTTTATTTTATTTCATTACACACCCACCACCTATGAGACCCACAATATATAATATTTACGCAATATTTCATTCATTTATTATTAGCATTACAACAATTTATTACGCACATATTTATCATTTAACACCCTTACTATTATTTACCCCTTTATTATTCTATTTTATTCAATTTTATTGCATACATACCACCTATGAGATCCATAGTATCCAATTCTTACGCTATATCCCATTTAGTTATTATTATTATTATTATTATTATTATTATTATTATACAACCACCACCCCCTTATATATTACACCAACATATTTACAACACAATATAACTTTACTTATACCCAATGTAACTCTTGCCCACCATACACGTTTACAAATCAGATTCTCACTCATTCCCCACAACTTTCAGCGATGATAATTTGTTCCACTGTCAACGAAAGAGTATATCGAAACAAATGTATACACATCCGTAAGCCATTTCCGCTATAGCCAACGCTTTACGATCCTGGCCTGACTTATCAAAAAACCACGCATCCACACGCACACACATACACCCATACCCATATACACACACATACTTACAAGCACACATAAACGAAATCTTAACGCTTTTTGTCTACATTTTGTCGCATTTTCGATTTTCAATTTCATTCCATCTTCTTAACTGCCTGATGAAAGTTGTGATAAACTTAAACCTTAGGTTGCAGAAAAATATTTTCCATGGATTATATATATATATATATATATATATATTTATTTATTATCATTTTATATATATATATATATATATATATATATATATTGGTTCATAAGAGAAGTGTACCAAGAAAACTTCTTTCTATTTGATTATGAGGATATTATCTCAATTTAGATGAATAAGGACTGAGTTAAGGTTTTGGTAAAGAATAAAGGACCATTACCATTTACCTATGAGATCCCTCCTGTCAGTCTGTGGTGAACCTAATTGTTGGCCTGCACTTGGATTCGTCCAAAGTACTTCAAATCCAACATGCGGCAACCAATGGTTTCCATTGCTATAAACTTGTGTCGGTCGCATTGATACTCTATCTTCCCTCAAAAACAATAAGAAGCCGGCAAAGTAACTTGTAGAGTTTCATCTCTTCGATTTTAAATTCCCAGAGTTATACATATCCGGTGTTACCCTTGCAGGTTTACGACAATGTTAGTTTTCGATCTCAGAAAAAAATATGTATTATTAGGTCTTTTGTTTTCATTTTGTATGAGTCTAACTCGTTTTTATTTTATTCGGACTCTGTGGTTTGATATCATTACTTTCATGATTAATATTTTTTAATCCTACGTTCTACCAGGATGAGATTCTCAATCATTTTTTCTTCATTTAAAGTTGAGCAAGTGAAATGAATTTATTCACTGATCGGGGTTGAGAAGCAAATAGAAGCCTCTTTCTTATTCGTCGGTCCTTCTCGAAGGAAGCCTTTACAATGCTTTTGTTGTGCGTTTTTCTCACATGTTAGGAAACTGCTTTCATTTAAAAAGTAAGGGAATATATAGGAATTTAATAGTGGACAGATTTAAATTTTGAAACTTATACATGCAAATGTGAGTAATGAAACCCACTTAATAATAATAATAATAATAATAATAATAATAATAATAATAATAATAATAATAAGAAGAAGAAGAAGAAGAAGAAGAAGATGATGATGATGATGATGATGGTGATGATGATGAAGAAGAATGGCCAGTTTAAAAAAGCATGGCTTAAAGAATATGGACTGGGAAAAAGTCAAGATAGAAACCGAAAAGTTAAACAAATTATTTAAACACATCCAAAGCACAACACCCTTGAAATAAATAGGCTAATTTACACGGGAACAAAGCTAATCAGTGATAAAGTAGTTATCCCCCTAAGGTCGTCGAACAGAGATAAAAAAACAACCTGCTTGGGAAATGAGGCTAGAAGGACAAATAAAGAAACTGCAATAACTGGTAAAATTACAAAGGAAACGAAAACACCCAAGGGTAAATTAGAATTAGAAAGATGAAAATAAAGCAAGTCCGAAAATAAAAGTGGAAATATAATTCAAAATATATTTGCGAAATGAAGGAGTCACAAAATTTACCGGGCAGGGTCAAACAATACAAACAAAACAACTTTTCAAAAAACGAACTGAAGTTCTTTCTAGATGTACAAGGACAACCAACAACCGGACGCAAAGTAAACAAAACAATTTTGAAATAAATGTAATAACAAAAAAAATATTGTAGAACGACCGAATGGATAAATAACTTGAAAAAAGGACTTCAAAGACTCCATGTAGACGTAGACTCGATTATAGCAACAGAAAAGAAAGTACGAAATTCCGTAACACCAGTCTATGACGGTATACATGGACTCAGGTTTTTAAAATTTACGTCTATTCATGATAGATTGGCTCAGCAACTGAGTAAATGCTAAAAAAGAGGTAAATAAAACAAAACAGATAAGGAAAAGGAAAACTACCCTTATCCAAAAAATCGCCAAAAATGTGACCATCATTCGCAGCAAGAGACTAGTAACGTGTTGAGGTGGAAAATCCTGACCGTACATATAAAAGATAAATCTTTTGCTAGCTTGAAAGACGCAGAAAATTTCGGTTAGAAGAGAAAAGAAGCAGTTAGGGAACCAACTGAACGAATGATAAACTATATATATGTCAGCACATCCAAAACAAAGTGAAAAATATCCCCATGATATTGTTAGTCTACAGAAAGAGAGGTATGAAATGATACAGAAAACTTTAATTATTGAATTTAGCAAAATGTACAAATATCCGACAATGTTATAAATATCATCAAGAAAGCCATGAAAGAATGGAAAGTGAAAGGTGAAACATGATGATAAATTGTCACCACGGAGAAATTCCAGAGAAATATTTTCCAAGGAGACTCGCTCACATCCCAACTGTTTTTATACTGTTGATGTCTCTCATTTACATACTTAAGAAATGTACGGTAGGCTACAAATTTACAAAATCACCGGAAAGAGATTAATCAACATATTTACATGGATGATATCAAGCTATTTACCAAAAAATCAAAAATTATTTGAGACCTTCTTTAAGTCACAAATCATATTCTGCCAGAAAATAGGAAAAGGATTTGGGATTGGAAAATGTGACATGCTCCTAATGAAAAGGGAGAAAACGGAAAGACGTAAGTTATAGAACTTTCAAATAAGTAAAGCATCTGAACGATTGGAAAGAAAGGAGGGAGAGAAAATATATTTATGCATATTCTCTTTCTAACAGCTCTCCCTTTAAAATGCCTTTGCCAACGGCAGTAGGGAAGATGAATGGAAAGTTTTCGGTATCCTTCGCGATTGAACACTCAGCACGAGAGGGTTGTTCCATATCTCTTCTGCTCTGTGTCTTCACTTTGGAGCATCTGCTCTGAAGGTTTAAAGGTATGAGGGAATATCCTTTTCTGCGTGGAATCAAGACCTCTGGAGTGTCGAAAGTCAAAGTTTTTGTCTACGTCGATTACATTATCATGTTTGTGTCCCTCTAACGGGGCATTATCGCAATATAGCCGTTGTTTGCAATGAACAGGGTGTTAGAGGCTAAAATAAATTGCGATGAGAGCGAATGTTTGTTGATGGAGAGCTTGCTATCCGCATTTTTGCCTATTCAAATGGCAGGATGGGCCGATAAAAATCCTCATTGTTTAGTTCGCTCAAGGCATTTACGTGGAGAGAAATTGGTGGGAAGCACTCGCATAGCTCGAAGTCGGTTGTTAAAAGGTAGAGTAAATATTACAATATTTTCATTTTTCTTTCGATTAACTATTTGTGCAATATAGCAATACCTGACACTCTTTAACTGAGTCCCTAAATTGAACTATTGCTATTACATAACAATAATTTGAACTATTTTACTGTGTACAAATTAATGAATGGTGTTCAGTAGAAAATTAATATCAAATAGCAATATTTGTAACTTCTCCACAGTCTACAAACAAATGAGTCATATTGAATAGAATTATTAGATTTCGATAACAATAATTGAAATCATTTAACTGAGTATAAACAATAGCAATACTTAAGTGCAATCAAAATAGCTCTAACTCGTCTAAAGATGAAATCATTCACTGTTTACTTGCAAATCACATATGTATATTATTGAAATGTGTGCAAACAAATGACTGGTACTTAATTGTTACTGCTTCATAGAAAAACTTGAAACCATTTAACTTTGTGCAAACAAATGATTAAAAATAAACAGAATTATTCGCGATACAAAGAAATACTTGAAACCATTAAACTGAGTGCAAACAAAATGAACTCATGTACATTTTAAAAAGTTTTCTATAAACTATACGTTTACAAATTATATATTTGATATATAGCAAAAAAAAAAGTTGGCGACCGTAGTCGAGGGTGTCCAGAAGGCTCCCTTTTCAATAGCTACTACACCGATGTGTAGAGGAGGGCGCATGGGTAGGTGCAGACATTAACGCAGGTGTTCACGCGCGCGCGGGGAGGATGTGACAATTACGGATGTCATAAAAAAACAGACAGGAAATGGGACTGGGGATGTGAATGAGGTCATGCTCAGAAGCGATGGGCAGGGATTCTTAGTGATTTTGAATAAAAGCAGGGAGTTGAGATTTGGACTAAGACGAAGCGAGTTGATATTTTGGACCTGGGCGAGGCCAGTCCAGTTATGAACTGCAGGTCGCGCGTGCGCGTTTGTTGAGTCAGTGAGTTGAGCGCTGACGATGGACGAACAATCACCATAGAAAAAATTGTGTCTCTCTCTCCTCGTGTCAAAAACCTAAACTTAAAGAAGATAATAAAAGTTTCGTACCTGAACCAAGAAGTCGTCAGTGTTTCGTGTTTTTCGGATTCCTATGCTAATGAACATACTATAAACATTTTGAACATTTTATGCATGTGAACGTTTTTCCGTATAGTCGTATTATGGTTATATTACTCTATTTCTTTCCCTGAATTGCTCCACTTTACTCTTGATACATTCCTTATATTGCTGAGTGTTAAGCAAGGAGGTATCAAGTACCATTTTTAAAGTCTTTCGTATGACTCGACCTAGGATTGAACGCCGCACTCCTGGACCATTGGTGAACATTCAACCCACTAGACAATGATAAACAGTATTCAGCTTTAAATGACCTACAATGGTTGATAAGCCAATAAATCCTAACAAACAATACCCAGGATCGCCCACGTAAGATTTCTCTGAATACCAAGGATTTCTGGGTTGATCACAAAGTCTGTCCCCAAAGCCGCAATAAAAAATAAACAAGGTGGAACTATTCTTATATATATATATATTTTAGAGAGGATTACCGCCTACTTTTGAAAATATTCATTCAAAAAACATTTCTCCCAATTATTGGTTTTAATTATCGTTTTGTGTAATTCGTCACAAGTGAGACATTTACCATTTAAGCGCAATTCTGATAAATGCGGAATTCGCTGGCAGATTCATTGTTATAACTAATTCTGAGGATTGTAATAATATACCCTGTGATAGTTTTATAAATATTTTTTTTAATACAGGAATACTTAACCTTCATAAGACTTTTGTTGAATAATTTACTAAGATGTTATCACTAAAATGCTTGTTTAACAAACCTAAAGATGGTAGTGGCTACTTTTTCCTGACATCCTTGTTAAAAGGCGGATTAAAGTAGATTATCATTCAAATTCTTCTGATTTTACTGGCGCTCTTTTTAGAGTGCTAATAAGGAAGACTAAAATTATATCCGGATTTCCTACGGATATTGGTGTAGTCATAGGCTGCTTTATCAAAATTGTTTTATTGTAAGAATAAGAATCAGTTAATGGGAAACCGATTTACTTGTGTGCTTCGGCACGACAGGCGCATAGTTTGAACTACCACCGATATATAAGGGATTTGTATTGGGTTTTCTGAAGGGTTTATACAATAGAGAATCAAGACAAAAAACTAGAGTAAAAAATGTAGGTTTTAATCTCTGAAAACACCCCATTCTTTAAGTCATATGACATTTTGTTTGAAAATTTAAAAATCATTCTGGTTAGGAAGAGTTTTCTCCCCTTACGAATGACTGACTCTTCTGAAAATCAGGGTAGGAACAGAAGAAAAGATGGGTGCCTTACCACAAGCATGAACAAAGACAGTCAACGCTAATCTACACCAATCCTACAGTACAACGGTCGATGAGAATATAAAAACGAATAAAATATATTCAACTTTTTTTGTTAAATTTTTCTGTTCATAAATACTTGGGATATAACAAAATTCTGCCGACGAGGATACAGAACTAACAAAAATGGCGATTTCACCAGACATGGTGAAAGAAATATTAACTCGACAACAAGAGCAGTTTCAACAATTACACCAACAGTTGTTGACTATGGTGAATCAACAATTCAATCACCAAGAAGACATTCTACGCGAACGAAAGAATTTGAACTTAAGTTCTGTGGATAACAGCAAATACTATAACGTAATTCTATTACGACATGGAAAGTGGTGAAAACTTTTGCTTTGCGGTACAAAAGATGGACAGATATTTTCAAAAACTAACTTTCACAGAAAGACTAACATTGAAAAATCCGTCTCAGAATTCGAAAACCGGGTACCCATGAATACGACTGTAATACGAACTGCATCCTACTATGGCATCCTACAGATTTCACATTTTTAGAAACGGTAGAATGCTAAAAGAAATCTTTGAGAAAAAGAAATACAGTAACTTTTTAATACCTGGTTTAATTGTCTTAAACTGGAAAATTTAATGAAGTCGTTTGTGACGTTCACTAGTATCGTAAATCACGAATGCGAACAATTTAAACTAAATTCACTCAAAGAGGACCAGTTTAAATGTTTGATTTTTATCGCAGGACTAACGTAAGAATAACACAATATTTTAACCTGTCTCCTTTCCAAACTAGAACACGATGAAGACATCATAATTCATGCGTTAACAACTGAATACAACGCGGTTTTAAACATTATAAGAGAAACTACGTTTGTGCAAAATCCTAACCCATCATCAACCGTAAACATACAAGCGAAAAAGAAATAAGAAAATTGCCTCCGTCAACTTTTTGGTTTGTGGTTATTAGCATTATGCACATTTTCGCCAATCCCATAAACATAAGTGCAATGTTTGCCACTTGATTGGGTAAAAAGAAAATGTTTGCAACTCAGATTTTAAACAATTGCTGAAAGTCCAATCCGCAGGAAATTTGTAAAAAAAAAACAAAAAACAAAACATAAAGACGACGCAAAAAAATCAGTGTTTGCAACATTCCAAGCGGACTCTAAAAGCAACAATAAATATATCATTGTTTCAGTGAACAACAAACAAGTTCGTTCCCAGTTTGACACAGCATAAGATATTACGTTATTGTCTCAGTCATCTTAGAAATCACTTGGATAGCCCTGTCTATCTGCAACAGACCATATAGCAAGAAGTTCCACTGGGGACCAAATTCATCGAACTAGTGAGTTATTTTGTTATGTTACATTTCAAGATATCATGTCTTCGGTTGAATGCTGACATACTGAAAATTCTGAATTTAATCTAATTACTCTCCACTGTATAGAACAACTTAATCTTTTTTTTAATTCGTCTCAAGTCTATGTTTAATACATTTATTCTCACGTCTGCTTCGGACGTTGAATAAATTTTACGGACAAACTTAAAAAAGAAGTTCAGAAACATTTTTCGAAAGGGTCTCGTTTGATGTACTAAATGTAAGGCAGCTTTGATATTAGAAGAGAACTCTAAACCAATTTTCAAACCAAAACGACCGGTGCCTTATGCTGCCCTTGATATGGTTGAAAAGGAGGTACAAAATCTTCAACAAAAAGTTTAATAGAGTCTATAAATTACTCGCGAAAGCAGCTCCTATTGTTGGGGTAAAAAAAAGGAAATGGAAAAGTCCACATATGTTCTGACAACTCAACTGGTTTAAAACATTTTTTGGATGCACAACATTATACTCAACCAGTTCTAGGGGATCATTTTACCAACTAAAATTACTGATTTTCTTCGCAAAATTTATCTTTCCGACTCTTTTCTCCAACCAGAAGTTTAAGAGGAGTCTAAAGAGCTCCTTGCTTTCAAACCCCATGGGATTGTTTAGATTTAATTGTCTGAGCTTCGGAATCACAACAGCATCGGGCATATTCCAGCAAAGAATGGAAACAATGCTGACTGAATTTACAGGAGTTTTTTGACAACATTGTTGCAGGTGCATCTCAAGATAAAGAACTTTTACAGCATTTATTTACAGTTTTCAGCCGAATCTAACTATACAGATTCCATAGTACAGCTGAAAAGTGAGAATTTTTCCGGGACAAAATCAAATACCTTAGGTTTAAATTTGAATAAAATAGTTAAAAACCAGACCAAGAAAATATCTCAATCATGAAGATATTCCGGCACCAACAGATATAATAGCATTACGTTCCTTGCTGGGATTTATTAGCCACTTCAGTGCTTTTTAGCGTAAACTTCATCAACTTCGTGCACCTCTCAACAATCTTTTGAAGAAAGATATTACTTGGGACTAGTTTGATGCATGTCATTCCTTACTTTCTTCAAATATTTTGCTGACAATCTACGACCCATCCATTGATACTGTCATAACCCCAAATGCTTCTGATTATGTTGGAGCTGTCATTTTTCATGTTTTTTTCCTGGTGGCAGCCAAAAGACAATAATGCATGCATCTACATCACTGACCCCTGCCGAACGCAACTATAGCCAAACGGAAAAGAAAGCCTTAGCAAAAGTCTTTGCTATTAAAAGGTTCCATAAAATGCTATATGGACGCTATTTTACTCTGACTACAGACAACAAATCTCTTCTCATTATTTTTAGAACCAAAGAAAGCATTCCTGTGTATACAGCTAACAGTCTGCTAAGACGGACGATTACACTATTGGACGATAACTTTACTATAAAGTATAAGAGAATTCATTCAATTTGTCTCTCTGGTGCACTATCTGGGCTCATGACAATACAAAACAATTTACCAGATGACTCTGTCATTGTAGCAGTATTTCTGGAACCAGATATCACTTGGGTATTTAGATCCACTGTAAGAGCATTACCAGTCACATTAATAATGGTCTGTGAAGCCACACCTTTCGATGTAGTGCCACAAAAAGTGATGCGTTTCTATCGTACAAAATGGCCAAATGTATTCACAAACAAAATAATTTAACTTTTCTTTTCAACGTCCTGATTCATTGTCAGAAGTTTATGAATGTCTTTCTTTGCTGAGCGCGCGATTGTCCCATACTCATTACAAAACAGAATGATCAAGCAATTTCATAATGGTCATCAAAGTATTAACCGTTCAAACATGCAGCCATGATCATTGGTCTAACATGAATAAGCAGTTGAAGGAATTGGTAAAAAAATTTTCCAAATGTCAACTAGCTGCAAAATATTCCAGGAAAACTACACTGATTTCCTTACCTATCCCCGAATCCCCCTAGTTTCATCTTCACATTGATTTCGTTAAACCTATAAATGGACAGTGTTGTTTTATACTCGTTCATGCTTACAGTTAATGGCCAGATTGTTTTTGCATCACTGTGGATAAAACAATTCTAAAGTTGAAACTGATTTTCAGTTGCTTTGGAATAACACAAATGTTAATTTCTGATAATGACACAATATTCACTTCGGTTATATTTTCAAATTTCTGAGCACTTAATGGTATCTAACCCATTGGAACACCATCTTTTTATCCACAATCAAATTGATTGGTAGAACGTTTTGTCGGATACTTCTAAGCGAGCACTAATAGAATCTCAAAGGGGCGTGAACCACAAAAGAAATATTCCTGAGTAGTTACAGAGCCACACCAAATCCAAACACACGAAATGATAACTCACCAGCAGAAACACTTACGAATCGTAAAATCATTTACAGATGAACGTTATACATCCTACTCTTAAACATTCACAAAAAAGGATCACGGTGATTGAGAAACAATCTAATTGATATTATGGAGCAGTGGAACGCACATACATACCAGGATAATCCGTACTAACTAAAGTCTAGAGGAGTGATAAAAAAAACAAAAAGAATTCAAAGACGCATTCAACGTTTTTCTGAAAATGTCACATATGATGTTGATTTAGAGTCAAAAGTACATTATTTAGATTATTCACTGACTCCTCCAATATATTATTTACTTATGTTCCCTATATTAATCCTAATGTATTTAATCAGACGTCACTGAGGGTTGCTTTTAAACTCATCCTTGCGGCATTTGATAGTTATAAACTCTCATATATATATATATATATATATATATATATATATATATATTCCCTAAAAAAATAAAACATTTGAAGTTAAGG